>JAVYIG010003320.1:0-201591 GCA_035222895.1 Strongylocentrotus droebachiensis
GATTAGTTTTCACGTAATGCGACACAAGACACAACCTATCAAAATACCTGCGAACCAAACGTGATTAATATGCAACTTCAAGTAGGCCTGTAACCATAAACCTAAGAAGCATTCTGGGAAGGAAGATTTTTCCCCTAATACTTTTTATTCTTTCTTACTCAAGAGTGATTAAGTGGATCGGTTTCATATTATAACTGCTATGTATGCTTTTGTACACCCACAACAAAAAGTGAGTCACCCTTACTCAAATTGATGAGTCACTGGTTTGTCCGTACAGCGACACACTTGAAGGGTCAGGTGAGTCACTATGACTCGATACAAATGAGTCTTAAAGACTCACTTGAAGTGAGTCTTAGATAAATAAGACTCATTTGTATCGAGTCATAGTGACTCACATGATCCTTCAAGTGTTTCGCTGTACGGACAAACCAGTGACTCATCAATTTGAGTAAGGGTGACTCACTTTTTGTTGTGGGTGCATCATGACATAGACCCCCCTACTCCCTAGGCCTATCACACACATACCATACCAATCCAGAGTCACTGTCCACATTTGCAATGGAAAATATATCCTAAAATATCACATTTTAGCGATGTAATCGGTGGTCCCGCTACCCGAATCTGAAAAATCTACTTTGTACGCACTAAATTAAGCCTTAACTTGAGATTTATTTGTCACCCATACTGTCACGAAACAATCTTGAATTAATTCGTTTTACATCAAATAACAAGGATCTAGGAGTTTCGTTGTATAAAACAATGATGCAAGATCATGCATGTTTTCATTCGACACGGCTTCGTGCGATACAGTAGACACTATTGTTACAGAAATTGGATGCTCGAACGATTAAAAAGGGAGGTCTGAATTGGAGACTAGCTTTTATTTGGGCAAGGTTTTTGGGACTGTGTAAAAGTTTGTAGCTGAGGCCGAGGTAGTTTTTAGGCAGACAGATTTTGTTAGAACTTAGAGTTAGGAGCTGGGAGGATGTTGCTCGGGAGCATCATCAATTAGCCAAAGGGTAAGAACCAGTATAAATGTGAGTTAAGTGTAACTGTTATTAGGTTGTGGCAAGTAAATATATTGGATATCACCACCATGTTTCTTGTGAATAAACATCAGTTACTTAAAAATCATTGTTCGATAACTCCTTTCTCTCAGAGACTGTAATTGTATGTGTGTATGACTTGGCCCTGGCCTTGCGTGAGCATTAATTTAGGCTAGACTAAACATTTACCCTGTAGTTTTTAAATTCCCCATTTTCTTATAAAAGAATTCCCAAAAGTTATTACACTGGTGTCAGAAGTGGGATTTGAAAGGTGGAATTTTAGAAGATTGTTAGGTCTAGTTAGGGAATAAGTCATATTTTGATTGTAGTATAAAGTCAAGATAGGTCAATGGCAGTAGCCTACGTTCATTGTCATTGGCATCGTACACCACTGCACTGCAAAAGCTGTGTACGCAAAGTAGCTCTGTGTGTATACGGGGAGCAACGCGTTGTATTGGTGTGTGTGTGTGTACGGTAGTAATGTTTTAGGATCGGTGTTTCAGTGCATGTGCTGAGCAAAGGGAAAGTTGGTAGTCCCGCAAGCTAGATACAGCTAGTCTTGCTTTGCAGACCCGATAAGCTACTTTTGTTTGGGGAAGTTAAGATATAACTTAGTAGTAAATTTAGTCACTTTAAGTAACTTATTTTGATGGGATTGTTTTATTTGCCATTTAACTAATTAAATAATTTTAATCCCCTTTAGGATTATATTCTTCTTCATTGGATTTTATTGTGGAAAAGTTTAAACTATACTGAACCTGACGTGAAATTTGTATAGGGATTTTAAATACAGTAGCCTTATAGTTTCCATTTATAAAACTTCTAAATAAAGCAAGAGTAGGCTCATGAAAGTAATAGGGGTTTAGGGTGATACACAGTTGTTGAAGTGACTATCGACTCTCAACCATGCATCGCTCACGGATCTCGTCACGTACGCGTACAAGAGGGAGGGGTCGCCTTTCGAGTTCTCTGGGAGTTGGCGCCCTCCTACAAGCGTTTGAGAAGTTTGCGGAAAGTGCAGTCAGTAACCAGACTGAAATTATAGCGCACCTTGACAGATCTTTCACAGCACAGCAGGGTATTGAAAGGCGTCTGCAGGTGCTGGAAGCCAGAGTTGGAGACCAGAGCCCAATGACATCACCAAGTGTTCAGAGAAAGCAAGTAGAGGCCTCAATGATGGCAGAGGGAAACGGAAACTAGTCGTGTTCGAGGAGCGGAACACGGCTAGAAATGGCAAGGCTCCTGTCATTACATCCCTGGGTGGAGAAGCAGAAGGACTCTTCCTCAGAGGGGTGATGGTTGGCAGGACACTTTTGAATCAGCATACCCAATCTTCACAAGAAGGTAATTGTGTAGGTAAATGTGAGCGAGTTGATGTTGTCATTGATGTTGAATCTCAAGAGGAAAATGTTGGAGAGGCAGGAGAAGTCACAGGCGAGTTCGCTCCGCGTTTAAGGTCGCTGCTTGAAAGAAGCAGCGTAGGATTGTCTGAGGGACAGCCAGAAGAAACACGGGAGTTGTTACTGAGACGACAAGACCTGTTCTCCAAGGGATCCATGGACTTGGGACAGACAAGCATAGTCGCACACAAGATAGAGACGGGTGATGCTGAATCTAGTTTACCCCTAGCTAAGAGGGAGGAGGCTGTCAGAGCTATTGATGAGATGAAGTCACAAGGAGTGATAGAGCCAGCATCAGGAGAATGGGGTTCAATGATTGTACTCGTTAAGAAAGATGGCAGTATGCGTTTTTGCGTGGAATACCGATGTTTGAATCGGGTGACAAAGAAAGATTCTTACCTGCTTCCTCGTATTGACGACATCTTAGATGCATTGACGGGCTCCCAGTGGTTTTGCGCCCTTGACCTGTATTCCGGATATTGGCATCCTCGAAGGAAGAAAGGTGTATCACCTAAATTGATGTCAGACTTGTGAGACCCTTACTCTGTTTTAAAGAAGATAAACGATGTAGTCTACAGGATCCAGTTGACGAAAAGGAGTAAACCAAGAGTGGTTCACAGAGAACGTCTTTGCAAGTACAAGGGACAGAAGGAGCCCTGGCTCCATGTAAGTGATGATAATTGTTCTTTCATTACCGTAGCAACACAAATTAGTACTGAGGAGCATTCCAAGCTCAGCGAGAGACATCAAGTGTGACAACCTGATGATGCTCTGGATGAAGAACCCTCGAGAGAAAACAGTCACGAGCATCAGCATCGTCAAAGGAAGTCTCCCAATAGATATGGTTGGGATTAGCTGGTAACTTTGACAGCTGTGTATCACGGTTATCACATTGTCTATAATTGTAGTGGGTTACATTTATACATAGTTATGGATTATTATTTTTAATCGAGGATATTGCTATGGTTAAGGACTTGGTTTTCATTAAATTCCTTGTTTGTTAGGTTTTAATGGTTATGCTTACGACTAGCTGGTTCTTTTCACATTAGCAGAGCTAGAGTGCTTGAAAGTCAGTACCTGCTTCCAGCAGGGATACAGCACAGTTCTGTGTGGGAAGTTTTCAGTGAAGTTGCTGTGTAACTGCTTATGAAACAAATATGGCAGAATTGTTTTTTTTTTTTGTATATTGAGATTACAATAAGTTTTTATAATAATATTGCCACAACCTAGTTAGTTGCATTTTCTCTTATTATGGCTATTTACATAAAAGGCTATTTAATAAAAGCCAATTTTCTGCATGTGTATACCTAATATACGCATATATGGTTGTACCACTCTGGTACACCTTTTTCTGCAAAAGATGTTATTTTGTTGCAGAAATATCTACTTGGAAGCCAGAATTGGATGGCAGATTTTCTCCATCACGTAGCTGAGGCCTGACGAGCAGATAGTGAGGTACCTTACCGAGGAAGCTTCAAGCCAGGACGCGAGATGCCAGTACCGCAAGACGCCGGGATGCCGTCCCAAAGTATCTTCACGCGTGTCGGATGAGCGTATCTGGTCTCCATGGCAACGCGTGTCGGATGAGCGTATCTGGTCTCCATGGCAACGCGTGTCGGATGAGCGAATCTGGTCTCCATGGCAACGCGTGTCGGATGAGCGTATCTGGTCTCCATGGTAACGCGGTTCGTGTTTATAACGGTGAACAATTTTTATATTAAATGCCATGCAATTTTATGCAGCCTTACGAAATCCATCGAACTTTGAAAGCTTTTATGGTGAACACTTGCATGGACTATTAGTGGAATTTCATCTATTTGCATTGATTAGAGGAACAAATAATTGGTCACCATGAGTGATGACAGGACTCCATTTAGCTGAAGCAACTTTGAAGATGCAAATGAACTTAAGGAGTCAGACACTTATTCCATTGTGCTGCTGAACTTTTCGAATGAACCAGTCGAACGTAGAACTGAGGGACCAACATTTTGGTGTTATTAGCATTTCTCGATATTGAACTTGTGAAGAGAAACACAATTGTTAAGTGTTCTTATAAAGGAGGACTTGTAGGAATTACATTACTATGATTTATCAAAGAGAGTAGAAAGAATGAGAATACTGAAGTGGCTTTCTTGCATTAGGTCTAATCACAGATGAGCGATTTACTTACCTGAACTCGAAATGTGGAATTGATTTGTGCCGTTCTGTAAGAACAGATAATAGCAAATGGACGCTTTGCCTTTTTTTTTTCTAATGACTTAAAGTCATTTTGAAATCTATGGACAATCATGCATGATCATGTTTTTACAAGATCAGGTTATTTTGTAAAAACAATTTTTGTTTTGTATAAATTCTTCTATATTGGCAGTTGAAATGAGCGTTTCCGCTTTGGCATACAAATTGTTATGTTTTTCCAGGGTTGTACTTATGTGTTGTTGGCAACTCTTATATTGCTAACCAAACCAGTTTAAAATGAACCGAGATATGCCATTTGTTGTTACCAAAGAGGACGAATACCAGAACTTGATGGTTATACTAGAATAATCTTTAACTTTTGCCATATTTAAAGGTGATGTTGAAGGAAAAAAAAAAAAAGTGTTTTTGTTTATATCCAGTTTGCTTGTTCTATAGTGATTATTACTTACGTGTGCAACAGGCTGAACATGTTGACCAGACTGATGTGGAACAACAATTATATTTCATGTATGATGTGATTTTGTTCTGGTATACTGAGAGTTTAAGTCCAGTTTGTTGTATTGATATTTGAAATTTACGATCAATGATATCAGGCAAGATGCATATGCTGCATGCCTTTGTCTCATTTTGCAAGTGCTTTCATGTATGCATTCGCCACAACCTAAGAATTTTTGTGAGGCTGAAACAAAGGTAATTTATGTATGTTTATAAATGACTGTGCCATGCTAATGTGCTACTTTAGAAATTATGATGATTTCTTTCAGGTTTTCCTATTCTGTGTTTTTCCATGCTTCACATTTTTAATGATGTTGTTATTTTTAGATTTAGTATTTTACATTTCTTGTTATCTTTATTGTTGTTTTACCGACAGGTTCCTGTTTTGAATTTCCTAGTGTTGAACGAGACGTTCAAAGTTAAGGAGGGGGCAGTGTTACAGAAATTGGATGCTCGAACGATTAAAAAGGGAGGTCTGAATTGGAGACTAGCTTTTATTTGGGCAAGGTTTTTGGGACTGTGTAAAAGTTTGTAGCTGAGGCCGAGGTAGTTTTTAGGCAGACAGATTTTGTTAGAACTTAGAGTTAGGAGCTGGGAGGATGTTGCTCGGGAGCATCATCAATTAGCCAAAGGGTAAGAACCAGTATAAATGTGAGTTAAGTGTAACTGTTATTAGGTTGTGGCAAGTAAATATATTGGATATCACCACCATGTTTCTTGTGAATAAACATCAGTTACTTAAAAATCATTGTTCGATAACTCCTTTCTCTCAGAGACTGTAATTGTATGTGTGTATGACTTGGCCCTGGCCTTGCGTGAGCATTAATTTAGGCTAGACTAAACATTTACCCTGTAGTTTTTAAATTCCCCATTTTCTTATAAAAGAATTCCCAAAAGTTATTACACTATGAACATGACAGACAATGAAAGCGGACAAAATATACAGTATACAGACAAAGGGACATCCCTTCACTGCTATTATGTAAAAATGTGTAGAACAGGTGTCACATGCATATTCACCTGTTCTACACATTTGTACATAATAGCAGTGAAGGGATGTTCCTTTGTTTTCCTGAGGAACTGTATATTTTGTCCGCTTTCATTGTCTGTCATGTTCATAGTGAGTTAAGTTACACACAGCCTCATCAACTCGAGTGCGGATATCGTAAAATGAACGCATGCATCATTTGTATAATAATCAGAAGATTCAGCCCACGAATCCAGTCATAAAAATCATCGTTTAAAACCATATGAATAATTATGCGTACCAATTTTTCACTAGCTGCAGTCAAAACTCTTCTGAATCCAAGATATAAGATGGCGACGTCGCGTCGTCGATCGGGAATTCAAATATGGCTCGAGAATGCGCATTTTGGATGACGTCACGAAAGCATGCGCGCGCATGCATACAGCCTCACTTTCAAGTTGACTCACTTTTTTCTTCTAAAATGCTCTTATGTCGATCTTGACTCATTTTTTACGACCATGTGAGTCAGTCGAAGCATTTTGCAAATGCGTCAGCTCATGATTGACACACTGGTGAAATATAAATGAGTCAATAGAGACTCATTGGTTGTTACTAATGAGTCAATTTACACCTGACTCACGAAAATTATGCTTAAATGTGTCAAATGACTCACTTTTTGTTGTGGGTGTATGAGATGTAAAAGGACACGCCTTTCATAAATCGGACGGATATTCGTTTTATATCAACTTTCACTCATCAAGTAAACAAAGGCATACACAATATGAGCAAAAATTAAAAAAACGGAGCGATTGTCTCCGGTGGGGGGGGGGGGGGGGGGGGGATACTAAGTTCAGAAGCCCCCGACATCTCTTCAACCCCCCCCCCCCCCCACCCGTCAAAACAAAAATCAAATCGCGTGGCACGTGTAGAAAAGGAATGCAAGAACACCAAGCCCTCCCCCCAAACCAACCCCACCATTATTCTTCTAAAAACTTCTCATGCCCCCCCCCACCTCTCTCTTTTTTCTCTCATTCTCTCTCTCTCTCTCTCTCTCTCTCTCTCTCTCCTTCTCTCTCTCTCTCTCTCTCTCTTCCACGTCCAATAGCAGTTATAGTAATTGTATGTGGGTGGGAGGGGAGAAGAAGGGGGGGGGGTGTGCTCAAGGCCCCATATTTCTTCTAGCCCCAAATTTATTTTCACGGGACACATTATAGAAAATTAACGCAACTCCCAAAGCCCCCCTTCCCCCAAAAAAATATATATATATCTAGAAGCACTCATGCCCCTTTCCTTCTTGCACTCAACATTTCTCTGTCTCGACCTGCCCCCCTCTCCCTCTCTCTATCTCTCTCTCTCTGTCATTAGCTTACCAAGTTTTTTTGTAGCATTCTTTATTGCATTTATTCATACAAAATATAAACAAAATCATACATCTTCCAAAAGTTCCAGTGACAAGCAATATAGGCCTATTATGATGGTAACACCATTGGTGTGTTGGGTTTCAGCTCAAACATTCTTTGACAAAATAATAAGGGGTCATAAGCTGTCTTCCTTCTTCATTTTCGGTCTTCTATTACTTTTTTTTTGGGGGGGGGAGGGGTTGGAGGGGAGCACTTTCCCTGTTCCCCGTGGATTCGCCACTGCTGAGCATCAAACCTTATTGTAAATGGGCCCCGTGTGGAAAGTAAAGGAAAGTAAAATAGTTTGAATGCTTGATTAGTTTTCACGTAATGCGACACAAGACACAACCTATCAAAATACCTGCAAACCAAACATGATATACGCAACTTCAAGTAGGCCTGTAACCATAAACCTAAGAAGCATTCTGGGAAGGAAGATTTTTCCCCTAATACTTTTTATTCTTTCTTATTCATGAGTGATTAAGTGGATCGGTTTCATATCATAATTGCTGTAGGTAAACATTTTAACCCATTGAATCCTGGAACCTGGTAGTTTATGTATTAAGTCTATGGGAATGAGAGAAATTCAGGAGTCAATGGATTATGAGTTGTAAAAAGACACGCCTCTCATAAATCGGACGGGTATTCGTTATCAACTTTCACTCATCAAGTAAACAAAGGCCTAAACAACATGAGCACAATAACAAAAAACGGAGCGCTTGTCTCCGGGGGGGGGGGGGTCGAGGGGCATACTAAGTTTATAAGGGCGGGCGGAGACCACTTTATCGTTTTGGGGGCTAGCACGGGATAGGACCGTTGTTATATTCCTTGATTCTTCTTGATATACAAATGCTTATTCGTTCGTTCGTGTCTCCTTAGGTCAAGATAGTTATGATAGTTATGCTAATTAATATCATATTTTTCTTTTCCCTTCTATGATTGTGAAAAGTATTAAGATAAATATAATTTAATATCATCTCTGTATTATATCACTGAACTGAAGTGGTAAGTACGTAGATTTTTTAAATATATTTTTGTTTTTTGTAATTTTGACATTTGCACACAATCATCTTTGTTACACTATAATTTTGATTTTTGTTTTCGCTTTTTTTAACAATTAGTGATAGCTTTGAGATTTATCAATTTGAAACTGATTGTCACTCATCCACACGTATATAGATAAAACACATTAACGATTGAAACAAAATATTAGTGGTTGTAGAGTTTTTTCTTCTTCTATTCTTCTATTTCTTCTATTATTTATTTATTTATTTATCTATTTATTTATTCATTTTGTTGTGGGGGGGGGGGGCTCAAGCCCCCCCCCCCCCCCCAAACCAACCCCCTCCATATTCTTCTAAAAACTGTTCATGCCCCCCACCTCTCTCTCTCTCTCTCTCTTCCCCGTCCAATAGCAGTTATAGTGGTTTTATGTGAAGGGAGGAGGGGGGGGGGGGGGGGGTGCTCAAGGCCCATATATCTTCTAGTCCCAAATTTATTTTCACGGGACACATTATAGAATATTAACGCAACTCCCCCCAAAGCCCCCTTTCTCTCAAAAAAAATATAAATCTAGAAACGCTCATGCCCCTCCCCTTCTTGCACAGTCAACGTTTCTCTGTCTCTCTCTCTGTCTCTCTCTATCATTAGCTTACCAAGTTTTGTTTTGTAGCATTCTTTATTTCATTCATGCAGTACAAAATATAAACAAAAATCATACATCTTCATTGATTTACATAACATACAAAATAACATCAAAATGTAACAGTTCCTCTCTTTCTTACGAATACTCGGTACTTGTTTTAATAGGCCTATATATTCCGATCACCCCATTCCGGGGGAGGGGGGGGGGGGTACTAATATGGTTTGGACGGCCGGTGTGCCGTTCAAGCCTAGAAACCCCTGCCCATTTTACGTTTTACGGTCATTTGGGGGTTCTTTTCTCGAAGTAAAAATGCCCATTTTTCACAATTTGGGAAATTTCGAAAAAATGGACCCATGTTTAGGGATATTTTTGTTGGAAATGGGACCCATGTTTAGGGATTTTTGTGTGAAAAAGTTACCCATTAGAGCTGCACACCCCGTAGGCATATGTCTTTATATGTGAGTACCCCCCCCCCCCGGGCCCCATTCAAATGGTGAGAAACTTTCCTTTTGCCTGAATGCGATGTGATTATATAAATCAAATTAAAGTCGATTTCATTCTATAGGCCTAATAACATTTTGCTTTTCTGAGCGTTAGATAAATGGATTATATTTATAGGAGTGACATTTTTTCTTTCAATGTTGACCTGATTATCATGATAATAATATCTCCTTTTGTCGAGGTCTTCCTTGCTGTCTGCCCTCTCCCCTAGTCCCCCTCTCCCCTTACTTCCTCTTTCATCAATTTCATTCCTATTGCATTTTGATGCAGGATGTGATATGCACGGAGTTCAAATTGCGTTACGCATTTCAAAACGAGCGTGCGCAATAACGCACGCGTATGCATCCGGGCGACCTCATTATTTGAAACCCGTCAAATCGACGATCACCGGCGAAAAAACAGACAAAATGGCGTCAAAAGAAACAGCAGATGACTCCCTGTATCCCATAGCTGTGCTCATTGATGAGCTTAGAAATGAAGATGTACAGGTAAGACGCACTTCTGTACCATAACACCCCAAATTTTGAAATTTGAGAAGAGTATTATCCTGTCACTGTGCCATACAGCTAGACTCGACTTTACATGTTCACTGCCTATTGAATTTGTGTGTGTTGTTATGTGCAAATTGATCGAGCGCGAGCTTGCCTGTACTGAGTCATGTACAAAGTCAAGCTAAGTTTCAGGAACACCGCAGTGCATGTATCGTATCATCATGTGTGGGATGTTGCAAATTCATGTCGATCAGAAATAAGAGTTTACATCATTTCTATGTTACACTGCACATAAACAAATTATCAACACACCAGTTTGTTAATGAAAATATTGTGAATGAACTTAAAAGGCCACTTGACTTGCACTTGTCTTGTTTTAATTTGTATTTGTAAAAAATGCAGTCTGTGCAACTGCACGCATGACAACAGATGAGATTGGCATTTAAATAAAACAAGATTTTAAAAAAGGTCGAAAACGGAAAATGCTCATGACATGTAAAAAGACGTATGTGGAGTGAAAGAGTTGTAGCATAGCACAATATTGTTATCAATTCAAACTATGATAACAAATTGAGTCTTGCCATGTCAGTTCACAATGTCTTCCTTTAGTCGCAGAAGAGATGCATCAGCCATCGTCTAATAAATATTATGGCACTCTGGAGACTCCCTTAATTGTGAGATTGGAAACGTAGCTTAAAGAATAAAAAGGACAGAAGAAACGGGACTAACAACTAGGCAGTTTTGTCAGGTCCATTCTTTTTCCCTCTTGGATGTCAAGAGTCCAATTTGTTAAATTGTTCTCACATTGAAAAGACGGCCTAGATGGGTGATTTTTGTCACAAGAAATCTGCTTATCACGTCAAGTTAGGTAAATGCTCTGCAGTAAATGTAAAAACTTATTACCCAAATATTTTTATAGGGTCTATCCCAAATCCTACATGTACACCTGTAAGCTGTCAAAAATCTTGACAATAGTCAATAGAGATCTACTGTACATGTAACTTTAGTTCTAGATCTAGGTCTAGAGTAAAGGAGGGGGTTTTCGGCCACTTTAAACAAAATCCTATTTTTTGACTCTTTACTTCCTATTTAGAGTAAAGGAGGGGGTTTTCGACCACTTGAGACAAAATCCTATTTTTGGGACTCTTCCTATTTATTATCATTTCTTGTTCAAATCATGAAGCAAATATTATTATTATTTAAACAAAAAAAGAATCCCAGAAAAAAAAATCATGAATTGCCATGACAATCTTCATTTCAATTTTCACTGTTTCGGAGGCAGTTATCGACATAGCGAGCCAGTTTTTGCGATGAGATACTTTTAAGCTTGCGACTCACACAAAATCGTGCTCTAAATCTGAAAAATACTTGAAATACAGCTCATTTTATGGTACCTATATTCCTTACAAAGATACTTGATTTTTCAGATTCAGGTAGCGGGCCCGCCGATTACATCGCTAAAATGTGATACTTAGGGATATATTTTCCATTACAAATGTGGTTCTTCAGTGACTCTGGCATGTTATGGTATGTGTGGGATATGTGATATGCTATTACATGTGTGTAATGTATTTTAAAGGGATTTTATCATGCGTCCATGGGCCGAAAACCCCCTCCTTTACTCTACTCCAGTATTCTCTACTCCAGTATTCCAAACAGGAAAGAGTCTTCTTTAGAATTGAGATCTATTAGTGATGCACCTCTTCTAACTTGTCCCATGCTGTATGAAAAAGACAACAAATTACTCAACTCAGATATTGTCAAGTTGATGAATTGTCTTTATTTCCTGGATTTTATCATTTTTATGTGAAATTGCATGAAACTATCCATGGTATAATGGCTGAGATCATAAAATAAATGGTCCTAATTAATTCAACATTTTCTTGTAAATATACTTCTGCTTTGGTATTGATGGACTAAACTCTTTGACATTTTATCCATAACTTTGTTTGTGTGTCTGGGTATTATTACCGGTATGCAGTTTTTATGTAGAAGACTAGACAGCTGTATACAAAATACTTTTCTGTTTACAGGAGCTTTCTTGGGATTTGTTGAAAGTAAAAGTGTGATTTTCTCAAAGCTATTTTAAAGGATTGTATTGTTGTTGCTTTTCTTTTTTTCTTCAGTTTATCAGAGTTTATAAATCACCCCTGTGTCCTTTTTTCAACCCTCGAAACATTTGTATTGTCTTTGAACATCTTTGTGTATCGTAATGCAATTTTTTCTCATTCTCTTTATTGAATTTTAACAGAGGAGACTCAACAGTATCAAGAAATTATCCACAATCGCTTTAGCTTTGGGTGTAGAAAGAACGAGAGGGGAACTTATACCATTCCTTACAGGTAAGCTTACTACATGACCAGGGGGGTGTTTCACAAAGATCCTAAGTCGAACTTAACTCTAAATTGGACTTACAAATTATGGAGAGCCATTTGTAGCCTTAAAATTTAATATTTCCAAAAGCCAAAACTGAAGTATTTTAGACTTTTCATAAATTTCACATCAAGAGCATGAAATCTCCTTGATAATAGAAAATATGAATGATTTGAATCAAAATTTTATGTCTTATGAAATAACTTTTACAAAATATTTTCAATGATGATAACGGCTTACCATATTTGTTAAGTCCAACTTAGAGATAAGTTCAACTTAGGATCTTTGTGAAACACCCCCCAGTTAACAACTAAATTATTCATACCCTGTGTAAATGTTGTGTTTTTGGGGTGTTTTTCTTAACTCAAGAAAGAAGGTCGACTATTTGATTTAGGCTTTCGTTGAATACTTTTAAATGTAAGATTCAATATGTCACATTTTGAAGAAACAAATCAGGAAAAAAAAATCAGCTTTTCACATACTTAAAAATTACAACACTGTGTAGAGGTAAGAATAAGTTATTTGTTGACTGTAAGTTACTTTAAATCTGAAAGAAAAAAGAGGAGAAGAATTACTACTGTTTGGTTCTTTTGTTTTACATGTATGTTCCATATTGGAAAGAGCATTTATGAGTTGACCAATCATTATCGTGAAGAATTAGTCATTATGTACATTTTGAAATAATCACTCCTACAGCGATGGAGATGCTACATACTTGGCCTTTGTATCCCCTAAAATGATTACAAAACTTTTATGAGCACGTATCCAGTATTCCGTCTCCGTGTATTTCACAATTTGTTCTGCAATTAACTTTATCTGCTCATGCTCAGACTGCAACCGTGAACTGGCTTATTTAGTTTGGACTTTGGACATAGTGAAGGTCTATTGTGGGCTTTTGTGCCTGGACTCAAGGACTTGCTAAAAGGGCTGTATTACATGTAGATGCACTTTGAGCCATAAACTGGAACATTTACAAATAAACTTTATGACATTATTTCATGATTAATTTTACTTCAGAATAAAAACTAACCTGTTGCTGATTTTCGAACCTATACCATAAACATTTAAACCTGTCACTGTTACATGTTAAAAATCCTTGTGGGCCACCCTGTTGTAGTATATGTACATGTATTTTTTTAAACAATAATTAAATGGTGCCTGTTTTTATTTTCAGATACTATTTATGATGAAGATGAAGTCCTCCTGGCCCTGGCAGAGCAACTTGGTTCTTTTACTCCCCTGGTCGGTGGTCCAGAACATGTATTTTGTTTATTGGTAAGTTTGAAATAATTCAAACACTCTTATTGTTCACCACCAGTGACAAATAAGGGAAGAGATTACAATTCAGGGGGTATGATCGACCTGTGAGGGTCAGCGGGCTGAATATTGATTCTAAAATATGCACATCCAACATGAATGACGTAGGGCAAGATGTTTATCAAATTTGTAAGCAGGGATGCTCTAAATCAGATGCAGGCTTATCTCAAATGCATACCATCATCATCATCATCATCATCATTAACAGTAATCACAGTAACAGTAATACCGTGATCATATTCACTACCACCATCAAGAAGTTTGATAAAATGATGCAAGTTTCGCCAAATCTTTATTTTTATTTGAAGAAAAAAACAAACGAAGGAAGCTTTGTACATGTATTTAACAAAAAACTTGTTATGAGTGTAAAATTAATCACAGTCACTACAGCTGTGGGAGTTAACAAACAAATCTGCACATTGACTGCTTACATGTACACTTATTGCATTGAACATGGGGAACTGTTTTAGCTTGAAATGATAAAGGAAATTGGAATACCTGCCAAGGTATTCCAATTTGGACACCTCAGAATGATGCCCAATGTTACGTGCCCTGTGTCTGTTTAACAAGCTCCTTTTTTATTGTCTTTGGTACAGCCTCCCCTTGAAAGCTTAGCCACTGTAGAAGAGACCGTTGTGCGAGACAAGGCCGTGGACAGCTTGAGGAAGCTCTCTGAAGAACACACCCAGACTGACCTTGAGAATCACTTTGTACCGATGGTCAAGCGTCTAGCGGCCGGAGACTGGTTCACCTCTAGGACGTCAGCATGCGGTCTGTTTAGCGTCTGTTACAAGAAATGCAAAAACACAACAAAGGGAGAATTACGAGTGTGAGTACTTCACCCCCTTCCCCCCCCCCCCCCCCCCCACCCAGCCTCTTTAGACTGCTACACAGGCAACAGAACAGAGCTTGAAATCAAGCAATGCCCTGATACGATCCCATATACATGTATGCATGTACATACATTCTTTGGTACTCAGGGATGCCAGATTTCAGGGTTCAGGTCCAGGGTTCAAGTCACTAGAAGAATTTGGTTAGTGTTCACAAGGATTTCACTGCAGATCAATTGTTGCTGGACCGTGTGTCGTACCACCAAAATAGGATGAACACGAAACACACTATATCCAAATATCTTTGTTATTATGCCTCCGCCAACTAAAGGTGGTGAACCCAATACATTTGGGGCTAGTACGTCAAGATCATAGTCGTAGGTTGGCATTTTTGCTATAGGCTTTTTGTTTTCATTGTAATATGTCACAAATAATTCCATCAATTTCCTATACTAAAATTAGGGCAGAGGCATATAAGAGCCCCAGTCTCATTTAACTTGTTGCTAATGTGATAAGAAAGTAGAAAAGATCTTTAGTAGCCATTTCACTTATCTTTCATTTTTCTTTCTTCACTCAACAGGTTGTTCAACAACCTATGTAGCGATGACACCCCTATGGTACGGAGAGCTGCTGCTAGCAAACTTGGTGAATTCGCCAAAGCTGTAGAATCTGAATACGTCAAGTCGGATCTTATTCCTATGTTCAACAGTCTGGCTAGCGATGAACAGGTAACGAACTGTCAAGTTTATCAACCTTTCCCCCTCCCCCCACCATCACTTCTATCTTTGAATGAAGAAGATGAACATAAGAAAAATACAAAGTATGTGTTGGTTACTTATTTTTCTTTAAAGAAATTGTACTTGAAAGCACAATTATAGTAGAATGTATATAACATTTTGAACTTGAACTTAAATGATGATTGGTTGGATGCACATCACCTGTATTATTAAGCTCAACTCATTATTAGAAATCTTCCACTTTTTAATTTTGAGATGTCAATGTTTGAACCTTTAAGTAAGATAACTAATTGGTATGCATGTTAATGAAGTACTGAAGAAAAATGAAAGAAACCAGAACAACTAAGTGTTGTGACCTTGTGTTTTAATTGGTATGCATGTTAAAGATAAAGACCAGTTATGGTCATGCGATTGCATAGTGAAAGAAACGTTGTGGAATCGTTCAGAAAAGGTTGATCATCTAGCATATACGTATTGGTGTGTACTGCAAGGTTCTGGAATCATCAAAATGATAAGAAATTTTGCCCAGTCTTGGTAAAGTTACAAGCACTGTACACAGAGAGATGTATGTGGGACTACGCGACACATGTGTAATATCCATCAGGTCCAAATAGATATAATAATTCCAAAACTGGCCTTTACCTTTAATGAAGTACTGAAGAAAAATGAACGAAACCAGAACAACTTGCAAGAAGGAAAAGAAAAGGGAGAAAAGAGTAAAGAAGGAAGGTGAAAAGCTATTGTCAGTTACAGTGGTAATGGAATAAAAGTATATGATTTCTATGGTATCAAATCTTCATTATAGCCCAAGCACGCCATGATGAAGCTCTTGCATGAATCATTTTCCATTCAACGCAACTCAAGAAATTGTATTTAACTGAGTTTTCAACCAATCGGGATGCCATATTTAGAAATCACGATTTTTTTATTTTTTATTTTGTTAAAAGTTGTATTTAAATGCTAATGTTTATGCAAGAGGGCCCTTGACCTGATAACTATTGATAATCATATTGACTCGCAGGCCTTAAATTTCGTCATTTTTAGGGCAAGGCCAGTTTGGCCTCGAGTACCTCATATTTTTAAGGGCACCAAGGCCAAAATATTTTTACAAAAAGGGCATCGAGGCCAAAATATTTTACAAAAAGGGCATCGAGTATGAGGCCAAAAAAATTGATTCTATTTTTGTTAGATGTCATGTGTATTTTATGAAACTTGTGCGGGATCAATTTCCCACGACTTTTAGCACCAGCTTCTTCACAGAATGTATAGAGGTCTACGGTACATACAAACAAGGCGGCGGCCCGCAAGCCTTAGATTTAGCAGCCAGGAGCAAGGGGCAATTTTTGTTTAAAGTTGCCCCTTGCCTACGGGAATTTACCAGAGCAATGGGCAATTTTCCAAAAACAGAGAGGCCCCTTATCTAATCATAAGTTCAAAGAGAGTCTACAATGTTAATTTCATAATGTGAATAGAACGATCAATTTAATAACTTTTTAATCTTAACAATGTGAACAGGAAAGATTGATTAAGAACATCAAACTTCCACATTAAACAGTATTTTAAAGTAACTAAAAATATTGATGAGCAAATGAATAAATAAATTGTCAATTTCACAAACATCGAAAGTCAGAAGGACTTGGCAAGTTTACCGGGCCGGGCCGGGTATCCCAAATCGAAATCGCACCTCACACACAAACCTTCCGCCACACTCTCGGTAGTAGGAGCAAATTTGAAGAAATTATCTTTTTAACTGTTGTATAGAAAGGTCTAGATAGGCCTAACTAATGAAATAAGATGTAAAAATGTCATTAGACATTCGACAGCTGAAAGTGACACGCTCAGCTCAGTTGCGTTCACGAAACCAAAATCACACCTCGCACACACACTCTCGCCACTTTTGGTGGGAAGCTGTCGGGCTGGAAGTTTGCCAGCGAAACCGATGCACCCTCGGAGATAGCGCGTAATTTTACCGGGACGCGAAACGTTCGTCTCGGGAAGCTGGCGGGGTAGCTTTTTGAAGCTAGGTCGGCTGGTGGCAAAATGAGAGTAACTACGATCGACAACATCGTAGGTGTTCTTAACTTATTAATAAGATCATTCTAAATTCTATTTGAGATAAAATAATAAACTAGACCTACAAACAAACCTCGACAGATCTCTAATGACTATTTGAATGCTTGTTTATTTCTCCATTTGACGATTTGTTTTCTTGATCCTGGCCTTCGATTTGTACGTAAATTCTACGTACGTGCGTGCGTCAACAGCATGCACCATATCAAGCGATCGCATGAACGTACGTACGTGCGCTAGCGCATTGCCTATATAATAACAAAGGGCGCATTTGCACGGCACTTGCGCCTTATTAAAGCACTAAATACGAAGCTAGAAGAGAGCTCGTGGGCGGCAAACTGTTCGTGATTCGTGTATTTTTACTGTTCTAATAATTTATGGGCGCATTTTCACGGAAAACACTTGCGCCTTGCCGTCTAGTTTTAGATGATTATGGGCGCAATTGGTGGTTTTATGAGCGCAAATTTGAAAAAAAGGGCACGTCCAGTTGGAAAAAAAAGGCACGACGGCCAGTTTGAAAAAAAGGGCACGGCCTTTTTGGCCGTGAATTTATCTTTTTTTGGGAGGGCACCACGGCCAGTCATAGGGGCATCGACGGCCTGGCCGTCGATGGCCGTCGATTAATTTAAGGCCTGGACTCGTCACAACTTTCTCTCAATATGCTATGGTTGTTCTTGTCAAGCGCCCTCTACAGTGCAATTACTGCATCATTTGTCATCAGTGACAAATGACAGTTTTTGTTATAAGCTACTGAAATCCTTGCTTCTGATTGGTTATCAGCAGATTTGTCACTGATTTTTGTCATTTGTCATTGAACAAAAGCTTTGTGAAATGGGTCCCTGATCATCCCTATCACCCTTGTCTTTTTCTATTCGCACCTTGCAGCAAGACTCTGTGCGATTGCTGGCCGTGGAAGCTTGCGTGAGCATCGCGACCCTGCTCTCCCATGAAGATACAGAGCTACTCATCATGCCGACCATGAGAGGCTGTGCTGAAGACAAGTCATGGAGAGTGAGGTACATGGTCGCTGATAAGTTCACGGAGGTAGGTATCTAATCTCAAAGTTGCTTATAATTGTATAATGTATTGATTCATGCATAGTTTTGTTGTTGTTTTTTCTTTGTTGACTGCTATAGACATGATATGCACTGTTCATCAACATAGTGTTACTACTCTTCCCCCCTCTCTCTTAGTTGCAAGAAGCGGTAGGTCCAGAGATCACCAAGCAAGACCTGGTCCCAGAATTCCAGAATCTGTTTGAGGACTGCTTTACGCATGATATGCACTTCATCAACAAATAATAATAATAATAATAATACAGTGCCAATAAAGCGCTTTCCACCAAAGTCTCTAAGTGCTAAGTCTTACTATTCTTCCCCACTCATTCAGTTGCAAGAAGCGGTAGGTCCAGAGATCACCAAGCAAGACCTGGTCCCAGCATTCCAGAGTCTTCTGAAGGACTGTGAAGCGGAGGTTAGGGCTGTGGCTGCTCACAAGGTCAAATCATTCTGTGAGAAGCTAGCTCCTAACGCTAGAGAACAGATCATCATGGCCAGCATCTTACCCTGCGTCAAGGTCAGTCCAGGTTTCAGTTCTTCATAGGCCTGTCCTCATCAGCTCGAGATTGCCAAATATCCCGCTAGTTCCACTATCCCAATCGCAAATTATCCAGTTAGTTTGCGTCTTCATTAGCCCGAAGTTGCAATTAGCAGGATATTTGGTCAGGATAATCATCCTAAGATATTTTGGGATAGTTTGCAAAATATCCTACTATTTGGGAAAATATCCTGCTTTTTGTCTGGTGCTTTTTGTCCGGTGCTTTTTGTCCGGTGCGTCTTCATCAGACCGAAGACTTGCACTATGCGTGAACATTGAGCAAAATATCTCGAGCTAATTTCCCAAGAACGAGTTTCAAGTTTCGAGGTCGAATCTCAAGCTGATGAAGACGCGATTTGTAACCTCTGGATTATTTCCCAAATCAGAAATAGCGGGCTATTTGGCAATCTCGAGCTGATGAAGACACCCCTCGTGTTTACCCATTCCTCGTAAACCTAAAGCCGTTCAGAGGCTTCTACAGGTCAGAATGGATCCGCTTGTCCTCCTCGAATTGGCAACAATTAAAAGTATTTTCCACTCTTTTATGCTTTAAAAACTGAAAATGTATATTAAATTAATAATAATAATAATAGTTCAGTTCTTGTATAGCGCAGTTCTTGTATAGCCCATAATACGTTATGAAAGAACATCTCTATGCGCTTCCAAAGAGCTTTGGAAATTATTACCCTAGCTTTAGACAGTGTAAATGAAAATTGCAAAAAAAGAAATCAACAAGAAATTGCCAATTTGTACATGAAAACAGTGATTATAAATAGTCTCTATGTTGCCAATTTAGAGAAATCAATGATTATTTTTGATAAATTTACTCTAAATCATGAAAGGCACATTGTATTGCAACAGAAATGGACTCAAGTTTCCACCAATTTTCGCACCTTCTGCTCGTGTACAATTTGTAATTTTGAGCATTCTGGATCTAATGATGAAAATTAAACGTGACTAAAAGATGATGCTAAATTGCCATTGGAATGGCTTTAGCTTCTGACAGAGTTTAAATTTAGAAAGGCAAGCTGTCTTTCAGTTCGTAGTGTTTGCCTAAACCATCCTGTGAGAAGCTAGGTATCCAGAATTGACCATAGTGACCAGAATCTTACCCCTTAGGACCTGTCTCACAAAGCGTTCTCTCAATGACAGATGACAAAAATCAGTGACAAATCTGCTGATAACCAATCAGAAGCAAGGATTTCAGTAGCTTATAACAAAAACTGTAATTTGTCACTGATGACAAGTTTTGTGAAAAAAAACCCTGATCAAGGTTCTAGGAAATATCATTTTTCCTATTTTCATGTGTTATCATTGTCGATTCGTCTATTGCGGACATATCGGCAGAAGAAAATTGAAGTTAATGGCTGTTTCAAACATTCAGAATATGTTAGTAAACAGTTGTAATGTGATATACATATGTATTTACACTTGTTTTGTTTGCTATTGTTTATTCATGTAGGATCTTGTGTCAGACGCTAACCAGCATGTGAAGAGTGCCCTCGCCTCCGTTATCATGGGACTCTCTCCTATTCTGGGCAAAGAAAAGTAAGTACTGCTCATTATCAATGTTCTGGGGGGTGTTTCACAAAGATCCTAAGTCGAACTTATCTCTAAGTTGGGCTTAAAACTTATGGAGAGCCATTTGTAGCCTTATTTTGAAATATATTCAAAAGCCAAAATTTCAAGTATTTTAGACTTTTCATAAATTCCACATCAAGAACATGACATCTCCCATGATATTAGAAAATATGAATGATTTGAATCACATTTTACGCCTTTTAAAATAACTTTTACAAAATAAACTCAAGTATGCTAATGGCTTTCCATAATTCCATAAGAGATAAGTTCAACTTAGGATCTTTGTGAAATACCCCCCAGATTGACTAACAACTAAATTATTTGATCTTCCTCTTCTACCAGATCCCTCCGTTCATCTTCCTCCATGCAACTTATTCACAGCCCACGAACAAAAACATGTTATGGTGACCTTGCCTTTTCATCGATCGCCCCCGCCCTCTGAAACAAACGCCCACCCCATATTCAAAACGCCCCATCCATTGAATCATTCAAAACCCTTCTCAAAACCCACCTTTTTAATCAGTTATGGTATACTGGAGGCACACATAAGTAGTTAATTCTACTCAACTTGATTGTATTGTATTAGTAATATTTTATTTTATTTTGCTGCTTTTTAACTATTGACCATGTTGAGTAATTATACTGAGTTAGACTGTACCACCTGTGCACTTAGAAACGCCTGTATAAAGCGCCCTATAAACGTAATTATTATTATTATTATTATACACTTACAGTTTTATGTGTGCTATGTCGCAGAAAGTGAAGTTTAGAACATGGGCATAGTTTAAAAAGATCAGGGCAGAGGGAGAGTGAGGGAAAAAGAGAGAGAAAGAGAAAGAAAGAGAGAAAAAGGGGGGGGGGTGGATGGGGGAGGGCAGATAGAAATAGAGAGAACAAAAATATGTAAGGAAGAGAGAAAGAAATGAGAAAGAGGACTACAGAATATAAAATGGAAAAATGGATACATAAGGTGGAAAAAAACACCAATTAATACCAACAAAAACGTTAAGTAGCATGAAATTAACTCTTAAAAGGTATCATCAGTCATGGTTCATGTACAGCAGTGCGAATGGGATCTGTTAGTAACACACTTTTCAATAGTGGCCTTAGTTCATGCCACAAATAATGCATGACCTCTAAATGAATGACCTTCTCCAATCCATCATCCAGCACCATCGAGCACATGTTGCCCCTGTTCCTGGCTCAGCTGAAGGACGAATGCCCAGAGGTCAGACTGAACATCATCAGTAACCTAGACTGCGTTAACAAGGTGATCGGCATCACCCAGCTCTCACAGTCTCTGCTACCAGCCATTGTAGAACTAGCTGAGGACAACAAGTGGAGAGTTCGACTTGCTATCATCGAGTACATGCCACTACTGGCTGGACAATTGGTAAATTAAAGGCCCACTGTAGTAATAATAATAATAATGAATTATATTTTCTATAGCGCATTATACAAAATATGTCTCTATGCGCTTTACATTGTGTTATGTAAAAGCTTAATTAATTATCTACTTTTTAAGTATCCTCAACAAAAAATACTGACAAGATCTTAACTAAAGTAGTACAACAGTAACTTAATAGAACAACATTATAATTCATTCTTAAATGATGATACAAAAATTAGCTTATTGCTCCCTCTATATAGAAAACAATGCCTAAGTGGTGACCATTGGTCCCCCATGATTCTCTTTTTCCTATGTTAATTGAGAGCTGAGCTGATGAGATAGCCACCTGTCAGTGACCTTCCTGGGTGGTCTAATCCCTCCTAGCCAAACTAGTACAGATGGGCTTTAAACTAAGATTATAAGACAATATTGAGTAAATGCCACTACTAGCTGGGCAATTGGTAAATTGAATTTAGATTATTAGAAAACCTTGAGTACTTGCCACCAGCTGGAAAATTGGTGAATTATTCCAAGATTATAAGCATAGTATAAGCTGCTTCTAGCAGGACAAATTGTAATGTTATTGATACTATCCTACTAAAAATGAAATGCATTTAGTGTACATGTAAATTACCCAGGTGGATATTTGTGTTTTGTTTATGCAGGGTGTAGAGTTCTTTGATGAGCAGCTGAATAAGCTTTGCATGGCATGGTTGGTGGATAATGGTAAGTCTATTAACCTATCTATATTAACAATAATACAAACGTTACTTATAAAGCGCTTACCGCCGAAGTCTGACTGATAAACAATAATAATTACAATTATCTATGTATAACGTATGATTCTACATAGTTGAACATGTTCATGTGGACGGTGTAAATCATTAGGAAATTAGATCTATGACACTTCTGAAAATATATCAATAATAGTATTAATATTTTGGGTTTATATAGCGCTTAATACTCTGATGTGCCTAAGAGCTTTACCAGATGTATTATTGCCCTGATCATTGGATTAAGGCTTTTTTTTATTTGCTTTGAGCCGTTGCATACTGGTTTTGATTTTAATTTGTAATTGTGTATTGCTTCCTCTAGTATTCGCTATCAGAGAAGCTGCCACAAACAACCTGAAGAAGCTTGTAGAGAAGTTTGGCACAGCATGGGCTCAGGTAAGCTGCTATTCTACCCCAATCAGTCTACTAAACTTCCATGCTACCCTTAACCACTTGACTGCTATTGGCTTAAAACATGTTCATACCCCCTGTGTTACTGCATTTTTGTACTGTAAAAAAACCTGACAAAAACTGTACACTGTAAGCAAATAAATCTGGATTTTTTTTTGGAAGAGCGCCATGCATTGTGATCAGAATGTGTTCTTTCATTCCTTTTTTTTCTTTCTCTCTCTCTCTGTTTCCCATTCTTCTCTGTCTCCCCCTCTCTCTCCCCGTCTCTGTCTCCTGTCTCTCTCTCCATCTTTTCCACACAGAGGACTATCATTCCTCATATCCTTGGGATGTCTCGTGATGCTAACTACCTGCATCGTATGACCTGCCTCTTCTGCATGAATGTCCTCATCGATGTGGTCTCTACAGAGGTCCTCAGTCGGGAGATGTTGCCTATCATCGTCTCTCTCGCTGGGGATGCGGTGGCCAATGTACGTTTCAACGTCGCTAAGACTCTACAGAAGATGGGACCTTCCATCGAAGCAAGGTAAGCTCATTGTTTGTCAAACACTTTTTTAGTGTCAAGTAACGCCTGGCTGGAATGCTCCCCAGGGAGTGAAGATGTTGCCTATCATCGTCTCTCTCGCTGGGGATGCGGTGGCCAATGTACGTTTCAACGTCGCTAAGACTCTACAGAAGATGGGACCTTCCATCGAAGCAAGGTAAGCTCATTGTTGGTCAAACACTTTTTTAGTGTCAAGTAACGCCTGGCTGGAATGCTCCCCAGGGAGTGGAGATGTTGCCTATCATCGTCTCTCTCGCTGGGGATGCGGTGGCCAATGTACATTTCAACGTCGCTAAGACTCTACAGAAGATGGGACCTTCCATTGAAGCAAGGTAAGCTCATTAAAGGGATTGGATATCTTTGTCTCAGATTCTGAAACAAAATCCTGGATTTAGCTCACGCTGCAATGATAATTATAAACCTTTAGGTCGGTCAGGAATCCCATGACTTTTACAAGCCGATCGCCCGTCTGATTATCAAGATATTTATGATTGAAAATCAAAATTTAAAAATTTCCTAACGGTTTTTATTGTTATCAGTGTCTGTGATATGGTGTAATATTGAAGCCCTAAACAAAAATGGCGCTTCAAAATGATCATGAAGTGCCTCAAAAGAGTAAAAATCTTTGAGTGGCAGGTATTACCATACTCATTTTTCCCAATGGACTGTATTGTTATAACAACCGGTAGGAAAAAACAAATTTTGAAATTTCTATTTCCAATCATAAGTATCTTGATAATCAAACAGGCGATTGGCTTGTAAAAGTTGTGGGATTCCTCACTGACCTATAGGTTTATAATTATGATTACAGCATGAGCTAAATCCAGGATTTTATTTCAGAATCTGAGGCAATGTTTTTGAATCACTTTAATGAAATGTGATGAGCAAAATAGCTGAAAAGTTTCTACCAAACTTTAACGCTACATGTTTGTTTAGTCTGTAGTCCCACGTACCAATTTCTGTGTGCACTGCTTGTGATTTTCAGCAGGAGCCTGTTCTATTCATTTTGATTTCTCCAGAACCTCACAGTATACATCAGTTCTTGTGCACTACAGTATCAATCTTCCCCGATAGCTTTCATAAAACTTGTCATCAATAACAAGTTATGATAATTGTTAAAAGCTACTGAAATCTGTGCATTTGATTGGCTGTCATCTGTGGCAGTTGATTGATGAAACAAGGCCAAGGACTGTTTCTTTGCATCACATGAAAGAGGAGACTCTATTAAAGCTTTCCAAATATGTATCATTCATTAATTATAGTTGTGATTAAGTTATGATAGAACATCGATACTTCTCGGTTTCGTTTTTTCTGGGACGCACTGTATAATGGCCTGATCAGAACTAAATTTCATCTCTGAATTTGAATTGTTTCTTTGCAGTTTGTGTCAGACTTCGATCAAGCCGGTGCTTGATAAGCTAAATTTAGATGTCGATGTCGAATTCTATGACAATATATAATGGCCTGATCAGAACTAAATTTCATCTCTGAATATGAATTGTTTCTTTGTAGTTTGTGTCAGACTTCGATCAAGCCGGTGCTTGATAAGCTGAATACAGATGCAGATGTTGAATTCTATGACAATATACAGTGCGTCCCAGAAAAAACGAAACCGAGAAGTATCAATGTTTTATCTTAACTTAATCACAACCATAATTAATGAATGATACATATTTGGAAAGCTTAGAGT
Organism: Strongylocentrotus droebachiensis; assembly: GCA_035222895.1. Taxonomy (NCBI): domain Eukaryota; kingdom Metazoa; phylum Echinodermata; class Echinoidea; order Camarodonta; family Strongylocentrotidae; genus Strongylocentrotus; species Strongylocentrotus droebachiensis. Next base: position 25,454 of record JAVYIG010003320.1, read on the forward strand.
CTCCTCTTCCAGTTGATGCTACTCACGTGATGCATATTTCATGCATGAGTGATTAAAAGCAGTTTGAAGGAAGGAAACCAAAAAGACATTTGGCGAGCGGGTATCTGAATTTCAAAGAAAAATTCATATTTCTAGAAAGTTCATTTTCTGCTCTTTCATATGATACCTCAATCAAGAAAAATGAGCCAGGAATAACAAAGTTCTGTTTGTTTAAAGTAGCCCTTACATTTTCATAATTTTAACAAACGATTTCGTTTTCACTGGGTGCCTGCCGTAGCAAAAAGCAAATTTGACAAAAGACTTAACTCCGTTTCGTTGACAATCAGCCATGCATGAAGACTCGTCTACGGCTGATTGTTAACGAAACGGAGTTAAGTCTTTTGTTAATTTCGTTTATTGATACGGCAGGCAGCCAGTGAAAACGAATTCGTTAAATCAAATTATGGAAATGCAAGCACTACTTTAAACAAACAGAACTTTGTCATTCCTTGCTCATTTTTCCTGATTGAGGTGTCATATGAAAGGGCAGAAACTCAACTTTCTAGAAATGTGAATTTTTCTTCGAAATTCAGATACCGCCCGCCAAATGTCTTTTTGGTTTCCTTCCTTCAAATTGCTTTTAATCACTCATGCGTGAAATATGCATCATCTGAGTAGCATCACATGAAAGAGGAGACTCTATTAAAGCTTTCCAAATATGTATCATTCATTAATTATAGTTGTGATTAAGTTATGATAGAACATCGATACTTCTCGGTTTCGTTTTTTCTGGGACGCACTGTATAATGGCCTGATCAGAACTAAATTTCATCTCTGAATTTGAATTGTTTCTTTGCAGTTTGTGTCAGACTTCGATCAAGCCGGTGCTTGATAAGCTAAATTTAGATGTCGATGTCGAATTCTATGACAATATATAATGGCCTGATCAGAACTAAATTTCATCTCTGAATATGAATTGTTTCTTTGCAGTTTGTGTCAGACTTCAATCAAGCCAGTGCTTGATAAGCTGAATACAGATGCAGATGTCGATGTCAAATTCTACGCTCAAGAGGCAATGGCAGGTATGTAGATTACACCCTTTTACACTTGACACTGTCAAACCCCACTAAAAATGCAAATTGCATATATTAATCGTAGAGGTGTTGTGGTCGAGTGAATACGTCACCGACTGTCGATCACAAGGTCCGCGGTTCGAGTCCCGCCGCGGCACTAATGTCCTTTGGCTAGACATTGATCTACATTTGCCACACTCAACCCAGGTGATGTAAATGGGTACCTGGTAAGATTATTCCTTGAAATGCACTGTGCGCTGATAACGACTGCCAGAGCTAAAGCAAGGGCAATAATTTCCAAAGCTCTTTGGAAGCGCATAGCAATGTTATTTCATAATTCATAATGTATTATGCTCTATACAAGAACTGAATATTATTATATACAACATGGTTTGTAAAAAATGCAATCTGCATTCTGACAATTATTTGTAACAGGTGAATGAAATAATTGTTAACAAGGCACTTAAAAATGTTTGCATTATATTTTATTACATTATGGAAAAATGGTCTATTATCATAATTCTTCTTTTTTTCATTGATCAAATAAAAATTATCAACCATTATTTTCCTAACTATATCATTGTATGAAGATATTGCAGTGATTTTTTGTTTGTAAATTATGAAATTAACTTAAATTGTATTTGATAATTGTTATGAGAGACTATGTAGTAGCCCACCATCATACATAGTGCAGTTTGTCTGTACATACACATGTATGTATGTGTTTGTCTCCTACACAGCACTCTCTATCAAATAGAAGTGCACAAGCATCGGAGAGAAAGAAAGAAAGAATGGTGCCCAACCTCTTCTTACTCTACTTAAACACCTTCTCCTCATTCTCCCAATCTGCACAGTCATTTAAGGATGGAAGGAAGACTGGACCGGCTACCAGCTCGTCTGCTGCCCCAAGGCTATAATGGTAATTCCTAGAAATACGTTTTGAGACTTGAGATTAAAAAAAACCCAAAACAAAATCAAAGGCAGTCCCCAAAGTGTTGTTGGAAGCCATTATATTTTGACGATAGTACAAGCAAAACACATTTTGATAATAGTATTATTATTAAAGTTTTCAGAGAGCTGTTACTCCTCTGACAAACACTAAAATGCCATACAATTAATAATTTCTTAATCTATGGCTTACAAACTTTCCGTTGATATATAATTCATCTATTTCATTCAGTTTTCCGTTCGGATATGGTCTTTAACATCTGATGTCTTAGTGTGACACTGTTTTATTCAACTACCCAATTTTAGTTTTTATTGGCCTGATGTATTAGATGATTGAGAAACCCACTGTCTTGAGCAATTCAATTTCTTAATCTATCTTACCAAAAATGAAATAGGACAGTGAGGTCAAAAGCATACTTAAAAATCCTCTTAAAGTACAAAAGAAATTGCCTTTGTATTGCTCTGTTTGATGTGATTTTATTGTATTAAACCCTTAGGAAGAATATCGCACGGTTGTCATGTTTAAAGAGAAAGCAAAACTTATCAAGTAGATGTTGACTTATGTCAAGGCATCATTTGTGTCTTGAAGATGTCTTGTATACTGTGTCACTGTTGTTGAATAGTTGTGTTTGTTATTTAATTTTGTCTTCAGTGCTAAAATGTATGGGTGGCCGAAAGGGCCAATATTAATAAAGGAAAGTAAACAAATAATGATAGAAATAAACAAAGATTCAGAAATAGACGTGAAGATAATGCAAAAATAAAGACAACCTCACAATTTAAAATCACTACAAAAATAAATCAACTTTCAAAATAAATATAACACAGGAATAAACAAAACTTTAGAATTAAAGATAACTGCAGAAATAAGGTTGGCCACGGAATCGTTTGTTTATTTTTCTTCATTAATTTTGGCCGCCCATAAAAACCAGGCATCCTGTGTGAATATTGTACATAAATACTTGGTATGAAAGAAAGGAGAAAGTATGATGGAGATGAACTTTCCACAACTATCTATTCTTGTGTATCGGAAAAAAAATCTTTAGACATGATTTCTTTTTATATTTCAGATATTTGCGTGAATAATGCTGAAAGCATTCTAAAATTGGAAGATCTAGACGTTAAAAACTAAGATGTGTTTTAAAAGTCATCATGAAACTATTAGTGGAATATTTGATTGGGTTTTGTGACTTACAGGAATTAATGAATTTTATGAAAATGCAACAATTATTTTTGTCATCATCAAATGCGTTGGAATGGAGATGTTTGAATGCTCTTTAAGCATACCGTGTATCTGTTGTTTCCCTCACCACACTAGTTGGGGATATATGTACTGTATGTACAGATTATTTGATTTTTGAAGTCTTGTTTACTTTCTTGCTTTATACATTTACATTAAAGGCATCTTTTCAACATGTATTGTGCAAGTGGCAAATATGCAAACTCAAGGGGTTGTGTTTCATTAGTGAGCATTCTAGGTATACAGAGAATTAGTCAGTTGTGGTCTTAAAGGATTGCACATAAGGTTGTCATTAGACATGTGAAGCTAATTTGAGATCAGTTTTAAACTTTTTTTCCAAGGCTACACCTCCTTGTATATGCAGTTTTCGCACATGATTATTACATATGTGGATATTTACCGACGTAAACGGAGGGAATCAAACTTAATTCCTGCAGTGTTTATAGGAAAAAAATCTAGAAATCTGAAAGTGGATGCAACTCTAGAAAGTTGATTCTCACTGCCCTTGACCCTTGTACTGTGATAGGATTAGCTCTGTTCTTCACCTCACTTTTCACTGTGTGTTTAGGCTTGTCCACACTACTTTAGGAACATAGAAACTATTTTTTATGGTGAGGGTCAAGTGTCTGCAATTCTGAATGGAAACAAATGCCTCTTAAGCCTCGTTCAGATGTGATGCGGCAAAACCGCAGCCTTTTGTTTTGTTATAAAGATGCCGTAACATGTAATACGCTTGACATTTCTGTGTCTTATAACACAGATCTTGAGTATTTTATCTTTCAATTGAATTTGGCACCCTATGAGTGTGATATTATTATGTCATTGAAGACATGCAGGGCCTGTGTTGCGCACAGTTGTCATTCATTTATACATTTTACCAGGTCATATCTGAACGAGCCTTAAGCGTTCCCGTTCCTCTGCATCTTATATGATAAGGGAAAGTGAGACGTTCATTACTTACCTATTTTTCAACAATTTAAGGGGTCAGCGACTCAAAGACGTTACTCCATTTTTGCCATTTTGAGAAAAAGTAGTTTATGTGTCACTGAGCACTTTGGCCTCATGGAGTTAAGTCTATGTTTCACTAGCCATTGCCTTCCATGGGGGTGTTTGGTGGAGTTACGTCTATGTGTTTCCTGGAAAGCCTACATTTTCCTGAACATTTTGATATCAAATACTAATTTGGGCAAAATATGGAGTTACGTCTTGTTGTCACTGAACCCTCAAATTGATTCCTTGAAGTGGAACGATATTCCGTTCATGAGATATTACATGCTAACATAGGATTAATCAGACAGTTATTTGACGTGTGTTGTTTTGTAGATTTTAAAAGTGAATAACGAGGGAAGAACTGATGTGGTAATATATTCAGTTATTAAATAGATGAATTATTCATAGTTCAATAGTTGCTAAAAGTCATTCATCCAGTATATTTGATATTTCAGGTACCTGTGTTTGTATCTTAAACAATCACCAGTGTGTTTTATCTTTTTCTTCATTTACAAAAAATAAATAAACGAAGCATATTCATCACCCCGTATACTATATGTTAACCATAAAATAGGTAAGTGTTCGTCTTTTGAAACGCAACTGTATTTTAATGCAGCAGCACTATACATATAGCAAGAGAAAGCAAGTTGTAATGCTATCAAAAATATAATGCGCAAGGTTTAACAAAGAAAATCAGAATTGTGTGGATAAGTGGTGGAAATAAAAATGCTGTCAAATATGTTTGTAAATTATTTGGGCTTGTGATATAACTGTAGAACCAAGCCCTCGCTTGGTTGAATGGACAATTTTGTTTGTGTTTATAAACACCCTTGTGAATGAGTGGTATTCGTGTATTAGTATAAAGCACACTGGTCTATTTGTAATAATGACTTCATTATCTAAAAATAAATAAATATTCTGTCTACCACCACATCGCTGTCTCAAGTGAAATCATTTTTTTGTCTTCGTTGTCATGACTGGTAACAATAACCAACTACAATGTACAAGTCTTTACAGGTAACTCTGCACATGTCAAATCTGTGAAGACTGTGCCCCCCCCCCCCCAAAAAAAAAAAACGGTGCAAAATTTGACCTAGGAAGAGTGAATCACACGTTTTGCCTAGTTTGGTTTTGGTAAAGAAAACAATTGACTTGGGGGAAAGTCTGATTTGTCTGACTTTGAGTTGTGCAGAGTTACATGTAGTTCCCAGAGCACAATGTGTCTAGTGAAAAAGGTTGCCATCGATTTCTGTATTATTCTATGAGAAGGGAGAGTAGAATTCAATTATAAATTTCTTAGATATATATATATCGGGCCAATACCAAGTGCTATGGAATGTGATATACAGATTCCTATATTGAATAAAAATATTATAGACATTGTAATACAAATTTATACAAAAATCTTAAAGCCCCTGTTGGGAGACCTAAAAATTTGATAGCAAAGTTTCAATTCAATTTCACTGTATCATAATGTGAAGAGGATGTCATTTAACACACATTTCTACAAGGATTTTCAAAACAAATGTGTTTGAAGTCACATATTGATGAAAGAATACAAAATTTGGGTTTTCTGCATACTAACAGAAAACTCAAACTATGTATTCTTTTAATATCAATATTTGTCTCCAAACACATTTTTTTGAGGGAAATCTTTGCAGAAGTGTGTGTTAAAGGCATCAGTTAACAATGTTAAATCTGAGATTCATGGCACTACGTGTTATCAATGTCTGTGATATGGTTTAATATTGAAGCCCTAAAAAAATTGCGCTTCAAAATAATCATGAAGTGCCTCTAAAATATAAAATCTTTGAGTGACCGGTTTTACCATACTCATTTTACCCAATAGACAGTAGTGTTATGAAAACCATTAGGAAAACAAAATTATGAATTTCGATTTTCAATCATAAATATCTTGATAATCAGGACATCGGCTTGTAAAAGTCAAGGGGGTTCCTGAATGACCTAAAGGTTTATAATTATCATTGCAGCATGAGCTAAATCAAGGATTTTGTTTTAGAATCTGAGACAAAGTTACCTGATCCCTTTAAATGACATCCTCTTTCACATTATGATACAATTTAAATTTGGTAAGTTTTAAAGGCACACTGTCCTACTTGTAGCTACTTGCTCCCTCTATATAGAAAACTTCCCAAATCGGTGCCTGTTGGTCCCCCATGATCCTCTTTTTCTTATGTTAAATGAGAGCCGAGTTAATGAGATAGCCACCTGTCACAATGACCTCGCTGTGTGGTCTAATCCCTTCTAGCTGCAGTAGTAACGCCTACCTTTAAATTTGTAATATTGGTTAGGTTATAAAGGACCCCTGGAATATCATTGCAGGTACATGTATAATCTCTGTACTACCTATATGCAATTTTTTTTCTGACTACAGAGATACATGTACATGTCCAATTATTCAGGTGAATTAAATAATTTGAAAAGAGGCACTTGTGCATTAAATATGATTACATTACAAAAATGGGTCTCTTAAATCCAATGGAGGAATGGATCGTGCAAAGAAAAAGGAAACGCAAGTTGTACGAAACACATGACCCACGTGACAAAAGTCGTTATTACTTTAATATTGCATTTTATTTTGAGCATGATGAATGGGCATGAATACATTACAATGATAATTAATCCTATAAATTGTGGGGGTCTATTCATTCAAGTGATAGTCCCAATATATGTATATGAGTTGAGAAATTGAGATGTACATGCAATTATGCTGCCCTTCCCCGACAAAACAGCATAACTGACGCTTAAGCGTTTCTGAGATATAGGAAGAAACGTGCATGGAATTCCTGATAGATTCATTATGTTGAGCTGTTTTTACATGGCAATATTGAGGCAATGGAACATTTTTAAACCCTTAATTTTAGTTTAACATGTGGAACTTGATGTTTTGAGTCACCCACACTGAATAACTCAATTTTGCAAGAAATGTCAGTTATGCTGTTTTGTCATGTAATGGCAGTATGGTCCTTACCTTTAAAGGTTTGTCAAATAACATAATAATAGTCCCAATACATGTATACGAGTTGAAAATTGAGATGTACGTGCATAATGGTCCTTACCTTTAAAGGTTTTGTCAAATAACACCAGATCTGACATTCCTTCATCACATTGTATTAAAATGACTACTTTTTAATGAATATTAGAACACATTTAGATTAGCACTACATTGCACCAACCCCCTCAACAAAATATCTACTAATCACAACTGCATTCCAATTTCAGCAAGAATTTTGGCAATTACACAAAAACAATTTAAAAGTTGCTCAAGCATGGGTATATAGAGGGCAGCACACAGACGTATGCACATTGGCTCAGTGTTATAGTGATTGGAAGTGATCGCCAAGTTGCCTACTTCACGAACGACTATATACCCAAGCATGAACATCTTTGAAGGAACATTACTGGAGTTTTCATGGTCTTGACAAAAATCGAATCAAACAAAAATGTTATCACATTTTCAAGAGTACCGGTAATACTGTCTGTCTAACAAATTTGGTAGAAAATGTATAATACCTGACAAATTAGAAGAATTTTTTTTGTGCTAAATGTACTACCTCGGACCAGCGGGTTAATGACGTTTGATCTACAACCAGTTTGTCTACTAACCAATTGGTATATTCCCATATGGTCTGCTATCATGTGATGATTATTATCATTTATGATTAAATGATTATCAGACCACATAGTGGACAAAATGGATAATGGGCATTAGACAATCTGGGAATAAGACTAAATGAACAAAAGACCAAATGGGTAGCGGACATATTGGAAATTAGACCAAATGGCTATTAACCTAGATGGTTATTGGACCTAATGATAAGTAGACAAAATGATTATCAGACCATATGTGGATAATAGATGGGCTGGGTGTAGACCATGCATATAAGGGAATAGACTAATTGGGTAGCAGACAAACTTGTTGTAGACTAAACGGCAATAAGAGAGTTCGTAATTAGGATTTGCGCATGGGCAGATGAAGGTCAATCGTACCCAAATTGTAAAACCGTTGAGACGAATACTCAAAAGTTATGTAATCAGTATTCATTTATGCACCAATAGTACATCTATCTGATACACAGGTGGAAGTATTCTTCTCAAGAGGCAAACAAAAGGTATTCATGAAGCACCTCCATTACTTTGGCAGTGATTATTCTAAAATGCACAGGTGGGAAGTATCCATCGTGTCTAAGATCTGTGGATATTTTGGGGTCATGCGGTCCAGAGCTATTTACGAACTCACTTATTCACATGACCAACAATATATACATAACAGAAAAATGTACTAGCACACTCTTAATCAGAGTCAAGTTCTGGAAAAGGTGAAATACAGTTTGTGAGATTAGGCACACTGTTTGCAGTGTATCAAAATTTTTGTCAAGCACAGGATGCACATTGCTGGCACTATGAGTATGATAGACAAAGAAAGCGGACAAAATATACAGTTTCTCAGGTAGACAAAGGAACATCCCTTCACTGCTATTATGTAAAAATGTGTAGAACAGGTGATTATGCATGTTCCTTTGTCTACCTGAGGAACTGTATATTTTGTCCGCTTTCGTTGTCCATCATATTCATAGTGTGGTTTGACAAAGTTTTTTCAGTTCTATGACATTGTCATGGTTGATTTATGTATTTGCTCTAGATGTCTGATTTGGATAACAATAACAATATTGACTGGCTTAACTTCCCGGAGATACCACATATATTGCCCTCACAAGACCCATATTGCCCTCGTCTTTGAATCGGGGCAATATGAGTCTACTTTGGGAAATATATGTTGTATCTCCCTCAAGGCCAGTCTATATTATATAAATAGTTCATGATCTGATGGTATAATCTACACATTCACTGTATAACATACAATCATGCACAACTATAATAAAGCCTCTTTCTATAACAATGCAAATCCATCACCTAAACTCTAAATGAACTTTAAGCTAAAATCAGAAATGACACAGACAACCCCCACCCCCCCCCCCCAAAAAAAAAAAAACCTGACAAATTTTTGCGTGAAAATGAACCTGAGGGGCCATTTCTAGTGGGTGCATGTGGAGAGGGTGGGGAAGTAGCATAATTCCCTTTCCCTTGATCTGTGATACGAAATAGAGAAATGTGTAGCACATCACATCTACACTGACAATTATTGTCTGATTTTGCCATTTTTTAAAGGCAATTTACTGCCTCTTGTCTAAATGACCTTATGGATTTTCTAAAAATTAATGTAAGCTCTGCTTGTTTCGGGTAAAAAGTCATCCCTATTAGCTGTATTGTCTGTACTCAAGGTGCTGTATCAACAAACAGCCTCATACAGTCTACCAAATACCTTTAAAAATCTGCTGAAAAGACAATAATTAGAATAGAAAAGTATACTAATGAAAAACTTTACATGTAGCAAAGAGAATTATACCAGCTAAGAGTGTGATTTTAAGCTAATTCTTAATGTTTGCTTATATTTTACCAAATTAAATAGTCAAAGATAAAGACTTCAGGACAATTTCAGCTTCTTTCTCTGAATATTCTGTGCCATTACAAATGCTCAAAATGAGATACGTCCGCTATATATACGAGGGGCGTTTAATAAGTTCATAGCTAGATAAATATAAATTGAAACACATGAGAATGTGTTTTCAACTTACTTATTGTACCAAGGGGTTTTACTCGTTTCTAGTTTTTTATCAAAACATGAGCATCGCTTACTTTCCAAGCACTGGACCTTTCCATGGAATTAATAAAGTAAAATACGTCTGTACAGTACAACGAATTGGGAAATCTTAGGCCCTTTTTTTTAACCAAGAGTATTTAATTTAAATAACATAACGCATAGAAACTATCATGAAACTGATTTTAATTTTAGTTTTTAACAATCTGCTAAATTGCTCAAATTCAAACTGAGAACAGATCCTGTGCAAATTTTGTTTAAAAAATTATTTTGACAAAAGTGAACTGTATCTCTTCGCAAATTAGAACAGCATTTTCAGACTGCCACCAATGATAATTGACAACTTTCTTTCTCTACTTTTACATTAAGCATTGTGGAAAAAAAACATTCCACTAAAAGCAAAGTAGGTGTAATGCCAACTTAATTGATCAAGCGATGCTCCTAGTAACCAAAACTACAGAGTGTTTGGAACTTTTTTTGGGGAAAGGTTTCTCAATTGTGTTTTGCTGCCAACTCAAAGACCGTACTTGATTGATGCCCTTACCATGTACTACACATAATTGAAGTCAGTGGCGTAGGCAGGATTTTTTAAAGGAGGGCGTTCGAAAATCGCACCGACCAATATTTCGCTCAGTGTGAGGAGGGGGGGGGGGGGGGTTAGGTTTTTATTTACTCAACCCATCCCCCCCCCCCTCCCGTTGAGCAAAAAAAAAAAAAAAATGAGGGGGGAGGGGGTTTAACCCCCCCAAACACCCCATTCCCTGCCTGATTGAAGTCCAATTTGCAGCTCATTGTGATTCAATTTTTGCATAGTGCATACCTCAAGTCCAATCTTATCTATTTCAGTTATTTTAGCACTGTTTCATCACTAGGTTCTTTCACCTTTGCATGTGTTTTGATGTGTCTCTCCAAAGATGTACTCTGTCCAAAAGCCTTCCCACACTGCTGGCACACGTACGGCTTTTCCCCAGTGTGAATACGCTCGTGTCGCTGACAGGTCGTCTTCTGAGTGAACCGACATTCACAGAAGCGGCATCCATACGGTTTCTCGCCAGTGTGAATACGCCGGTGCTTTTGAAGGCCGCTCTTTTGAGCGAAACTGTTTCCACACTCGGTACAGATGAAGAGGAGTTCACCTGAATGGGTCCTCTCGTGGCGTAGACATGTGGATTTTTGCGTAAAACCTTTGCCGCATTCTTTACATTTAAAAGGTTTTTCTCCAGTGTGGCACAAACTGTGGCGAAGGAGATGACTACGTAGGAGAAAGGTTTTCTCACAGACGAAGCATGTGTATACCTTTGGTTCCTTAGGCTGTTCCAAGACTGATGACTCCATGTACATTTCTGTATTAGTATCTACTGCTTCACTCTCCTTCCCCAGTGTTTCTTCTTCTTCATGAACACAATCAGTAGCTTGAGATTCTTCACACTTCGGTAATTTCAAAGAGATTTTGACAGGGGGTAGATCTGATTCCTTGCTTGATGCTCTGTGTCTTTCTTTCACATGCCTCTCTAGCCTTTGAGAAGATGAAAAGCCATCACCGCACTCATTGCACATGTACGGCTCGTTCCTCCCATGCGTCTGTTCATGGCGCTGTAGAGAGGCCTTCTGACCGAATCGCCTCCCACAGTGCTTGCAGGAAAACGCCTTCTCCCCGGTGTGAACTATTTGATGTCTCCGGAGGAAAGATGGCAAGCTGAAGATCTTCCCGCATACTTCACATGGATATCCCTTTTGATCTGAACAAGACTCTTCAAGATCAACTTTTCTTATTTCAGGATCAAGTACTTTTCGCTTCTTTGTTGTAGCTTTGACATGGTTAGCACCCTTTACATGCTGTTCAGAAACCTCCTGTAAATAATTCCTTGACTGAGTCACTTCTTCCTCTTCCCCTACACCCAATTTCTTCTCATAAGCACCTTGAGCTTCAATGTCCTGCCAGCATGTTTTCGATTGAGCCACTTCTATTTCTAACTCTTTGCAGAAATCATTTTTCTCACTTTGAGCTTCCCCCAGCAAACCGGGTTCTTGTTGCCCACTATGCTGTATAACTTTTGAAGTCTGTTCCCTGGAACTCTGCTCATCGTTTGTGAGGAATGGTGTCCTTTTGACAGTATGCATCTGACGATGCATGGTTAGTACTCTTAGCTGGTTGAAGCTACGCCCACACTCACTACAGGTGTGTCTCTTGCGATCCTCAATCTTGCTCATCATTCCAAAGAGCTTGCCACTTGTCTTGAAGATATTGCGTTTTGCATTCAGAGCCTGAAACCTTCCACCAACTGAAGGAATTCCTTGTGGTGCCTTTGACGATTCAGCAACTATTTCTTTATCAACCTCAGCATCCATCATCTCCTCTATTTTGATCAAACCTTCTTTATCAACTACTCCATCATAATGACTTCCGGTCACTTCCTCATCACTTGCACATTTTTGTTCTCTTTGTGTAAACTCATCTGTTCTTTCGGTCTTAAATTCTTGCTCTAGACTATTACCATTCCAGAGCAAACCCTGAATACATCTACCTCTTTTCCTCTTGTTCATTTTTCCTACCACATTCTCACCAACATACTTTGTGTCTCCGCACTGTTTTGTTGCGAACGAGCCTTCATGGGCACCCTTCGTCTCATCCTTCACTCTAACTTGTTCTTCTCCAGATTCTTTTGTTGCTCTGCAAAGATCACCACCATGCTTCTTACTCAGTTTCATCAGCACAATCTGATCAAGGATGCTCTTTCTCCCATGCTTTTTATGATGGTGCAAGTTGGCTTTGCTGTCATGGTGATCTTCAGATGATGCAGATTTCAATTCAAGATTTTTGATAAATGGAGGTTGATCAGCTAGAGCGATTGAGGCTTGGCTTTTTCCCGTATCCACTGGGCACTCCTCCATCGCAATCGATCCACTTCACAACAGAGATGAACAGTTTGTTGACATCATCCTCTCTCTGTGGACTGTTCTTGATCCATGATCTGAATCTTAAAGATCAGTCATTCAGAACTTCAAGAGGTTAAAGGTCGGAAATGAAGATTAAGAAAGACTGCTGATGCATTTGATATCAAAGCATCTACGTCTATCAAGGTAAGTAAACAGCTTCTCTCTGCCAACTGGTTCTTCCTAGATGTAAATCAGTTCAAAAGGATGTTGCGAGGAGAAAGGACGCATCATGGGAGTGTTGTCAAAAGAGTCAGTCCAGAGCAGAGCCTAGGATGATGTTTCCATTTACAGTCTTCCTTGTTTATGTCTCAACCTACAGTAAAAGAACAAGTGAAGAAATAGAAACAGTGAGCAAATGAATCTACATCTCAAAGCAATTACAGCTTTCATATACCTCTGGGTAGCATTTCACAAAGCCGTCGGAAGTACAATGTTCCAATGGGATGTCTATCAACTTGTACTTATGATGGTTTTGTGAAACGATGCCCTGGTATCTTTGAACAGGTGTATCTTAACAAAACTTTAAAAAAAAAACATTATACTGGATTTATGTATTCCTTCTATTTCATAACTTTAAACCATGTAAAATGTATTATATTGTTGAATATTGAATTGTATATCTGATTTCTTGTCAAAATTATTGTTCTGTTGGAAATGAATAATAAAACTGAAACTGAAACACGCCTGTACTTAAAGTAAACCGATTAATTCATGCTGTGCTCTGTGCTGTCAGCTGATTTTTTTTAAAATTTCATCTGTATGCAGCCAGAAGGTCTGTGACTCTCCCAAAAGACAAATTCTTAATTAAACAGGAGCCTTCCCCACAATTTGTTATAAAGATTTCCACACTCCTCATAAACTTTTATATTTGATCTGTAAAATTTGATGGTTCACAACATACTGTACCACATGAGGCAAAGAAAACTAAACTACCCTACTTTTCTTTTTCAAAAACTAGTGGGACAAAAACCTAAACAAAGATAAAAATTTGGACAATAATAATGTAGACTTTATTGCCCACATTTTTACAATGAAGGTACCCTAGTTTGTGCATGCAGCATGACTGAACTTCGCTTATAGTTCCATATTTTTTTTAGCAGATGTTTCTGCATTTATTGATAAATCAAATATAAAACATTCAAATAACAATAATAGTATATAATATAATTGATTTACATAAAGAGTGACAACTTAATACACACAAATAAAAATAAAAAATAAATGCATAATTGAAAGCTTGAAAGTATGGAGGTAAGTAAAAATAATCAAGATAAATGCAGAGGCCAACAACCATAAGCAAGGAAGCTTGAGTCGATAGCAGCCAGGAGGGGGGGGGGGGGGGGTACATGGCGCTGTTTTAGGAGAATGTAGGGGAATAGAGAGTCACATATAAAGATTTTGTTCAGAAAGTATCTGAATAAAAAGTGGAAAAAAATTAAAGAAAGAAAAAAAAAGAAAAATGTGCAAGTGTGTGCAAGTGGGTGTGTGCAGGTGAAGTAAGTGTTCGATTCGTATTGTTAATGAACTGGTCATCTAAAATTAATTTAAATAAACAATCAAAACCTCTGAGACCCTTATGATGTTTTTGAATATGTAGATATTATATATTTTTTCATCGATGCTTTGAATGAATAAAGAGTTGCAGAGTGTTTAATATTGTCAGGTAAAGCATTCCAAATGTCTGGACCATGATGTCTAATCGATTTATAGGCCATAATAATTTTGGGGTTCGTTAAGTGGAAATCGGATGAGTGTCGTGTGGGATAAGAATGTATATCACTATTGTAAACAAAAACATATCTAAAAAATTCTTTAATATTTTGAAAATCTGATACCACTAATGGAAAGAGTAAACTAAAATTAATTGGGGACAAAATTTTCTTTGGAATTGGCTTCAAAATTATGAACATATAAAAAAAAAAGATTGGCAAAATGTTGTTGTCTTTTGAGTTTTTGTTACAAGAAGAGGCATTAGAATAACGGTATAACCCATAAATGTGTTAGGAAGTACTGTACAGTATCTGCATATTTATAATTAGAAAAATAAGAAATTTGTACAATTGGACACAACATCATAACCATTTATCATACTGTATACACCTGCACAGCACCTAACTTGAATACATCGTGTCCAGAGTCCAGATGCTTAACACAAATAAAGATGTCGCCTTTGCCTTAGTATTTATAGAAAAGTATGTATCAATTACAATGTAGCACTAACCGTCATAAATAGTAGCTTTTTATATTCTTTTCTTACATATACCGGTAGGTCTTACAAGATTTTATAAAATATTGCATGTAAACTTTTTCAAATCAACTGTCCGGGTATACAATGTCTGGCCTGGGTATAGAGTCCTTATGCATTGACGTCACCGTTGTCCGGAAGACCAATTACGCCGCCGTCTAAGAGGGTGAACAATAGCTTCACGACCCACTTGAGTATGCGCGAGAGCGCTGCTTGCCTTGTATACGATGCTTTACTGTTTCTTGCCGCGGTCTCATAGTGTTTAAAAGGTTTTTAGTTTAATGTTGTATGGGATTTTGTCAAAGGTTGAGAATTGTACAAGTGCCTATGTACATGTAATTAGTATTTATAGTATAACAAATGTACCATTTTAAAAGTTTTTTACACCACTGTGTGGAATTTTGTGAAAGATTGAGATTGAAAAATTAATATATGAAGAAGAAGACCGAAAAATTCAGTCTCTGATATCAACGATTGTTCCGCTGAGATTACATCTGGCTCCTCTGAGCTCTGACTGCCTCTACTACATGTATAGGCCTAGGGTCTACACAGAGTCTAGATTGAACTAGTACATGTATGGGGTATCGGTGTATGGGGTAGTGTATGAAAGGAATGGTTCAGTTCAGCTGGACCAAGATCATATCCACTTTGGCTGCAATATTATTACACTCCATCTTATTTTAAACAAATATAAAAAAAACAGCAAAATCTAGATTCTATGAAATTTGCAGTTTGCCACACACAAAAACAAAGAACTTGTCTTCTCCGAACGACTCTGCTTCTTCACTAGACAGAAATAACCGTCTGGTATGGGTCATTCTTTATCAAAACTGACGACATTACATTCGTAAAATAACAATGGCACAGCAGCTGATGCTCTTTTCTATTCGTGTCTATGGAATTAATATAAACCATTGTCCCATATACTGAAATCTATGTTTCTATTTATTCTTTCAAGAGCTATTCATTGTTATTTTCGTGCTAATTTATAGTCCTTAGGAAGAGTAAGATTTAATAATGTATGAAATATGTTCACAGTTTCTATTTTTGTTAGAAAACGAATAAATACTCACAATGATCAGCAATAGCAGGTTAAAAGTCTCACAGAAATCGAGACGAAGAAAACTGAGCTGAGCTTCAAGTTGTTCAACATTCCACTTCCGGTAAAGATGTAATGTAAACAAAAACTTTGCCTTTGACACCGTGCAGTGCGCTCAGATCATCATTGCATCGAATGATCATCACGTTCCATCATCATCACCATCATTATTATCATTATTATTATCGTTAGTAATTACCACTTAATACTATTACAGTATAGTGTTATATTTCATAATACAAATATATTTAATAGGGACTATAAATATTATTTTGGTTATAATAATAATTATTGTAATTATTATCACCATCAGGCGCGTACGCAGGGGGGGGGGGGGGGGGGGGGGGGGTGGGGGCACGTGCCCCCAACAAACTTCCAGGATCGGTTGAACTTTTTTAGACCCCTTTTTTTTTTTACCTCGATCGATTACATGTATGTGCCCCCCCCCCCCCAAAAAAAAAAAAAAAAAACATTAAACTCTGGCTACGTGCCTGCCCCCCCCCCCAATTTCTTTTTTTGGTGTGTGTTTGGGAGGAAGAAAAAAAACTATTTTTTTTAAATTTTATATTTAAATTGTGCTAATGGGTGACCAACAAAAGCTGACCTTACACCCCCCCCCCCACCCCCCCCCCCTCCCCTCCCCAACGGAACGAAATATCGATCGGCCAATTTTTCAAATTTCGGGACACACACCAAAACAAAATGTCCTCTTACCCCTCGGCTGCTCCCGGGAGTGTTGGAACCGAGAAATCATAGTAATATCCAATTTTGCTTGTCAAGCTTTATAATAACACATGCAGTGGCGTATTGAGCAAAAACGTTTGGAGGAGGGGGCTCAGGGGCTTTAGGTATTAAATGACGATCAGATGAGCATCCAGGGGCCCGCTTTAGTAATCCGAAAATGATTTATGTAAGCAGTAGCAGAAGATTTAAGAAGATTTTTCGAAAGTATTTGAATTTGCAATATATAGGAAACTGAAGGAGAACTTGGGAGCGAGAGAATGGGGAGGGGGGCCCAGGTCGAAAATCCCATAGAAACCAGTAGAGAAAACCAGTACAGATTTCTAATGGTTTCTACAGGTCAATTCTCTACTGGTTTGAATATGGAAAGTGGCGCTTTTCCATTAAAAACCAGTAGAAAAAAATCGTACTGGAACCAGCAGAAGACCAGTAGAAGACCATTAGAAAACCCTAATGGAACCATTAGGAGACCAGTAGGAATCCCAACTGGAACCATTAGAAGACCAGTAGGAAACAAGTACAAATCCCCACTGGAACCAGTAGGAGACCAGTAGGAATTGATACAAAAACCATCAGGAGACCAGTAGAAAAGAAGTGCTGGAACCATTAGACCAGTAAAAAAGAAGTCCTGGAACCATTAGACCAGTAAAAAAAAGTCCTGGAACCATTAGGAGACCAGTAGGAATCCATACAGAAACCATTAGGATACCAGTAGAAAACCCTAATAGAACCATTAGAAGACCAGTAGGAATCCCAACTGGAACCATTAGGAGACCAGTAGGAATCCCAACTGGAACCATTAGGATACCAGTAGAAAGCCCTAATGGAACCATTAGAAGACCAGTAGGAATCCCAGCTGGAACCATTAGGAGACCAGTAGGAATCCCAACTGGAACCATTAGGATACCAGTAGAAAACCCCAATGGAACCATTAGAAGACCAGTAGGAATCCCAACTGGAACCATTAGGAGACCAGTAGGAATCCCAACTGGAACCATTAGGATACCAGTAGAAAACCCTAATGGAACCATTAGAAGACCAGTAGGAATCCCAACTGGAACCATTAGGAGACCAGTAGGAATCCCAACTGGAACCATTAGGATACCAGTAGAAAACCCCAACTGGAACCATTAGGAGACAGGTAGAAAACAATTTGTTTTGATCAGTTGAAATTCTACTACATCAATGCACTTCCAACACAGTACTCCTCACAAAATCTGCCAGTCCTTGTTTTGTTTTTTTTACTTTAAAAGAGCATGCTGGTCTGCAGAGTAGACACGAAAATGACAGGAGCTGGCATGAAGTTTGCTTCCAACACAATTAACCATTTTCTTGAGGTTCAGCCACTTCTCTCGCAAACATCGTTAACAAAAGACATCACAATCATGTTGGTTCATCTTTATCATATTTAACACTTAACAGTGTATCATTTTATTATCTGTCAGAATATCATATATACATCATTTCATTTCAACGATAAAAAAGAAGACCCCCCAAAACAGTGTTAAATTGGCTAATTATTGTCTAAAAGTTATGGCCAGCTTTAACAAAGAGAAATCAATCTTGAAAATTTGGAGTAGATGTTTAAAAGAGTAGGTTTGGCAATTTGCAATTTGCAATAGTTTTCTAATTATGGTAGCCATCATGAGTAGAAACAATGAGCATGCATTTTTGCTGAGAAATTTCATTTGTAATTTTCCACCATAGAGAATAAGTTCATTTGCACAAATTTAAGTACTTTATTTATGCATTTAAATTTGGAGAATAATTCACAAATGATAACGCAAAGCATGATTTTTACCTGTAGATTGTCAAAGTACATGTAAAGGATTGATATTAAGTTGCAGCGATTGGAAATGAAATATTGTGTACTACATACTATAAGCCTACTACATTCACAAGCAAAACAAAATCATTTATGGCCTTATTATTTTGACAAGTGATGTGATATTATGGTAACTAAAGAGTGTGCTATTCATCAATAAATGTAACTTGATAGTACAGTGTATTATGATAAATTTCAATTTCCTCCTGACATTTGATAAACAAATGAAATATGGTCCATATTTTAAAAGGTTTGAATTTAGAAATGAAATAGATTTCATAATTACGAAAAATAAACAGGGTGCGTAATTCTGGAATTGAAAAAGGGGCGTTAATAACGATATTGAAATAGGGTTAATATTTCCGCAAATGAAATGGTATTATTTTGAATATGAAATAGGATTCATTATATTGACGGTTCGTAATTCCTAAAAGGATAAAGGGGTTCTATTTGCATTTTAAGAATAATAAACTTTTGGAAGTATATTGAGCCCTATTTAATTTTCTGAATTATGAACCATATTCCATTTTTGGAATTACGAATCCTAGTTCATTTTCAGAATTAAGAACCCTACTTCATTTGTAGAATTATGAACCCTTTAGAACATATAAAATTATGAACCCTCAGAAAACGACATATAACAGTTCAAAGATTTCCTATCCATATGAATACATGTAGGTCATTTTCGTATTGTAATCAAATTTAATGAATAGGTCCTCGTTAAGTGCCTCATTACCAATTATTAAATTCACCTTTTACGAATAAATGTATTTAAATAGTCAGAATGCAAATTGAATACATTATGTGTTGGTAGTACTAGGTACCAGAAACATTATGACTTGCCCTACCTAACAACACATGTTTGCATTTCGCATTCTGACTATCGAAATCCAATTATTCTTAACGGGTGAACGGAATAATTTGTTCCGCGGCACTTTGCTTTGATTTTATAACGAAAATTGCCTCAACACATTATGTTACATAGGGCTTACCCTTTACACTTTTTAAAGGGAAATCCAACCTTAACAGACAACTATAATTTAAAAAAATACCAAATAAAATCTGACAGAAAATAAGGTGGTTATGGATTGTTGAAAGCTGTGATCACTAAACCTATGGGCATTTTAAATTGGCTGAATCGGTAATGTCACTATGATGAGCTGCAGGACTACTTTCCCATTTATTTCAAGACCCAAAATGATTATTTAATTTTTTTTTCTTCAAAATGTATGATTCAGGAGGGGCTTCTCTATGTAGAGGACCTGTAATATTGTGCTATCCATAATATATTTTGAGTAGTTCTCAAAGGGAGAAGGCACTTAAAATAAAAAGATAATTAATTATATTTCAGTAACAAAAGGGAGAGTTGTCCCATGACTACGTCATAATCCACTGAACAAATTGCCTATTTGAGATGTGCATGGCTTTAGTGATCTCATATTTTAAACTTTGTATAACTCCCTTAATATTGGCCCGATTTATTTCAAACTTTCACCTTTCTATATTTCTCTTATTTTTCAACTTTCATTTCGATGAACTTATTACAAGGGTTAGATTGCCCTTTAGGGCCCGTTCAGATATGATGCTGGAGTTGACATAAAGCTCTATATGCTTTACATAGATCACTGAATATGCGCAGTCCCAAACATACAAAAGCATACATGTAGGTCCTTTGTTGTCGTTCACTTTACACATAAAACAAAACTGCAGCATTTTTGGAATTTTTTGGCGGTTCACGTGCCATACCTGAATAAGTTTTAAGTGCTTAAGATTGGAATAGATTTGTATTGCATTTACCTCACTCAATTTTTCTCTATTACCAACTTATATAATTTGCCACAGGTTTTAGGAATTGACATTTTGATACGAAGGGGGTGGGGATGAGCACGAGACTGATCTACTACATAAGCATTATGAAACAGGTCTACTTCATAAATAGTAATAACAAATATGCACAAATACCGAGATCTTTTACCCAAAGCGTTAATATGTAGGCATACATTTATGTTTGTAAACCCTGTAATTCATCAAATTGGCAAGTGACATGAATGGGCATTTCAGTTCTACAGCTAAGCTATTCAGGTTCGTGACTATAACTCCTCCCCCCCCCCCCATCTCTCTCTCTCTCTCTCTGTATCTCTATAATGAAGGGGAAAATAACCTCTGTGTGTGTAGACCTCATTTTGGAAATATTCCTCTTCAGCTGGGACTCATGGTTTAGATTTTGGGTGGAATCTCCTGTATAATGCAAGTGCTTGATCCAGGGTACATGCACGCAAAGAATTCTAATGCATGAATAGAGCAAAAAGAAAGGAATACAAGTTAAGAAAAACTTTTATACATTTTAAAACTAGAACGTAAACAATGAATTAAGTAATGAATTCTGTCTGAAAATGCAAAATAAAATAATCTCTCATTGCTTACAAACATAATATAAACATACCTTTGCATTTTAAAAATTTGTTGGCAATGCAAACGTGATTCAGGATTTTTTTGTAAATAATTATCAATACAATTCTAGTTTGCTGATGAGAGCTAGTAGAATCAAAGCTTTATTGCTGAGGAGGGAAAAGAACACTGTTCGAAACTCACAAAATATGGTCGGTTATTGCTACATACCTGCAGGTTTTAGTGATCTGAAATTAATTGAATTATATATATTTGAAACTTAGGAAAAATAAGCCTTTCGAATGAAATGATCAATTCTTGATGTCTAATTAATCAGTGTCATGATCATGGAAGAATGAAAAATATATGTACAGAAATAATACAAGTACATCTGCACAATTACCGAAAAGGCTTCAACTGTGTCATGAGGCTGCTGAATGCTGATCCAGAAGGTTGAGGGAAAGTAGCATGGTCTCACGTCAATATACTGTGGCCACAATGTGCTTCAAATCCACTGTTTGGCGAAAGATGTCAAAAGATGCCTACAATTAATAAGAAAATAAATAAAGTTAAAACAAATTGAGCGGTTGATGCATGTGGGCCTACTACAAACTTCTTCGTTCAGCCTGTGGGTATTTTGTTTACCATTTACGGGTCTAGCCGTTTATTTACAGATAAGGGCTTCTGTATATATTGTGTGAACACACCATTAATGGATTAAATTTAAGCCCCCTCCCCCGCTTGTCTTGAAATTAGGGTGCGTTGAGAACGGATCCCCGCCTTAACACAATCTTTCGGGATAAGCGGGGGGGGGGGGGGGGGGGGGAGTGAGTTATAGCCACAAACCTGAATAGCTTAGCTGTAGGGTGCGTTGACTAGTGCGTTGGGTGCGAAAGGGTGCGTTGACTAGTCTTTCAAATCAGTAGTTTAAAACAGAATTTAAGGAATATAAATTGAAGTCGTTTAAATTGAAATACATGTAATCAAAATTTAAAAAGACTAGAAAAATTAGATAAATATAAAACTATCTGTTAAGTAATCTTGCAGATCAGGCGTTTATGCTTCTCAAGCATGCAGCACTTTATTTATTAAAAAAAGAATAAAGCACTAAATTCTCAAAATTGACATGGTTTACAGCAGAGTTAAAGTGACTCGGTAACATTGCCTCAGATTCTGAAACAAAATCCTGGATTGAGCTCATGCTGCAATCATAATTATTTACCTTTAGGTAAGTCAGGAATCCCATGACGTTTACAATCCAATCGCCTGTCTGATTATCAAGATATCTATGATTGGAATTCAAAATTTCAAAAACCGTTTTCCCCCACGGTTTTATAACACTACAGTCTATTGGGGAAAATGAGTATGGTAAAACCGGTCACTCAAATTTCAAAAGTCAAATATTTTTACTTTTTGAGGCACTTCATGATCATTTTGAAGCGCAATTTTGTCAGGGCTTCAATATTACACCATATAACTGACACTGATAATACGTAGGGCCATGCATCTCAGATTTAACATTGTTATACGATGCCTTTAAAGCCATGTGTAGGTGAATGCACAAACTTTGCTTTGAATGATGATCTCATCAAGATGTAACATAAAAATACATAGATGGGACAATACAATACATTTCTCATCTTGGCGGCAGGCGTTGGAAGCACTCCTACTAGTAGTTAACAATCATACATTACTACGTTTCAAAACAGAAAACAGTTACTGCACATATTGCAAATAAATTAGGTAAATCTAAGACTTACCCATATTGAAGATTAGCAGGGGAAAACAAAGTAATAAAGTAAAAGGATTTGTCTCTCTGCTCTGGCTCCTGTAGTGTAGCTGTTGATAGGAATGGCTGTCTCGCTGTGTGTGTGTACGTGTAGTCTCATAAGGCATACTTGGGCCTGGCGCACACACTGCATGTCTAGTCTTGATTACATGTGCACACACACAGTGCTATAGTGTAGCCCAGAGGGATGCCATGCTGTGTACCCGTTCAAAAAAGGCGGGAGTAGCTTGTAGTCTTGATCAATATTGCAGACCTTATATGGCATGTCAAGATGTTGCACAACATCTGTAAAATAAAACTATTAATATAATGACTAATGAAATTTGAGAGTTTTTCACCCCTGTTTTGGGGGCTTAAATAAATATAGTTAGATTGATCCAGAGGCGGTGCTAGATATCATACTGGTATCTATTTGTTTCAACTGGTTTTCAAAACCATTGAGCTCGATCTGCTGGTTTGTAAAGGTTTGACTTAGGATTTTAACACCCGGCCATGTTAAAACCATTAGATTTATTGGATTCTACTGGTCTTCAAAACCATTAGGCTCTACTGGTTTGTAAAGGTTTCTAATGGTTTGACTCAGGATGTTTACACCCAGTTCAAACCATTAGATCTTAATTGGTTTCTATGGGTCTTCAAAACCATTAGGCTCCACTGGTTTGTTAAGGTTTCTAATGGTTTGACTTAGGATTTTTACACCCATGTTCAAACCATTTGATCTTACTGGTTTCTATTGGTTTCTATGGGTCTTCAAAACCATTTGGCTCCACTGGTTTGTAAAGGTTCCGTTATGGTTTGACTTAGGATTTTTACACCCATGTTCAAACCATTAGATCTTACTGGTTTCTATTGGTTTCTATGGGTCTTCAAAACCATTAGGCTCCACTGGTTTGTTAAGGTTTCTAATGGCTTGACTTAGGATTTTTACACCCATGTTCAAACCATTAGATCTTACTGGTTTCTATTGGTTTCTATGGGTCTTCAAAACCATTAGGCTCTACTGGTTTGTAAAGGTTTCTAATGGATTGACTTAGGATTTTTACACCCTTTTTCAAACCATTAGATCTTACTGGTTTCTATTGGTTTCTATGGGTCTTCAAAACCATTAGGCTCCACTGGTTTGTTAAGGTTTCTAATGGCTTGACTTAGGATTTTTACACCCATGTTCAAACCATTAGATCTTACTGGTTTCTATTGGTTTCTATGGGTCTTCAAAACCATTAGGCTCTACTGGTTTGTAAAGGTTTCTAATGGTTTGACTTAGGATTTTTACACCCTTGTTCAAACCATTAGATCTTACTGGTTTCTATTGGTTTCTATGGGTCTTCAAAACCATTAGGCTCCACTGGTTTGTTAAGGTTTCTAATGGTTTGACTTAGGATTTTTACACCCATGTTCAAACCATTTGATCTTACTGGTTTCTATTGGTTTCTATGGGTCTTCAAAACCATTAGGCTCCACTGGTTTGTAAAGGTTTCTAATGGCTTGACTTAGGATTTTTACACCCATGTTCAAACCATTAGATCTTACTGGTTTCTATTGGTTTCTATGGGTCTTCAAAACCATTAGGCTCCACTGGTTTGAAGGTTTCTAATGGTTTGACTTAGGTTTTTTACACCCATGTTCAAACCATTAGATCTTACTGGTTTCTATTCGTTTCTACTGGTCTTCAACCATTAGAGTCTACTGGTTTGTAAAGGTTTATACTGGATCTACTCCACAGTTCCTCCTGTAACCATTGGACTCTACTGGTTTCTGGAAAACCAGTAGAAACCGTTAGAATGTCTCTACTGGTTTCTACTGGTTTCTATAGGATTTTCGACCTGGGGGGGGGGGGGGTAGTCCGGCAGCCATCACGATATACCTTGTTTTAGGGTCTATAGTGTTTTTTTTTTTGGATTATAGTTCCTTAGACCATTAATTTGAAGAATCCGATTGCTGACACTCTGTCAGCCTTGAGCAATTTGAGATATGTGACGTCACACAAAATGGCCGCCAAAATACCCTTTTTTACCAAAATTAATGATAAAAAAATTGTTTACAGTATTTTGCTACATTAAATGTCAGTCAAATATCTTGATTTTTTTCTAGGATCATCACTAAATAAAAATTGACGATGTTGTATGATAAAAAAATGGCATGTAAATTTGCATAATTCAGATTGGCGCCCTCTATAGACACGTTAACTTGCAAATTTTATATGATGGCCAAATGCCAATTTCTAACATGAAATTAACATTTTTTATAAGTCAGACGCACTGAATACAATTAGTAAAAATTGTGCACCACATTTTGGTGTGATTTTTTTGTTATTATGTACTTTAAAGGTAAAGATCAGTTTTGGAAACGCCCCCCTCTCAAAAAATGAAATGGAAGCTCTTATCACCAATCATGTGAAAGAATATGTTTTGACTAATACGTGATGATACAAATTTTGCCGAGAAACCGCCTACTAATTGATATATTTGGTAAATTATTATATCTATTTAGACCTGATAGATATCGCGCACGTGTCGCGTAGTCCCATATACATCCTTCTGTGTACAGTGCTTGTAACTTTACCAAGACTGGGCCAAATTTCTAATCGTTTTGATGATTCCAGAACCTTGCAGTACACACCAATACTTATAAGCTAGATGATCAACCTTTTCTGATCGATTCCACAACGTTTCTTTCACAATGCAATCGCATGACCATTAACTAAGAAAACAAGCTAGAATTTCATGCTCTCTGTCCCATAGATATGAGGTGCCATATGGTTATAAATGCCCGTTTTCAGTGACAGCATTCCGAAATTTGATTTGTATTTTGAGGTAATACATTCTTTTATATAAACCTTTCATGAAAAGGTTCCTCTCTTACAAGGGAATTTATGAGTTTAATAAAGCAAAATATCCACCCAAAATGACCAAACATGGTTACCTTCCAATGGCTATCATTTGCTGCTTTAGTTTGATCGTTATAACACTCGACAGAGGCGCGAAACCCACAGAAAATTGTGCATGCTAGTTTTGCTTTGTTGCATTGGCACCGTGATGATTTACATAGGCTTCCACTCGCACAAGTGCACCGTATTACCCTTAATATGTTGTCCGGTGCGAGTTGTACATTTTTAAGTACTGTGACAGGGATCAGGGATTTGGTTTCCTCTTCTTTTGCATAGCCATACTTTGTAGGATCCAATGATGTGGGTCGTGACTGCAAGGCGTGCTTCCACACACATTTTTGCAGATGAGCTCTCTTGCCAACTGAGTCCAAAGGGAGTCAAATCTTCTGCTTCATCACTTTCAGCAATTCATGTACCTTTTTTAATCCCAAAGTATGCCCCAATAGTGTCGCATCCCCTCAACGCATGTCCTGCCAACATCGATGGAATGATATCTTCTAACTTGTGTACAGTGGCAGGAATGTCAATAACAGTTCGCTCTTTGATGACGCCATGATCATTGGCGTTCTAAGTTATTCATGTAGATAATGATGGACCCTATAACCCTAACAGCTAGGACCTTAACATACCTTTTCTCATTCGCAGCAATTTGAATCGCTTGCTGTACTATGATGTTGTCTGCTTCTTCATGTGTTATGGAAAGATCTTCCCTTGGCATGACATCGCTGCCTGGTATCACTATTTTTATTCAACACCTCATCATTCTGCAGAATCACGCATACCGGTATTATGATGTCGATCAACTGTAGTTTGTTGTCAGTAGTTTCTGGGAGGGAAGCAGTGAGGTGGGAAGGAAGACTCTTTTGGATGACTCTCGATTCGTCATGACTTCTAGAAACCCTGGTGGCACACCAACCAAAGATCATCAGATTTTAATCCAGAGTAGAGCACAACCATCAAACGGGCTGTACAAGGTTGCTCAAGTGACACGTCAACCTTTGTCAAATTCTTTAAGTCGCCTTTGACCTGGTGAAAGCTTTCATGACAAAATATTCTTGATATTGACATATCTTCAACTTGCCTGCAGTCCTATTACTCTAGAGTAGATCAACTTGGTGTCATAGACTTTTGAATCCTCCAATGTTAATTAAACTACACCCTCCAAGTGGTTGAAAACTTCACCTACCTCGGCTCCATGTATTAAGCAACCTCTCCCTTGATCTCGAGCTCAACGTTCACATTGGCAAGGCAGCAACCAAGATTGCTAGACACTCAAAGCAGGCCTGGAAGAACACTTTACTATAAACCACCAACACGAAAATGAAGATCTACCAGGCCTATGTGCTCAGCACTCTCCTGTATGGCAGTGAGTCGTGAACCCTGTATGCAAGTCAGGAGCGCCGTTTGAATGTTTTCTATTTCCGCTACTTGAGGCGATTTCCTAGGCATCAAATGGCAGGACCACATTCAAAACAAGGATGTCCTCAAAAAGAAGGGATGATGACCATCTACGCTCTTCTATCACAACGACGGTTGAGATGGCTTGGTCATGTCAGTCGTATGGAAGACGGCCGCATTTCAAAAGACATCTTGTAGGGAAAGTTAGCGACCAGAACCAGGACTGTTAGAAGACCTGGCCTTCGCTTCATGGATGTGTGCAAGAGGGATATGGAGGCCAGTGAAATCAACCCTACAAAATGGGAAGCCTATGCTTCAGACTGCCCCAAATGGAGATGCGCTGTGAAGACATGTATACAGAGGAGTGATCAGAAGAGAGTAGAACAGTGGGAGGAGAAAAGACAACAAAGACGGAAGCTACATGTAGCCACGGCTTCAACAGCACAGCCACACATGAAATTTGTCTGCAGCAACTGCAACAGGACCTGCCTCTCTAGAGGTACAATTGACGGTGTTTAAAGGGAGGGAGTTCCAGAGTCTATCCGGGAAGAAGCTCCTCTTTTAGACAAGCATTCAGGCAAAATGAACAATTATCTTCTTGGAATGCCCTTTGTGCAGGGATGTTGATGGAGTAAGGAAAGTATGTGGAAAGTCTTTCAGCGGGTTGTTGATGCGAAAGATCATCACCACCTGAGCCTGTACCCTGCGTTCTTGTAATGTTGGCCACTTGAGCTGGTTCAGGATGGCTTCTACTTTGCTTGTCCTGCAGTAGTCATTGCAGAAGGAGCGGACATAGCGCCGTTGACCCATTTCAAGCTTATTGATGATTGCTAATTGTTTGAGTGTTAGGGTCCCATATAATTATGATGATGGCATACTCCATGATTGGTTGAAGGCGAGTATCGTAGCACAATTATTTAACTTTTCTAGGACATAGTTGGATATTTCTTTGAAGAAAGGCACGGGTGGAGTTGGAGTATTTGCTGATAATGTTGATATGTGGGTTCCAGCTGAAGTTTTTCTGTGACTCAACACCTCGATACTTTGCTATATTTTTGTCATCTAGGGTCTGTCCGTGAATTTGATGATGGATTTGCGTTTATTGGTGACATGTAGAACCTGACATTTATGTGGGATGAATTCCATCAGCCAATCACGCTCCCTGCGTTGCAGTGAGTCAAGATCCTCTTGGAAACGTTAGGCATCTTCCTATGTCTTGATGTTGCTGTATAGCATGCCATCGTCAGCAAAGAGCCTGACTGTTGGGTTTGGGGAGAGGTACGGTGGCAGATCATTGAGGAAGAGGAGAAACGGCATCTGGCCGATAACGCTGCCTTGCGGGATGCTAGATGTTACTTGGCTGGTGTTGGAGATGGGTCCTTCCAGTAACACCTGCTGGGTCCTGTAACTCAGGAAGCCAGAAAACCAAGCATGTGTGGGTTCCCAGATTCCATAGAATTGGAGCTTGTGTAACAGCTAGCCTTCCATGGGGAACCTTGTCAAATGCTTTGGAGAAACCAATTGGTCTCTGGCATCGATGCCTTTGGCAAGGTCCAGGACAGCAAGGACAATCTGTGAGACGCAGGATCGCTTCTTTCGAAAGTCATGTTGTGCATCAGACAAGATGTTGTGGCTTTCAAGGTGGTTCATGTTGCTGCTAAGAACGATGTGCTCCAGTACTTCACAGGTTACTGACGTCCGAGAGACAGCTTTGTAGTTCTCTGGCTTGCTACGGTCACCTTTCTTGAAGATGGGATCAATATTATATAGCCATCTTCCATTTATCAGGTATGCACGCTCTGGTTAAGGGAGGCTTGGAAGAATAGAGGTTACACAGGTGTCAGTTTGGTGGTCAGAAGTCTGGCTGGGATTTGGTCAGGACCAGTGGCTTTATGAACATCAAGCTCAGACAGGATCTTCAGAACCCCTGGTGGCGAGATACACTCAAAAAAAAAAAGTGCTAAATTTAGCACTTAAAGATTCAATTTTAGCACTTTTTAGGAGCTCGCATAGTGACTGCACTCGAAGTGCTGAGTTAGCACTTGCACCCGGGCTACTTTGCTAGCACCCAAAGGAGCTGACTGTTGTGCTAAATTTAGCACTTAAAGATTCAATTTTAGCACTTTTTAGGAGCTCGCATAGTGACTGCACTCGAAGTGCTGAGTTAGCACTTGCACCCGGGCTACTTTGCTAGCACCCAAAGGAGCTGACTGTTGTGCACTTAAAGTGCCAAGTTTTGCTCTCTTTTGGGTGCTAGCAGAATAGCCCTTGTGCAAGTGCTAACTCATGCGTTGTTTGACATGCCCCATCTACATTTGGTATGTGGTCAAGGTGGATGTCCTTCGTCATTTACCACTTTCAACTCTTACAGGAAACATTTATTAAACCAACATCCACAAGAAGAACCTGAACCTGAAGTTGTACAGGGTATGGAGGGTCTAGTTGATGCTGATTTGGGTGTTGCTGTTGGTGAAGTGCATAATCCTGCAGCAGATGATGCATTTGATGATGATGATGATAGGATAGGCCTACTACAAGAACAAGATGGAGCAATGCATAATGACAGTACAAGACACTATGAATATGACAGACAATGAAAGCGGACAAAATATACAGTTCCTTAGGTAGACAAAGGAACATCCCTTCACTGCTATTATGTAAAAATGTGTAGAACAGGTGTCACATGCATATTCACCTGTTACACATTTTACATAATAGCAGTCAAGGGATGTTCCTTTGTCTACCTGAGGAACTGTATATTTTGTCCGCTTTCATTGTCTGTCATGTTCATAGTGAGACCAGCTGCATTTTTCATTGGTTCTCTTTTATCAAACACCAACATGACCCATGCTATGACAAACAGAGTGTTATCTGCTGCAACAGCTTTGAATACTGATGTTGTTGACAGTTTAAGGAGCAAAGTTATTCAGACTGTCTTTTGAGGCCTTGGGTATTGACCTGGAGAATGAAGAATGTAAGAATCTCTTAGCTGAATTTGATTCAAAAACAAATATTCACAAGGTAACAGCTATTATACTAACCGACCAATCAGATCAGGTTATGCAGTCAGCACTCGATGTTAAGTGCTGCATATTGTTATAGCACTCGTTTTCTGCACTCAAATATTCAGCACGTTTCGGTTTCCTTGTTAAAGTTAACCCGTCAAGTGCTGATTTTGGCACTTCAAGTGCAGAATCTCACTCAGCACCCAACATTTAGCACCTCAGTTTTTTGCG
Organism: Strongylocentrotus droebachiensis; assembly: GCA_035222895.1. NCBI lineage: Eukaryota > Metazoa > Echinodermata > Echinoidea > Camarodonta > Strongylocentrotidae > Strongylocentrotus > Strongylocentrotus droebachiensis. Next base: position 55,909 of record JAVYIG010003320.1, read on the forward strand.
TGTAGTAATGTGATCCATGGTTGGGTAGGGGCTTCGTCCTTTGTCTCTCAGACTAGTCATATCTTCATTGCAGTTGAAGATGGATGAAAACTGATTACTTAGAATGTTCGCCTTTGAGAGGCTATCTGAGTAAGTCATTCCATTAGATTATTTCAATGGAGCCAACCCTGAAGCATCGCATCGCTTGCCGTTTATGAAACTCCAGAAACACTTTGGTTTACAGTTGGTGTCTGGGCTGACAATTTCTGTCAGGTACCCGTTGTACACTTTCTTGGAAATTGTGTCATAACTTCTGTTAAAACTCATGCATCTGTCTGGTACCGATGCCAAATGCTTTATCATCATTCACTGACGCTGGATCAATGCTGGTCTAAATAAAGCCTATGAATGGAACAATAATGTACCGTAAAATCACTTCTTACTGATTCTCTTGTAGATCTTGGTTTCTTTACATGTATATTAATTTAGACCAAAAAATATGTAAGATAAATGCAGCACCGACAATCGTAATTATTTCATGCATACGAAGCATATAATATGTGTTTAACGTGACGTCGATCTAAGAAATTGGCATTTGGCTGGCACACCTATTTTTATGCAAACAATTAATATATTTGTAGAGGGCGTTTTTTCAAAATATGCAAATAGATTATCATCTATGGCCGTGCAACATCACGAAACAATTTTTAGTGATGGTCCTAGAGAGATACAGACATTTGGCAGCCCAAAATTGTAGAAAAATCCTTGTTTTATATTTATTATACATTTTTAGAGAAAAATCATGTACTTTGGCGGCCATTTTGTATGACGTCACATATCTTAAATTGCTCAAGGCTGACAGAGTGTCAGCAATCGGGTTCTTCAAATAGAAGGTGTAGGCAATCATAATCCATTGAGAAATAAGAAATTGGCATTTGGCTGGCACACCTATTTTGCAAAATTAATATATTTAGGCGAGGCGTCAAAAATATCGATACCAGCAGGCTGCCGCCTCACGTATTGGCGCATCGAGGCTGCAATTACGGCCGAAGCCTGGCTGGGGCAATTATTTTTCTCTTATTAGCCCAGCCGGCTTGCGCCAGGCTGGGATCTGAGGCTCGGTTTCCATTGTAAAGGCGGCAGCCGGCGCATGCTTTTGAATGCCATTTCTTACCGCCAGCGGTAGCCGGCTGAGCTAATTAAAAAAATGCAGCCAGGACGCACAAGTGCAGTTAGCTGCCGCTGGCTGGTATATTTATTTTTGACGCCTCGCCTTATAGAGGGCGCTATTTCAAAATATGCAAATTAGCTTGTCATCTATGGCCGTGCAACATCACGAAACAATTTTTAGTGATGGTCCTAGAGAGATACAGACATTTGGCTGCCCAAAATTGTAGAAAAAGCCCTATTATATATTTATTATACATTTTTAGAGAAAAATCATGTACTTTGGCGGCCATTTTGTATGACGTCACATATCTTAAATTGCTCAAGGCTGACAGAGTGTCAGCAATCGGATTCTTCAAATAGAAGGTTTAGGCAATCATAATCCATTGAAAAAAAAACTATAGACCCTAAAACAAGGTTAGGCCAATAATCTGGATTTGGCTGCCGGACTAGGGGGGCAACGTACAAGAAAGATAGCAGTGACCTTACTCGACATGTAATTTACTTCTAAGCCATTCTCTTCTATTTGTTTTTCTAGCTCCTAGCTCCCCTCCCCCTCTCTCTCTCTCCCTCTCTCTCTCTCTCTCTCTCTCCCTCTCTCTCTTTCTCTCTCTCTCTCTGTATCTCCTCTCTCCTCCCTCTGTATATCCCTCTCTCGGCTTCTGATTCTCTCTCTTTCTCTCTCTCTCCTTCTTCCCCTGTTTCTTCCTTTCAAGTGTACTCCCTTAACAATTATGTTAGGCAGTTCATATTGTCAATTCATCTATATAAAAAATTAAATCTTCACTTGGTAAACCATTTGACTTCAGTCAGTGGCAGTGTTTATACACGTATACACGTAGCGCCTGACTGGAGATGTAAAGGTCGTGGTTCGATATCCGACACGGCACTAAATAAAATTGTCCTTTGGCAAGACTTGGCAATACAAAAATATTGCTACTCCTTACCCAGGAGAGAATGGGGGCCTGGGAGGTGTTTCACAAAGATACTAAGTTGAACTTATCTCTAAGTTGGACTTAACAATCATGGGAAGCCGTTAGCATCTTTAAAAATATTTTGTAAAAGTTATTCTAAAGGCGTAAAATGTTGATTCAAATCATTCATATTTTCTATTATCAAGAAAATGTCATTGTTCTTATTGATGTGGAATTTATAAAAAGTCAAAAATACTTGAATTTTTGCCTTTGAATATATTCTTGTTTTTAAGGCTACAAATGGCTCTCCATAATGTTTAAGTCCAACTTAGAGATAACTTTGATTTCGGATCTTTGTGAAACACCCCCCTGGCACTATAATGAAAGCCTTTATGATAGTAACCTGCCATTATGCCCGCAGGGTAAAATATGGTAAAATATTTCCCAGGGAGTGGAGATGGTGCATATTGTGTGCGTGAATGGATTCGATGACTGGAGTAATAATTCTGTAAAAGTGCTAAGAGAAGGCATTCCATATCAGGCAATGAATAGACCCTAATTTATTATTATTAATAAAGTAGTAATGTTTTTCAATTCTGGAATATCAAACCTACAAATAAAATAGTATTGAGTTTTAACAAACCGTTCCCTCTCAGGATACCATTGGTTATTTTTTTCAGTAGTTCCGTTTCCTTGGAGAAATAATGAACTACTGTAACAAATTAATCACAAAATAACACAGCGTGAATGCATTTCAATTTTATTTAATGAAAAAATTATGCTTGCATTACCGTGAAACAATCGTTAATCATTGAAACAAGGAAGGAAATTGTGTGATATATGTTATATATTTTAAGTCTGGCCATTTATTGCTGAATTAAGATACGCACATGGTGTAGTTTGGACCGGGTCGTCCTTTGTTTATTCAACCATGACAAAATATTCCTCAAAAATCGTATCAAAATAATTAGAAACCATGTCACGTACAGTCTAGTTTGTAAAATATGAAAAATGGAAAAGTGTTGCGTTTTGATTGACTCCACGGAAGGCAACATCTTGCTATGAGTTCTGTTCCCTTCAACCCCCGCCGCGGCGTGCAAGTCGATAAGAGATGTCGTGGTATAGTGGTTCATTCACTTGACTCCCAATCGAAAGGTTGAGGGTTCGAGTCCCAGCCTGGCATTAACGTCTCTTTGGCAAGACATTAATGCACCTTTACCCCCTCCCCCCCCCTCCACACACTTGTTAAGTGGGTACCCGGTAGGATGCAAAAGTCATTGTAGTTTGATCAGCACTCTGTCATCTCCCTGGTTAGCGTTTGTAAAAATGGGACTTGGCTGGAACTCTCCACAGGGAGTTAAAATAAGCACACATTGTTACTGTGGGCGAACCTGAATCAAATGACCGGGGTAATTTTGTGAAGCACTTAAACATACTTCGTCGATGTGTTAAGCGCTATATACACTTATTCTTATTGTTATCATAATTATTATTATTTCATACAGTATATAGCCTACTCTATTTGGAACAAGCAATAATTTGTCATAATCAATTTCATCGTCCTCCCAAGCTTATAGTACTAATGACGACTCATTTTCTTTAAACAGTGGAAATCAAAGATTTTATTTTTTATGTACACAATTTTGCCCCCCCCCCCCAGAAATGTGAATAGAATAGGTAATCATTAAATCAAATTAAAACTACAATCTTGAGTAACTAAACAACACCATCGTATTTTCCCCTTTCTTTTTGCCTGATTAAAACAAATGAAATAATTCTATCCAGGTAAAGTACTGTGTTCTTTCCTCAACAGCTTATTCGGGAATTAAAGCCTCCAATGTTGGGTTTGAAAGGATTGAGTTAACAGGGGGTAACTCAGTTGTTTCATTAAAATTTCCAGCTGGTTGAGTACGAGTCGCGGGAGGAGGTGGTGAATATGTTTCATTAACATTTCCAGCTTGTTGAGTACGAGTTGTGGGAGGCAGGCACGTAGCCAGAGTTTGATGTTTGGGGGGGGGGGGGCACATACATGTAATCGATCGAGGTCAAAAAGGGGTCTACAAAAATGCAACCGATCCAGCGGCTACGTGCCTGGTGGGAGGCGGTGGTGAATTTCTAGTGTCTTCGTTGTTATCATCAGCTGGAGCGTCCATGTCCAGGGAGAGGAAAGAGTTATAGTCAGCAGGAGAATCGTTATCGGCTGCTGACTCTGTCGGCATGTGTGCTTCGTTTGGAGGCTCTAAAATAATTAGAAGAAATAGGAACAATTTAGAAAAGTAAAATGCTTGGTTCTCCTGAGGTAATGCAAAACAATAAATTCCTGAACACCAGTATACATGGAAGTCTCAAAAATTGCTCGTCCTTATGTGACAGCCGGGCTATTTAAAGGTCTAAATACGGCCGGGGGGGGGGGGGGGGGGGGGGGGTACATTATGGCCCCCTTAAGATCTCGGCTTAGGAAGGTCCAATTAATGTGAAAATTAGCTTTGTGATAGATTGCAGTATATTGAATAAGATGGTAATGTTTTTTTTCTTTTATGTTTATTTATTTATTTTTTATTAATATTTTTTATGACAATATGCAAATTTGTTTAGGAAATATACTTACACACGCACATTTGTGAGAATTACATATTTTGATAGACATGTGATGATATTTTGTCACCTAAAACCCGAACCATATAGGTCCCCCCCATACCAAATTTGGTATCAAAATGTGCGGGAGAAATGAGGGAAAAAAATATCAGCGCCAAAGTTTCAGGGGTTTTGATGCAGCGGCAAAAAATCGACAGTGGGAGGAGGGGGGGGGGGTGGCATTATGGCCCCCGACCTTTTTAGGGTTAAGAGGGAGTTCAAAAATAGAAGTTTTTTGACCCCATACTATGGGATGGCCGGCTTGTGACTTGGATGTCATGTCACCAAGATATCTCCACAAGGACCCTCAGCTGTAACAAGCATTAAACCGTACATCATAGGCCTACCTTATTTCATTTTTTAAATGTATTTATTTTTGTACAAATGGTCACTACCGGTGTTAGAATTCAGCAGATTTTCAGGCTTGTCAGCGCATTTGATTATAAAACTGGGCATTTGCGCTCTACAAATATCGAGATTTGATTGGGTTGGATATCCTTCCAATATATGGAACGGACGACCTCTCTTAACAAAAGTTGGTTTTCAAAGAAATCTAGGAACGAGGAATAAGGAATGGGTTTAATTTTACTTTTCAAAAAAAAAAGAGAGAGCAAGGGGGTGGAGAAAAGAAACTTTTCGCTACTTAACCTATACTATCTACGTTCCCATTGCAGTCGCTATACTCAATAGCCTCGTAAATTCGCATTTCATCTCTGTACAAGTACTTGTGCATTGAAATAATCCAAGATTGTGAATTCCGTTTCAATAAATTTAAATTTGAATCCATCGAATGATACCGCCCCTCCCCACCTACTAAATGTCGGTGCCCCCCTCAATGCCTCAACTCTTACTACACCATTGATTAAAATTGGGCAGCCCGATTGATATTTCAGATTTATAGGGACCTTCCATGTTAGCTACTCTTGAGATCGTTACACTGGCTTCCTTTGAACAAAGAATGATATTTAGATTACTCTTGTTTGTCTACAACATACTCAATAATCCAGCCCGACAATATTTAGATACCTGCTTGAATTCATATGCACCTACAAGGGCATTGAGGTCAGCCAGTGATCTTCTCCGTCTCATATACTCATTTACTCGCACATTAGCCGGTGATAGGACATTTACTGTATCTGTTTCAAAATACTGGAATGATCTACCACTTAGAATTAGACCTTCAGAAAGGCCTTGAAAACACATCTCTTTTGCAGTTTGTAGTTGTAAGATTATTTTTTCCTTTTACAAGTATTTCTGTAATTGTCATGCACTTAAGCACTTTGGGTCATATGGAAAAAGCTTGGTATAAGTAATTAAAATAAACTTAATAAGAATGATAATTGAGCTTACCAGTAGGAACGCTCTGAGCTCCAGTGAGAGTCTCCTCAAACGAGGATGATGAATAGGCTACCGGACTGTCATCAGCAGTAGGTTGTATCGTTGGCTGGTCCTCATCAGGAACCCCTGGTGAAATTAGAAAGTACTGAGTTATTACATACCCAATATAAAGGCCTACATTTTAACTGAAATTGAAACCAGACGCTGGTGTTTTAAAGTTTCTGTCCAAAATCAGGCATTACAAAGGAAGTAGCCTAAGTCAGAGGTCTACCTTTTCGTTTGTTCCACGTGATTATAGGTACAGGGTCCGGCTTAAATGAATAAGTAGAATGCAGAACAATACTTTTAAATCAAATGTCAAAATATTGAAATAGATACCTCAAACCAAACCCTCAATCTTGGCTTGGAAAGCAAATCATATAAATTGCCACTCCGGCACATGGTTAACATTAATTTTGTTGAAAATTGTAAAGACCTCCGTTAGTACCCCTGATGAAAATCTATAGTTTTACTGATTAATTAATAGAGGTTTTTATTTCCGTACTAAAATAATGTAGATATTGACATCAGGCAAGTTCCTTGAACTTTTTTTTTTTTTAGGGTGGGGGGGGGGGGGGGGGGAGGGGGGGGGGGAGGGGGTCCTGATTTTTGTTTTTGCTACATGTACATCGCTTAAATTCATTAATAATAAAGTATGGCGGCCTGAAGATTTTTTTTTTAATTGTGAAGAGAGGCTTCATCTCCCAAGCTGAAGATGAGATTCTGGATATAGCAATCAAAAGTACCATGCACTGAGAGATTCCAGTTGAAATTATGAACTAATATTCGTATACTTTCCTCACTATGAACATGACGGACAAAGAAAGAGTACACAATATACAGTTCCTTATTCTACCCTCAACAATTGCTGTGGTAGACAAAGGAACATCCCTTCACAGCTATTATGTAAAAATGTGTAGAACAGGTGAATATGTATGTGACACCTGTTCTACAGATTTTTACATAATAGCAGTGAAGGGATGTTCCTTTGTCTACCACATCAATTGTTGAGGGTAGAATGAGAAACTGTATATTTTGTCCTCTTTCTTTGTCCGTCATATTCATAGTGCCTCCCATTAGAGTTTATTTCTCTTATATTTCTATGGTCTCTTGTCTCACTCTTTGTCTCTTTCTCTCTTTTCCATTTCCTTCCTTATCTCCTTTGCTCTTTTTTCTTCGTCTTTCCTTTCAATACCCAATATTTCTTCTTATCCTTCTCTTCTGCCTCTTCGGACTATTTCTCTGCTCTTCCCTCTTGCCCTTTCACTTCTTTCATTTTCCCTGCAGCCTTATCACAAAAATTTCCTCAGTATTTTGACAAACATGATAATATAATAACCATTTGATAATTTCATGTATTTTGTTGTTTTCCTTGTCAGTGTTTATTTAATAAGGATCAGTTGAATACTTCTTTCATATTTTTACCGCGTAAACGTTTCATTCAAAGACAACCATTATTCATACCATTAATGCATCCATGGTGGGTCTCTGCGATATCTAGCTGGAGGTCATGTAAGCAGGCATGGGCCTTGAGATGGCATTTACTTCTGTAATAGACTCCGTTTGTTCCGCATACAGTCGGCCCTGATGTCAGACATGATGCTGAATTGATACAGCCACAGACTGTAGTGTTTGGTCCCGTCACTTCACATCGCTGCCATGATGCACAGCTCACACTCGCACACGGTGACACTTGATGAATAACAGCTAATCAGGAATGTCACAAAATTAAGACAAAGTTTTAATCTACAAGCTGAGCTTTTTAATAGGTTTCTCACATTTTACCCCGTATAACCTTCTATTCAATACAATTAATTTCGACGTCTTTACATAATACTTTTAGTATATTTCATATTATGTTCTAATTTTGTCAATTATGTGAATTCTATTTTGTGAAATGTGAAACAAAATAAACTTGAAAACTTGAAACTTGAAGTTAGAAAATTCACATCCAATATTAAATTTTAGATATTTCAATAACTATTATGATTTACGTAACGGATTGCATTTTACAGACAATGATTACCATGAATCCCAGCCTGTTCATGTAACAAACACAATTATAAATAGTTTATGTTTCTTAGCCTCCAATTTATTAAGGCCAGCCGCTATATATAGGCTATGCCAGTGTTTATAAACCAATTTAATTGCGATTTCAAAAGTTTAAATATCTCTCTAATTTTGGACTTGAAGAAGAGAAGTAAGCTGCCTATAACAGAGGGGATAATCTACAACGATCAAGGAAGGGTTGGAGAATCTAGAACAGGACACCCCAGTTGGCAATTGGTTAAAAAGGGTCATGTGACATACCTTCACAGGTAGGTAAGGGATCCGACCAGACCCCACTCTCCAAGCATCGCAGGTTGTTGGTATCACCTCGTAGAACGTAACCCTCTTTACAGTGGAAGATCCTCTCATCTTGAAGAATTTCCCTCCCGTGGCCATAGACACCCACCATGATCGCATGGTCTGGTATGTTTAGCTCCGGGCATCTGCTCGCTATCAAGAGAAGATATAAACGCTTGATTCGAATAGACCGGTTTACTAACATACTTAAATTTGTCTATGTTTCTTTCCTATAGGGACCTAGTGACGAGCTAGTCCATTAACATGTCATTACTAAATGATATGCAATACTCGGAATCCAATCTGTATATACATGTATTACTTACTGCTGTGTTGGGCAAGCCTCGGGCAAGCTTTCAGATCGTCAAGAACAACCTTTGTTTAAATTATAGTATGCATAAAATGTGGATATGTTAGTAAGGCGGTATTTTTCGTGTTAGGTTTTTAAGTTACGTTTATTGTTGGGTATTGGCAGTGGTTCATCCAAACAAAATTCAAACTTGTATAATTTCTAGGGATGTTACGTTCTTAATACCTGTGTTGTTACCCCCAAAAAAAATTACGTTCAATTTCTAGGTTCGGCATATAACAGCATTCATAATAACGGGTACTTTTATACGACGAATTCGAGTACAGCTTATATATTTCAAAAGGAGAAAAGGACCATGTTAATGATAACTGCGTGCTATTCGGTGAAGTATGCTTACGACATATTTGGGAATGGGATTATTGAGATATTTCCGAATAGCTAAAAATGCTGGCACTCTAAAGATTAACAGAAAGTTAATTACTTGTTTGATCGGAAAATCATATCGTGATTATTGTAAACACGGAAAACACGGAGAAAAAACGCAACATCTTCGTATTTAGTTCAGCGAAGCATATTTGTGAGAAAAAAAAAATCAAAAATATATGAGAAAAGTCTAATTTTATTCTCAAGCCTCGAAATATTATCTTTCTCGTAAAAAATGCTTAACTGCACGTAAAGTGGATGATCGAGTGAATGAGAACCTTTGATTATGCCAAGTCAAATGAAACCGCCGCCTTTTCATGTGAAAATGATATATAATGGTTCTTATTCGATTGTTTTATCTTATTATTTTCACTTTCAAATGTAATGTTAGGTGCGCAGACATAAGGCTCCCCATCATACCTGTACATACGGGAGGATCATCCGACCATTGACCCTTTCGACATGTGATTCTCCTAGATCCCACCAAGCGGTAGTCATCTTCGCATGCGAATGAAATCGAAGTTCCAGATGGAAAGATATCTCCGGGCTGCTGTCTGGAACCATCTAGTAACCTCCCGTGCTCTGGAGCCGCAGGGACTTCGCATTCAGCAGCTATATCACGGTCAAGAGAACAAAATCATTTACTCAATTTTAACCATATGATAGATTTTATTCTGTATCTTATTTTAAAACTTTTAGTTAATGTATTGAAATATTTCAATTTGTTAACATTTAACACGGTGTAGTGTGTTTTTTTTCTTCTAAATCATTGAAAAAATACAACATTGAAAAGAACATAATTATAAAATCACGAATATAAAAGTGAATGGCCAGAAAGCTCACTCAGCTTTGTCAACATGAAAATTAATACATAAACAAAAAAAATACAGCAATACGGTGAAGTGAGGGACTTAATTTAACTGAATAGACGTCTCTTGAGGATCGTTTCAGCCTTTAAATTAAAGGCTCCAATAAGGTGATGTAATTAAATTTTGTTTTATTATTGATAATTTCAGATATTATTATCAATACTGCATTCATTAACTTTTATGAACAAGATATAACTATGATAACATTCCACCATGGACACAGTCTTCATTTTATTCGAAGCTCTATTCTTCTTCATGTTTATGACATTGTTTCAAAACGTGAGATGGAGTCTGTGCAGACTAACGTGCCCCTACCCGTGTCAATACACATCTGCCCCCTGTACATATACATGTGCGTCACCAGCATTTCTGCCGTAGTTTTCATTTTGTGTGGGTATGTGTGCGTGTGTGTGCGACAGCGCGCATACATGCATATATTTCATTTTGTATTTTGTTTTTAAAACCCTCAGACAATGTATTTAAATATACATTTTTGTTTTGTTTTACTTGCTCTAATTATTGAATGTTATTATTATCGTAATTGCATGTTATTATGTATTAATTGACTAAAACATCGGTGCTTAAAACTCGGTTACTTCTTTCAGTTCCTGTATAATATTTGTTATAATTCAGAGTGGAATATAGTTAATGTTGAATTGAATCAAATAAAGATCGCGTGGGATTTTTTGTAAGGTAAGCATACCTTTAAACAGCACATGTACGCTGTGAGATGATGACGACCCATTGCATGTATATATGCCAGAGAAATCGGTAGAGATAGGATTCAACCGTTTTCCATGATAGTTATGCCTGTGCCAATGCTGAAAGATAATAAAAAAAGAGAGAGAAATGACCTATTGACATTTTTCAAAAGATTCCCAGATATACGTAAGTCATAAGTATAAAGGCGCTAAATCTTTAAAGAACATCTTATCATGTCAATCACCACAATTGGGTAAAATGTATTTGCCTTTTCTTTTTAATCCCTCTTTGTATAAACTTTGCGACATCAAATAGACCGAAATCCCACGAGACCGAATATGTAGGTCAAGTACATAATTTTGCTGTCGGAATAATGGTCTCTAGCCTTCGTATACTTTCCTGAAGTCACTTATGGTGATTTTTCGCTGTCTGATCTACATGCCTAATTTTAACCATGTTGCTAACCCTGAAAGCACTTGTATAGGAATTGAATTTACCCATAAGTCTCCGTCATTCACCAGAGGAGTTGTCAGATGAGTATATCTAAACCATCCACTTATGTCATTGCAGACTACATCAAGACGCCTGAGATTTCCACGTTGCACGTAAACCACGACTGTCCCATTACTTGCTACTTCACGCGATGCGCCGTAGAATAAGACTTGTGTTTGTACAGGTTCTATGAAGAAAATACATCGAATCATTGATTATTAATCGACTAATTTATTGATTAATTGTTACTAATTCATTTGCAACAGAGCCGAGTATAGGCCTACATCTGTAAGGCAAACTGTAATCAAAATGGTCCGTAGTTATTTATTAAAATCTGGCCCTAGACCTTAAAGCCTATCTGCACTAGTTTGTCCAGGAGGAATTAGACCTCCCTGCATGGTCACTGACAGGTGGTTATGTCATCAAATCAGCTCTCAATTAACATTTTAAAAAAAGGGGATCATGGAGGACCAATAGTAACCGATAAGGCATTGTCTGCTATATAGAGAGCGCAAGTAGCTGTAAGTAGTGCAGTGGGAGGGCAATTCCACTCAAAAAATAAGTTACTTTCAATATAAGCAGAAAAATCAGACAAACCAATCATAAAAGTTCGAGCAAAATTGGATAACTAATCAGAAAGTTTAATATATGCAGAAAAACAAGAGAAACAGAGCAAACAAAATTTGAGTAAAATCCGATAACTAATAAAGAAGTTATGATTTTTTGTCAGAGTATGAAAAACTATGGAGCCTAGAAAATCACTAACAAAATTGCCAATTTGGTTACCAGTTAGTGACGTTATTGCCTCACTTGTTATCCAACGCACGAGGTGTCATATGCTGATTTAATTACATTTATCTTATGTGAGGAGCCACTCTGGTATGATGCGTCAGGTCCAAGACTGCGCCATTCGCTGACGCAGCCCTACGTCTGATGTTTCGCGCGCAAAGGGCTGATGAACCGGAAGCTGGAATATTGCATTATGGTTAAAAACAAATAGGTGAGCCCTTTTTTCTACGAGGGCTTGTAGTATTGTACTAAAAAGTCTTCATAGAAGAAATAATACGTTTAATAAAATATTAATTGTCAGGCTAAAAGAAAGAGGAACGGGCGTTGTTTGTGGAATATTACGCCTTGCTGAAACCAAAGAAACAAAGAGGCGACTTTTGTTCCATCCTCATACTCACGGCATATTGGTTCTTCCCCGGTCCACTGTCCTCCTTCACAAGTTCGTCTTTGATCGCCAGTCAATCTATACTTGCCAGGGTCTCTACATCTAGCAACTAGCTGGGTGCCATCAGGTAAGGTGGAAGGGGTATAGTAGCTAGCTATTGGTCTCGTCGCATCACCATTCACAAACTGGTGAACCTCTCCTATATTGATCGGTACTGAACAAGGTTTCTCTGGAGCAAAACGCCACAAAATACAAACAATGTTGATATCATCAAAAATAATATCGCTAGTGACATTCGTATTATTTGACCTCGGTCCACCCGTAGAGTATAAAACACGCTTGCTTACAGTATATTTTATCTCCTGACGAAGTGTAGCAGCGGCACACCAAACGTCGTGATCTTTTATATCCCTTGTTTGTTGACCATACATTGCGAGACAAACGAATGTCACTAGCGATATTATTTTCGATACTACATCCGCAATAAGTAATATATTTAGCATTAATATTGATATTAGTCGAAGGGCCATAAACCTTTTTGCCCTAAATTTCCTTTTCTTTCTTTACGTTGCTGTTAGAAGTTTGAGGATGCAGGTAAATATTTTGCTTGCAATATTTTATGAAAGATATACTCGCAGTTCAGCTGAGGGGATATTTTGTATCCTTGTGTTGGGTGAAAATATTTCAAAATTTATCTCCTTAGAGCCGAGAGTTAGCAATGATAGGTAAGCTAACTTGTAAGATATCCTTTTCATAAATCAATTATATTTGGACGAAAACATTAATTAAATTCACTCTAATTTCACTTGGAAATGCTCTCCAAATCTGAGAAAAAAAGAACCTATTAAACCTGATTAAACCTCGCCCTACCCTGCCCCCTCTCACACACTCCGTTTACTAAAAGTTCGATATCAGTCATGGAATGCTAAAGTTTAAACAAACAAATAATAATTGAAAAATTGTTTACCACATCGAGGCCAGGGAGGGATCCATGTTCCATTAGAGCACTGTGACGTCACAGATCGTTGTGCGATAGCACCCGCATCGCATCTTACTGAGACTTGAACCCTAGATCCACTCGGAACACCCACCAACCAGAGGTTACCGCCACCGCCTATAACCGTGTAGCGCCCGAAATGATCGCTTTCAGGCATGCATGGCGATGAACCAACTAGAAGGGATACACGACATGAATACACAAACTTAATTCCTTCAGAGAAGATATAGGGCCATGCATGTTGAGGAAGTTCGGATTACCTGTTTTGATGTCATGGCGTGTTCATACATTGATTTTATATCACATAGTATAGTTAGTAAAGTCATGCTGTGGTAAGAGATGTAACAAAGATTACCCCTCTCCTTCCCCAGTTTTAGACTACCAGATTTCACCGTGTCTATAAAGGCCTACAAGAATCGTAAGCTTTACGATAAACAATCACTTTTCTTCAAGTCTGAACTTCGTCTAATACCCCCTTCACATACACGGATTTTTCTTACGAGTCCTTACGGATCGCACAAATTCACGGATCTTTCACGGATCCTAACGATTTGGCCACTTTTACGACCGGTTTAAGAGTTATTACGAGCTGTTTGCGGTTTATTACGGATCATTACGAGTTATTACGATGTATTTACGGCAACAGTCCACGATTTGTTACGAGTTGTCACGGATAACTACGAGCAACTAACGTGTTAGTTACGACCTGTTCACGTGTTGTTACGAATAGCTACGAGTAAGTTACGAGTATTTACGAGTCCTTACGATTTTTAGCCCAAAAATAATAACTTAAAATGAAGTGTTCGAATTTGCAGCTTTTATACCTTTCCCCAAATCGTAAACAGTTTGTAAGCATACGTAAAGTATACGTATCTATTCGTAAAGTACTCACAAGTACACTTAAAATGCTCGTAATAACCCGTATCAATCCGTAAAGCCATCGTAAAATGACCCGAATAAAATCGTAAACACTACGTAAGCACACGTAACCATCCTTAAACTGCTCGCAATAATCCGTAAATAATCCGTAAACAGATCGTAAACTTATCATAACGAATCGTTACAAAAATCTGTTACGAGTCATTTACGGATTCTTGCGAGCAGTTAACGGATGGTGACGTGTTGTTGCGAGCGGTTTACGGATGGTTACGAGCTATTTACGAGCTATTTACGGACAAATCAATCCGTGGACAATCGTAAGAAGATTTTTGACATGTCAAAAAATTTGCCTCTCCTTTCACGGATCCTTAAGAGTGTCTACGACTTGTTGCGAGTTGTGACGAGTTATTTACGGATACCAGCGAGTTATTTACGGATGATTGCGATTGACTACGAGTTGGCGATCCGTAAGGACTCGTAAGAAAAATCCGTGTATGTGAAGGGGGTATTAGGCAACGTCGGATATCGAAACGGGGTAAACATACGTTTGAGCATCGTTTCGAAACAAAACTTGATGACGGATTAAGTACGAAAAAGTGTATAAATGGGCGGGGCTTTTTATGAGCGCGCACCGATGATTGGCCAGTTGTCAATTCACTCTTCAAATATCTTTTGTTTGTTAATGTTGTTATTCTAGTGTCTACATCACTCTAACATTATCATTATTTGTTTATGCGACGTTCTTTATAATAGTTTCTTATAAAACAATTAATAGTTTGAACAGAGTACTAGACGGTTGTATTCCAGCGGTTCCGGTATCCGGGTCAGGCTCTGTTTATGCAACAATTCTGTTCCTTTTTAATCTCTAATGGTATGGTCATGGCCAATAACAGTGTACGCAAAAGGAAGGTATAATTCAACATATTTCCTTACGCTTCGGATCGGTTGCAACACACATGCTCTAGTGGGCCCATATGAAAAACAGCACTGTTGATGATGAGGATGCTCCATCCAACAAGTTATAGATTAGTAAATAAATCAATACAAAAATAAAACATTTGCTCTGCGGTAGTTTCCTAAGCTGTCTTAATTCTTGAATTCATCTCTGGACCCAACGCTATACATTACCATAAGTCCATAACCCTAAACCTAATGCTACGGTCGCAAAGGTTCGTACGAACGATAATTTCGTACGAATCTCGCTGTTTTTCCATTGTCTTCCCGAATTTCCATTGTCTGAAAATCGTTCGTACGGCGTTCGTAGCCGTTCGTAATGGCATTTGTGACCGAGGCTTAACATAACATAAACCCAACTGCAACTCTCAACCTAAACCTATACTTTTAAGAAAATAGGTCACTTTTGGATCACATACACTTGTAAGGCACACACGCACACGCGCGCACACACACACACACACACACATGCACATTCACACACCTCAAACCCACACACACACACAAACTCACGCACACACACCTGTTTTGTTTCGTTAATACTTTTTTTGTTGTTACGGGTGCACGTGAACGTGCACCAGTTACTACCTCACACACCTTCACCCTCACCCACACACGCACACACACACATACAAAATCTCCGTACTCAAGAATATCAAAAACATTCGTCATATGAAATGTGTGATTAATCTGCTTGTCTCTACGTAAATTTATATATTACAGTTTTGTTGACTTGTGGTATAATGCATTTCAAAATGCGTTTCTAAACTTAAGTACCATAATATGTTAGTAACCATGGTAGCTAGGAAATAATTAACGATTTATGCTGTCTTAGGTTACATAAATGCCGTAAAACACTACATGAATGCCAATTAAGTGTGCAAATACGTGGCCTAAATCAGTAGGGCCAAAAGATATAGAAGAGGTTCCTAGCAGCAAAAAAAAGTGCATTTATATTATAAGCAACAATAATAAGAACAAACATCGTAGAGAAAGCCCCATGGTCTAGTAGAGGCGAATGCCGTCATCATCATCATCTTCTTCTGGGACCCGTTTCACAAAGCCTTTATCCAATGACAAATGACAAGAATCAGTGACAAATCTGCTGATAACCAATCAGAAGCAAGGATTTCAGTAGCTTATAATAAAAACTGTCATTTGTCACTGATGACAAGTTTTGTGAAATGGGGCCTTGGTGGCTTTTTTCCCCAAATGAGAATTGAAATTAATGAGATACTTGGATAGGTTTTTAGTTAATAGTTTGTTCAGCAAATATTTGATTGCAATGTCGAATGATCTCATGTACCCACAGTGAAAGCCTTGCATGATAACATATCTTTTAAAAACAGATGAAACACAGAAAGTATCTTCTTACCGCAAACTGAAGTAAGGAATAGTTGAATAAAGATTATTCTTCGGAAAATGTCTTCAAATCGCTTTCCCTCCATCGTGGCCAACTGGTTTGACTGCTTCGAGGTAAAATGTGAGTTTATATCTTTTGTTAGTGAGACCTACAGGATGGCATCGTGCTTATCAACGACTTATGTTTATTTATGTGTGTTCATTTCAGGATGCCATTGGTATGGATCTTCTCTGAGGTTCCGGTTCACTTTCCGATTCTTTGAGGAAGCGAAAAGAAAAAGTCATTGACCTAAAACCTTTCATCGTCTCTATGGCTGCAAGAATGTAGTTCTTTTAACACTTAAACCGTCCCTCTATCTGTTTCCTTCCTATGCTGTAGTCTATAAACACAGACACTATATTTTACACTATATTACAATCATTACTGTGTATTGACTGTTGTTGTTGTTGTTCGTTGAAGCCTGAAGGTGTCTTGGAAAAAGACAGGAAAATGAAAAAGTCAGACGAGATAAAGCTTGAAATAGAAGAAGAGAGAGACATTTAGGTGAAGTAATCAAAATAATTTAACACAGAATAATTAAAATTGAGATTTTTGTGACAAGGAAATGCCTGGTTATCATTGTTTGCAAATTGGAAAGTAGTTTACAGACTGGAAAATCCTTGGATAGGATTGTACAGAGCAAATAAAGGGAAGGGAGGAAAAAATGATTTGAGTATGGACTGTGGTCTCGGTGTAGACTGCTAGATCAGACCCTAGCTCTCTTATGAATTAAGACTGACAAGTGTTTGTGCCCGCAAACTACAGATGTTCCTATATTGCCCTTACAAACTTTCCTCTTCTGTTCTGTACCTCTCAACACCCTTTGTGATAAATTTTTCGGAATTGGTCATGAAAGAACAAGCTCTACCCATCTTGCTTGCCGATTGTTAACTTAATTCTCAACGATGCTTGCCCTTTTGTGTCGATGGCATCAGCAAGGAACCATACAAATATAGTCTTTTTTGACAGGCAAGGATCGAAACTTTAATGGGTATATAGTACAGTCTCGAGATCAACCGATGAGCTATATTTTTAACCTCAACCCGCAAGAGGCAGTTATTACTTGTTTTATATCCGCATCCGCCTGCCGATTCTCAGAAAGAGATATTATAATATTTCATATCGAAATCAAATGAGGCAAAAAGTCTTGTGCGACACCCATTGAAATGTGCGAACATGACAATTTCATATTCCGTCATCTGAAAATGACTTCTGTAGGCAGTAGCATAGGGTATAGAAATTGCCCTTGAGAAGATTTCTTGAAAGTCTTTGCAATGGCGATATATAATAAAATGAAGGTTAACAGAGGGAGCGAGAGAAAGGGCGGGGGAGGCAATGTAACAGAAAGATAGTACCTCATTCGACATGAAATTTACTCTTAAGCCATTCTCTTCTATTGTCTTCTAGCTCCTAGCATCCCTCCAATCCCTCTCCCCTCTCTCCCACTCTCTCTCTTTCTCTCTGTATCTTCTCTCCCCTCTATCTGTCTCATCCTCTTTCGATTTTTTCACTCTCGCAAACAATGCCTCATGTTCATCCAAGCGTGAACACATACCACACAAAATGGTTCGGGATAAAACACTCTTTCATAAGATGTATAATATTAATAATTTACTATTCGTAGATGTTTTTTTAAACTTTTTCTAGGTGTAAACCTTTTTTTGACTCACACTGTATAATGTTCCCTGGGCAAATGTAGGGGTGTTAAATTCGAGTCACCTGACTAGAAATGCACAGGTCGTGGGTTCGATCCCCGACACGTCATTAGATAAAATGTTCCTTTGACAGGGTTTGGAAAAAATTGCAACTCCTTGCCCAGGAGAGAATGGGGACCTGGTACATGACGATGATGCCCGCAGAGTGACCATATGGTAGAAAACTTCCCGGGGAGTGGAGATGGTGCACATTGTATGCGTGAATGGATTCGATGACTGGAGAAATAATTCTGTAAAAGGGCTCAGAGAAGTTACTTTGTATCAGGCGCTTAATAAACCCAAATGTATTATTAATAAAGTAATAATGTAATAATGTTTTACAATGCTGGAATATTAAACCTACACACCAAAAAGTACTGGGTTGTAACTATGACCGTTCCCTCTCTGAATACCATTGGTATCATTTTTCAGTAGGTTCGTTTCATTTTCCAAGCTTCCCTTGGTGAAATAACAAACTACTGTAACAAACACACAAAATGACGCAGAGTATATGCAATTCAATTAGTTTAATGAAACAATTATGCTTGCATTACCTTAACACAATGTAAATGAATGAAAAATGTGCCGTCCCCTGTTTATTGAACCATTACAATACATTCCACAAACATCGTATCACAATGATTACAAAGAGTTACTTTACCTTACCATGTCACATACAGTCTAGTTTATCAAATACGAAAAATGGAAAAGTGTTGCGTTTTAATTGACTCCACGGAAGGCAACATCTTGCTACGAGTTTTGTTCCATTCAAGGCCCGCCGCGGCGGGCAAGTTTATTAAGAAATGCCGTGTTATAGTGGTTCATTCACTTGACTCCCAATCGAAAGGTTGAGGGTTCGAATCCAAGTCTGGCATTAACGTCCTTTTTGCGAGACATTAATCGACTTTTACCACTCTATACCCAGGTGTTAAATGGGTACCCCGGTAGGATGCGAAAGTCATTATAATTTGATCAGCATTGTTAGCGTTTTTAAAATGGGACTTGGCTTTGAACTCTCCACAGGAAGTAGAAAATATGAATCAAATGACCTGGGTAATTATGTTTAGAGCGTTTATAGACATCATCGATGCGGCACTATATTAACAGGGAATATTATTATTAAGCAATCATTTTCATTATCAAGGGCCGTCCTCTAAAGCTTAGTCTAGTGACTTATTCTTTTATAAGACATTGACCACACGAAACTATTATAATACTCAGATGGCATTACTTTTCTTAATGTTGGAGGCCATGATGTTGCGCTTAGTGAAAATGTTCAGTTCTTAGGGCTAACCATGGATGAGCATTTATCTTGGAGAAATCATTTAGATGCTGTATGCACAAAGTTGTCCCGTAGTGTAGGTGTCATTTTTAGATTAAAATTTATTTTACCTGAAAGAGTGCTGATAACATTATATAATAGTATTATTCTTCCTTATTTGACATATTGTAATGTTGCTTGGGGAAACACCTTTAAGTCATATCTTGATAAGTTGAGAGTATGGCAGAAGAAAGCAATACGGCTTATTACTAATTCTTATTATAGACATCCAAGTTCTCCATTGTTCCTTCGACTAAGAACGTTACCACTAAGTGGACTTGTGTCGTTCAATTGCATATTGTTTATGTTTAATCTTAAGTCTATGCCTCATGAATGTACGTTAAAAGATTTATTCCGTCAGAACTCGCAAATTCATAATTATAATACACGTCAAAGGTGTCTTATTCGACAGCCTTTTGCAAGAACAAATGTCACTCTGACCTCTTTCCATATCTCTTGCATTAAAGAATGGAACAGTCTGCCTGATGATATAAAAAATAGTACAACTCTTTCTAGGTTTAGAAGTTTATCTAAAACGTACCTGCTTGGAAGACTGACATAGTTTTTATTCGCATCTTAGTAATTTCTCATTCTGAAATGCTTTTTGACCACTAAGGACCTACTCGTCAGTGTGTTTAATTGCTGTGTATGGTGATGTGCGTGTGTGGTGTCTGTGTGTGTGTGTGTGAGAGTATTTGTATGTTCTATATTCTGTAGCTTAGTATTTTCATCCATTGTATAATCATACGTAACATTCTTTTTACTGTAAATGTATGTATTTTGTTATAGGGCCCCGCTCACAAGCTTAGCTTCTAAAGGGGTCCTAAAACCATTCAGTTTATGATGTAATCAAGTTAGAATATGTTGATTGATGTACTATTACCAGTCTCTTTTTTATGTAACAGATTATATCATGCTTTGTATGGTTTTGAATAAAATGAACTGAACTGAACTATTTATGCCTCCTAATTATGAAGTTGGTATATTAAATAAATTTTCAATATTTAGCTCCTTTTTATTTTATCTATAATTATAGCTAGGAATAACTCCTCATTCCTCACTGTGTTGTAACATTAGTTTTTTAAAAATACAAAATCACATGTACTTTAAATGCCCTGCATTTTCCTGTACTATTGTATTTTCTCCATTGTTGTACAAGTTTAAACAGTAAAGTGATGTTTAAAATACATGTATATATGATTATATACATAATTTGCCCCCTAAAATTGTGAAAAGAAGAACTAATCATTAAATCAAATTAAAACGACAATCTTGAGTATTTAAACATCCCCCCTCCCCCCAAATTTTTCATTTCTCTTTGCTTGATTAGACGTCTCTTCCTCAATTTATTTAGGGGGATCGTCTCCCCCCGGAAAATTTGAAAAAGTGCAAACTGAAATGTATTGCACATACTTACTAAAGACTGCTGCACAATTTTATGCTCTGGAGGGTCAGAGTGTGCAGCGTTTAGACTAATACAAATGCAAAAATCTTCTCGGATCATCATCCACGGAATGAGAGAGGAGAGAGAAGTAGTCGACATAATCGCTCTACGCTGCAGGCTGTGACGGCGGGTATGCTTCGTATGGAGGTTCTAAAATAATAAAATAGGTGGATGAAAAGATGTAACTAGGGAAAATGCGGAAATGTCAAACAATACATTTCTGAACACCAGTATAAATAGAAGTCTCAACAAATTGCTCGTCCGTTATGTGACAAGGCTGATGTTGTTGTGGACGAACGTCGACAACAGAAAAGGAGTGGAGAGGGACTTAACAATTGGAGTTTTTGGACCCCGCACAATGGGATAACCGGGTTGGGACTTGGATGTCACGTCATCCCGATGTCTCCACAAGGAACCTCAGCTGTAACAATTGTTAAACAGTTGAATTTACTTGTCACCACACTACCAAGCATACTTTATTTCATTTGTCATCATGATCTATTCCTTACAACTACCCACTACCAGTGTTACAAGAATCAAGAATTCAGCAGGTTTATCAGCGCATTTCATTAGGAAACTAGATATTTGCGCTCTACAGATACCTAGACCTAGATACCTAGTTATTTCCAACTTATGGAACGGGTGATCCCTCTCAACAAAAGCTGGTTTAAGAAATGATCCAGGAACAAGGAATAAAGATAGAGATAAATGTTACTTACTTTTCAACAACAAAAAAGAGAGCAAGCGGTTGGAGAAAAAAAACACCAGTTTACTAACATATTCAAATTTATTGATTTTTCTTTCCTAGGATTGAACCAGTGACAAGATATTCCACTAACCTGTCATTAATGAATGAACTATAATGGACCATGTTTATGATAACTGCGTGCTATTTGGCAAAGTATGCTTATCGGACGAGAAACTATTTAGGATTGGGATTCTTGAGATATTTCCAAATTGCTAAAAAGGCTGGCACTATAAAGATGAACAGAAAGTTAATTAGTTGTTTGACCGGAAAATCATATCGTGATCATTGTATGGTTACAGTGCCCATGTCTATGCAGCGCCCTGCTCTGTGCATTATGCTTAATATCTGCGCGAATCTATATGACAAAACAAAACTCAGGAAGATCACAAAATCTTCATATTTAGTTTAGCGATGCATATTTGTGCAAAAAGCTATTGAAAATTAATGACAAAAAAGTCTGATTCAAGTAATTTCATCCTAAAGCCTCAAAATATTATCATTCTCGTTAAAAATGCTTAACTGTATGATGAAGTGCGCATAATTAAATATATGAGAACCTTTTGTTTTGCAATGTCAAATGACACCGCAGCCTTGTTTGTGAAAATGATATTGTTCTCTATACTCGACTTTTTATTTTTATTTTTATTTTTTACTATTTTCATTTTGCAATGAAATGTTAGGTGCGCAGACATATTAAGGCTCCCCATCGTACCTGTACATACGGGAGGATCATCGGACCATTGACCCTTCTCACATGTAACTCTCCTAGATCCCACCAAGCGGTAATCATCTTCACATTCGAATAAAATCGAAGTTCCAGATTGAAAGATAACTCGAGGCTGCTGGCTTGTAGCGTCTTGTAACCTCCCGTGCTCTGGAGCCGCAGGAAATTCGCATTCCGCAGCTATAACAAGGTGAAGAGAAGGAAATCATTTTACTCAATATACGTCTCTTAAGGGTTGTTTCAGCCTTTAAGTTAATTATTCCAATACAGTGATATAGTTGATTTTTTTTTAAATTCATAATTTTAGATATGTATATTATTATCATTAACGCGTTCATATAAATATTATCAATAATGCGTTCATACACCTTTAACAACAAAATGTATAAAATGGGTAGAAGAATCCCTGCAATCTGATTGGTAAACTACTGTGTCGATTTTTCTTCCGGCTGCACGCGATATCGGGAAGCGATACCACCGATATGCCCTTTAAAAAAAAAAGTTTCATGTTCAGGTAAATTTTCATTACATTTAATAATAATAATAATAATAATATTTTTGCTTATATAGTGCTTAGCACGTCGGGAATGTCCGTTTTTCTAAGCGATTTACATTATTACCCCGGTCATCGGATTCTGGCTTGCCCTCACACAATTTATGCACTTTCTCCACTCCCTGGGGAGCATTCCAACAAGACCTACTAGGCTCAAATTGCTAAGCATACCACATTGGCTTTCGCATCCTACCGGGTACCCATTTAACACCTAATCAATCACATTTGTTTTCATTCATCGCACTAAAAACAGTAAATTTATGCAAATTTAAAAATCATGCTTTCCGGTAATTACTGGAAGCAAGATTTTGTCATGCAATCGATAAATCTGTAAATATAAATATCACATCCTTTTTTGTAACGAATATTTTTGTCCCATTTTATAAAACAGATAATGCACAGGTTTATTTCGTGGGTCGGTAGAATTTTGTGCACGGGGTACCTTTGAATTCGGTCTAAAACCATTCAAAGGTACTGTCCTTTGGCAAAACATTGATCTACATTTGCCACACTCCACCCAGGTGAAGTAAATGGGTACCTGGTAGGAATGTATTCCTTCAAACGCAGCACGCGTAACAGCTGCACTGCTAAAGCCAGGGTAATTAGGCTGCATTATTGTAGAGCGCTTAGAGACTTCTGATAAAGTAAGTGTTAGGCGCTATATAAGCAAGGATAATTATTATACCTTTAAACAGCACATGTACGCTGTGAAATGATGACGGCCCATTGCATGTATACATGCCAGAGAAATCAGTAGAGATAGGATCCAACCGTTTTCTAAGAGAGTTAGGACTGCGCCAATGCTGAAAGATAATAAAAAGAAAGAGAGAAATGACCAATTGACATTTTTCAAAAGATTCCCAGATATACTAATATCATAAGAATTAAGGAGCTGAATCTTTAAAAAACACCCTACCATGTCAGTCACCACAATTGGGTCAAATGTCTTTGGCTTTAAAAAAAATCCCTCTTTGTTTAAACTTTGGGACACCAAATAGACCGAAATCCCAAGAGACCGAACAAGTAGGTCTAGTAAATAATTATGTTGTCGGAATAATGGTCTGTAGCCTTCGTATACTGTCCTGAAGTTACTTATGGTGGTATTTCATCGTCTGATCTCCATGCCTAATATTAACCATGTTCCTAACCATCAAAGCACTTGTATATGAAGTGATGTTACCTGTAAGTCTCCGTCATTCACTAGAGGAGTTGTCAGTCGAGGAGATCTAAACCATCCACTTGTGAGTCTGCAGAGTACGTCAAGACGCCCGGGACTTCCACGATACACGTACACCACGACTGTCCCATTACTTGCTACCTCACGCGATGCGCCGTGGAATAAGACTTGTGTTTGAACACGTTCTATGAAGAAACAACATCGAATCATTGATTATAAATTGATTAACCAATCAATTTTCATTCACGTGTAACATAAATGCGTAAAGGGTGACAGGTAAAGGAAAACAGTAATCAAAATGTTCCGTAGTTATTCAGTCAAATCCGGCCTTAGATCCAAAATCACATAAAAGGGAAACTTAGACATAAGTCTAGCTTCGATTGTTGGACCTGGGTCCCATCTTATAAAGAGTTGGCCTTGATTTGGATCAATCGCAAGTCTGCTGCCTCATATCATATCTCTATAGCTGAATCTCAGAATCAGGTTTAAGGGTTAGTAGAATAAGGGCCTTGGAGTTGGAACCAGTTGATTCTGGATGCCCATTTCTTCCTCTATCTAACTCTTTACCTTCATCTCTCTCTCTCTCTCTCTCTTCCTCATTCTCTGTCTCTTTCCGACACATAGTCATTCACTCAGTCTCTTTATCTCTCTCTCTCCCTCCCTCACTCAGCTTTAATACTCACGGCATATTGGTTCTTCCCCGGTCCACTGTCCTCCTTGACAAGTTCGTCTTTGATCACCAACCAATCTATACATTCCAGGGTCTCTACATCTAGCAACTAGCTGGGTGCCATGGGGTAAGGTGGAATGGTTATAGTAGCTAGCTATTGGCCTCGTCACATCTCCATTCACAAACTGGCGAACCTCTTCTATATTGATCGGTACCGAACAAGGCGGTTTCTCTGGAGCAAAACGTCACAAGATAAACATGATATTAATAGTCGAAGGGCCATGAACATTTTGCTTTAAATTCTTTCTCTTCCCCTCCCCTATTTGTTTTGCATAAAGTTGAGTATGGCGAACGGATATTGTCAGAGGGATGGTTAGCTTTGCTGAAATGTAGTATATAAACCAAAGAAACGAAGAGGCGATTTTTGTTCTATCCTTCTATCCTTTCCTTATTATTTTGCTCAAAATCTTCGGTTGAAATGCTTTAATACTCACGGCGGCATTGTGGTTCTTGCCCGGTCCACTGTCCTCCTTCACAAGTTCGTCTGTGATCACCAATACATCTATAATTGTCAGGGTCTCTACATCTGGCAACTAACTGGGTGCCATCGGGTAAGGTGGGAGGGATATAGTAGCCAGTTATCGGTCTCGTCGCATCTCCATTCACAAACTGTAGAACCTCTCCCATATTGATCGGTACCGAACAAGGTTTCTCTGGAGCAAAACGCCACAAAATACCCAACATATCAAGATTAGTCGAAGGGCCATAAACTTTTTCCCTAAATCCCCTTTCTTTCTTTTCGTTGTTGTTAGAAGTTTGAGGAATGCAAGTAAATGCTATCGTTTATAATATGATAGATATACTCGCAGTTCAGCTGAGGGGATATTTTGTTTATCCTTGTGTTGGGTGAAAATGTTTCAAAATTCATCTCCTTAGAGCCGAGAGTTAGAAATAATAGGTGAGATAACTTTGTAAGATATCCTTTTCATAAATCAAATAGATTTAGATGGAAACATTTATTAAATTCACTCTAATTTTCCTTTGAAATGCTCTCGAAATTTAAGAAAAAAAGACTCTATTAAACCTGCTTAAGCATCGCTCTACCCTGCCCCCCTCTCACACACTCCTTCTTCTAAAAATTCGATATCAGTCATGGAATTCTAAAGTAAAAAATATTTTTAATAGTAATTGAAAAATCGTTTACCACATCGAGGCCAGGGAGGCATCCATGTTCCATTAGAGCATTGTGACGTCACAGATTTTTGTGCCATAGCGCCCGCATCGCATCTTACTGAGACTTGAACCCTAGACCCACTCGAAACACCCACCGACCAGAGGATACCGCCACCGCCTCTGACCGTGTAGCGCCCCAAACGGTCGGTCTTAGGCATGCATGGCGATGAGCCAACTAGGAAGGATATCAAATAGACACATTTATTAACGAACAACTTAATTCCTTCAGAGAAGATATAGGGCCATGCATGATGAGGAAGTTCGTATTACCAGTTTCGATGTCATGGCGTGTTCATACATAAATTCGTATCCGTGCTTGGTTTTTATATCACATAGTATAGTGAGTAAAGTCATGCTGTGGTAAGAAATATAACAAAGATTACCCCTCCCCCTCCAGACTCCCAGATTTCACTGTGTCTATAAAGGCCTACAAGAATCGTAATCTTTACGATCAACAATTACTTTCTTGTAGTCTGAACGTCGTCTAAGGAACCATCGGATATCGAAACGGGGTTAACGTACGTTTGAGCATCGTTTCGAAAGAAAACCCGATGACGAATTAAGTACGAACAAGTGTATAAATGGGCGAGGCTTTTTATGAGCGCGCACCGATGATTGGCCAGTTGTCAATTCCCTCTTCAAATATTTTTTTTTGTGTTAATGTTGTTATTCTAGTGTCTACATCACTCTAGCGTTATCATTATTTTGTATGCGACTTTTTTTATACAAGTTTCTTATAAAACAGTTAATAGTTTGAACAGAGTACTAGACGGTTGCATTCCCGCGGTTCCGGTATCCGGGTCAGGCTCTGTTTATGCAACAATTCTTTTCCTTTTTAATATCTAATGGTATGGTCATGGCAAATAACAGTGTACACAAAAGGAAGGTCTAATTTAACCTATTTCCTTACGCTTCGGATCGGTTGCAACATACATGCTCTAGTGGACCCATGTGAAAAACAGCACTTTTGATGATGAGGGTGCTCCATCCGACAAGTTATAGATTAGTAAATAAATCAATAACAAATAAAACATTTGCTCTGCGGTAGTTTCCTCAGCTGTCTCAATTCTTAAATTCATCTCTGGATGCAACGCTATACATTACCATAAGGCCATAACCCTAAACCTACCATGAACCCAACTGCAACCCTCAACCTAACCCTATACTTTTGGGCAAATAGGTCACTTTTGGATCACATACACTTGTAAGGCAAACACGCACACGCGCATACACACACAGACACACACACACCCACACACACGAACACACGCACATGCACATCACATACCTCACACACCCACACGCACAAACACCATTTTATCTTCTTTTTTTTTAACACACACGCACATTCGCAAACCTCAAACCCACACACACACACAAACTCACGCACACGCACATACACCTGTTTTGTTTCGTTCATAATTTTTGTTGTTACGGGTGCACGTGAACGTGCACCAGTTACTACCTCACACACATTCACCCTCACACATACACACTTTTAGACTTCCAGATTTCAACGTGTCGATAAAGGTCTCCACGAATCGGAAGCTTTGCTTCCGGACTCTGGAATCTGGACTTGCCATCCCTACTTGATCGAAGAAAAGATTTATGTCCTTCCTTTGCACAACAACTTGAGAAGAACGAAAAGCTGTCTGGCCTCACCCCTCGACCCAAAGATGTTGGCAGAACCCTGAGAAACAGCGGGGTCAGGCAAAAAGTCAGATGCAAAACTCAAAGATTTCGGAAAAGTGCAATACCATACCTCATCGACTTATTGAATTCAATTTAAATTTTAACTGGAATTTTGACACATCATCTTCGGGAAATTTTGATATAAAGTTCGTGCAGGCAAATTTTCTATTTTTTTAAAAATTTTCCCAATTTAATTTCCCCGCAATTTTGTGTTATACTATTTAATCAAAACATGGAAATCACTCTCATATTGATTGCAATGCTTTATGTAACCAACTTTACGTAATTAATTTTAACAACATACCACAATCGCATCTTAATTATCAAAGAGTTTGAATACGTTATTTAATTGTTTTCAATTAATAATAATAATAATAATAATAATAATATTTAAGTTTTATATAGCGCTTAGTACAAATTGATACCATTGATAATAGTAATCCTAGTAATAATGTTGATACAAATTATTGTTATCACATTATTAATACTAAGAATAGTAACAGTATAGGATTTCCGGATTTCCGGAATTCGCGAATTTGTCATTCAAATTAATTTGTATTGCGTTCAAATTCGACGGTTTTAGTGCAGTCAGGTATATCTCGGGTTTATATTCCCTTTTCTAGTTTTCAAATCTATGGAATTTTCGTTAGAGTCTACGTATGTTTCATTCAAATTAATGAACAATGTGCTCATTTCGCTATTTGGTCATTCGATTTGGCGCAACACGATTTTCTGACAACGCGACGGTGTACTTTTAGCATTCTAATTCATTTGTAGCATTCAAATTAGCACTTTGTGCACTTAAATTGATGGTCAATTTACATTTCTCGTTTATTACAAACTTTTAATAGCTCTTTCTTTTTCTTTCAAGATTTTTTTTTTCATGTGTACTTCATCATATTTCATTTTCTTGCATTTATACACTTATTCTTATTAGATTTATCTGATATTCATCAGCATTTAAGTTTGATTGTTAAGAAAAAAAAAATGACTTGCATCTACGGACCTGATGGTCTCAGTATATTTGTAAATATTCATGTAAGGAAGTTGTTTGTCTTATGTTTCATCGTAAATTTATCATAATTTCATCGTAATTTCATTATGGAAGAAGGGTACAATATTGTGACTGGGGTAGGGACTAGAGTCAACAATTTGAACATGATTCATTACTTAGCCATGTCTTTAGCCATCGATCTGCTGGCGGGCAAGTAAACTATGAAACTCTTTAAGAAAAATAGAGGGGTGTGCTGGGCATAAGAGACGATGTAAATTACTTTTGTAAAATTCCGAGTCTGTAGTCAAAAGGGGCGATTGAGGGTACCCCACCTTTCCCGGGTATATGAACATGTCCGTGCAGAAAAGCCATATCCCTTGATTTCGTCCCTTCTTTACTTTATGTCTGACTAAACCCATCTGCATTGTCCTGAAAATAAATAAATGGAATAACAGCTTAGACCCCAATGGCAAATCATGCATTTTAACTGCATTATTTAAAAACTGTAAAAGTTTGTTGCAATTCTTCCCCCTAACATTTTTAACTTGAACAAAAATATTACGAATACGAATGACAGGTGTTAATTTGAATTATAAAAAATACGCTTCGACAAGTGAATATTAATTTGAATGCTAGTTGAGCAGTTTCTTAATTGAATGACAGATCTATGAAACACACTTCGACCAAAATCCTAAATTAAATACAAAAACTGGAAAATTGAATGATAAATGGCATGGCAAAGCCGATCTGCGCGATTAAACTTAAATGCAAGGTAAATTAATTCGAATGACAAACACCCGAATTTGGCCGGGAAATCCTATAATAATAATAATAATAATAATAATAATAATAATAATAATAATAATATCAATAGTAGTATGGTGTAGTGGTGTAGTCAATGAATGCTAACTGGCACTGCCTGTAAGAAAATAATTTTTGTTATTGAACTTAATCTTTGTCATTATGATCTCACTATTACATGTTATTACCTATTTTGATTCCTGTAATTTTGATGTTTGCTTTTACTATTGTACAAAACCTGTAGTTCGGCTTTCGAGCCGCGATTTATTTTTATTTCAATAAACCATTACTACTACTACTATTATTTGAACGTCGTTTATCGAAACAGCGATAATGTACGTTAAAGCATCGTTTCGAAAGAAAGCTCGATGATATTATCAAGTACGAAAAATGTATAAATGGGTGGGACTTCTTAATATAAACGCGCACCGATGATTGGCCAGTTGTCAATTCACTCTTTCAATATATATTTTTTTGTTTGTTGTTGTATAATGTTGATATTCTACTGTCTACATCACTCTAACTGTATCATCATTTTTTTTTTCGACGTTTTTTTTTATACATATTTCGTATACCGGTATGACAATTAAAACACTTTACAGAGTACACACCGTTGTATACCCGCGGTTCCGGTATTTGGGTCAGGCTCAGTTTATGCAGTGAAGTGATAGAGAAGGAGTGGAAACTCTTGTAAGTTATTCAATCGCAAGCATGAGTTCTAAAGCTTAACAGTGGGACGCGCAACTTTCAACTTGGATTTGAAATTCTATGCTCCTAGACCTAGACGCTCTTCCACTGCTGGGAATTTCGGAGGCCAGGCACCATTTCTTCCAATATTGATTTTGTTGTTGTTGTATAATGTTTATATTCTACTGTCTACATCACTCTAACTTTATCATCATTTATCAGAAATTTATTATAGATCTGTACCTCTAAAAGGCTCTAATAATATCAGCTTAAGAAATTGCTGTGATGTTCTCAGGTAAAAATTCCTGCAATAAAAGAAGTAACAAATAAAGCTGATATTATTAGAGCCATTTAGAGGTGTATATAGTCTAGATCTATAATAAATTCTCAACCGTAAAATCTTTAGAAACGAGTCCCTAAAATATAAAGTGGCCTCGATGACGAGAAAGGCTATCCTTGATTGCTAGAGGAATTTTAACTTAGTGCTAAGTAACAGTTTTGCACAGCAATTTGATAAGCTGATACCTGTAGATCTGTAATAAATTTGCTAAAAGTAGAGATGCTAGAGCAGAAATGAAACATTTGCAAGCCTATGCCTATGCACGCACACCATGCATGCTGATATAGGCAAGGCGCTGTGTACGTGTGTGAAGCCCAGAGCTTTGCACCGTTTCGAATTTCGCATCTTTAGCACGCCTAAAGCTTGTTATTCACAAAATGAGCTCTGAATGGATGTATGCAAATGAGCTCATACTGGGGTCCGGAGCTCAAGTGGGAAACAAATTACCCCCCCCCCCCGCCCCTCCCCTGCCATGCGACACACACACCACCCGACCACACTTTCACCACATACTGTTCCTAGCCTCCTCAGAATACCCCAAATTGGAGCGACAGACAAACAAAAACAATCTATTCAAAACATTTTGTTTAAAATCATTTAAACGAGGCTACAATAGCCATAATAGCCCAGTGTTAAAGGCTCATAAACACTTCACTTGTTCCCACTTTTGTAAATGTAAGGCCAATTTACCTGCCCTCCCTGCAATATTTTTTTCTTCTTCCCTAAATTCCAACGGTTCTTTTTGAAACTCTCCCAAAGACAATATTACGGACTTTCCCCTGCATCTATATATCCAATATTTCATTGCAAAAATAATTGTATTAAAAATCTTTATTCGTGGATAATTACCGGACAACCCTAAATAAATATTTATCCAGTCGATAGACCTTAATTCCCTTAGCTCAAACTTAGCTATTACATGTTGCCATAATCTTTGAACATGTACACACTCCCAAAACAAGTGTAAGTATGTCTCTATCTTTTGCTTACAAAATGAGCACAAGTGATCTACAACAAGCCGAATCTGACTAAATGTTCTTTAGTACATATTGCTCCATGAAGCAGCTTATACTGAAGTTCTCTTAGTCTGTTAAAAAGAGTAACTTTCCTAGGCCTACTAAACATCTCCCTACATACCTCACTTGAAAAGTCTAAATATTCCAGTAAATCATGAATCTTCAAGACAAATAACTTATGTAACTTCTCTATAAAATATTCATAAACATTCCTCGATAATACATCTCTGAGGAGCTTCACAGTACTGTTAAAGTGCATTAAAATATCATACTCTTTTACATCCACTAAACTCCAGTTATCCTTTTTTCCGCTTCTCAAAATAGTTTACCCAATAGTCCATGCATTAACATTTTGTTTCCTTTTAACCCCAAATGTTGAAAATGAGATATTGCCCGCATGCCTTTTTTAACAAAAATATCTTGAATTGAAATTGTATTGCGTGTAAACAACTGCTCATCGAAAATCATTTTCATTTTCAATAGGAAATCGTTATTGTTAAAAATAATTGGATTATTCTTTTCTTCAAAATTCCTAAAATCTTCTAACTCTTCCCATGCTTTGATCATTTCTAAAGACACATATATACACACACCCACACACACACACACAGATGCACAGCGCATACCTCAGAATACCCCCAAATTGGAGCGACAGACAATCAGAAAAAATCTATTTAAACATTTAAAACAAAATCATTTAAACGAGGCTACAATAGCCAAAACAAGCACATTCACACACCTCGAACCCCAACACACAAAAACACCCATGCACACGCACACACACCTGTTTTGTTAATAATTTTTTTGTTACGGGTGCGCCGTAACTACCTCATACACCTTCACCCTCACCCACACACACAATCTCCGTACTCGAGTACTAGAATATCAAAAACATTCGTCATATGAAATGTGTGATCAATCTGCTTTTTTCTACGTACATTTATATATTAAAGTTGTGTTGACTTGTGGGCATTTCAAAATGCGTTTTTTAAACTTTACTACTATAATATGTTAGTAACCATGGTAACTAGGAATTGCAAACAATTAAACCATTAACGATTTATGCTTTCTTAGGTTACATAATGCCGTAAAACACTACATGCATGCCAATTAATTGTGCAAATACGTGGCCTAAATCAGTAGGGCCAAAAGATATAGAAGAGGTTCCTAGCAGCAAACAAACATTAAAAAAAAACAATTTTTATAATAAGCTACAATAATCAAAACAAACATCGTAGAGAAAGCCCCATGGTCAATGAGAGGCGGATACCATAATCATCATCACCACCATCATCATCATCATCATCATCTTCTGGTGAGCTTTCTTCGATCCCAACATGAACATTTAGATTAGTGAGATACCTTCGATTGTGTTTTTATTAATAGGTTGTTCAGCCAATATTCTATTACAATGTCGGATGATCTCATGTTCAGACAGTAAAGGTCTTGCATGGTAATTTACCCTTTTAAAACAGAATGATAACAACACAAACAATAACTTCTTACCGCAAACTGAATTCAGGAATAGTTGAACATAGATCAATATTCGAACAATATCTTCAAATCGCTTTCCTTCCATCGTGGCCAACTGGTTTGACTGCTTCGAGGTAAAATGTGAGATTATATCTCGTGTTAGTGAGACCTACAGGATGGCATCGTACTTATCATCGAATTATGTTTATTTCTGCTTTGTTTCATTTCAGGAAGACATTGGTATATAGATCTTTATTGAGGTTCCGGTATTTCCGATTTTTTGAGGAAGCAAAAGGAAAAAGTCATTAAAGTGATATTTGATTTTTTTGCAGAGGGTGCTACACACAATAATTGTTTTGTGAGATAAGGGCAAAGTGTGTATCAAATTTGAAAAAAATATACAAATGTAATGACAACAAATCTTTGTTTGATCAAAAATCGGTTCAGAGACAACTGAAATATCAATAAATATAACCATTTCTAATATTTGTGGGGCACCATAACATTTTCGCTAACTTTGAACCAGCCGTTAAAAAAAAGCCGGGGGTAGAGCCTTCTTTGTTCTATTACAGCCAATGCCAACATTGCCTTTTTGTTTGCAAATGGCGGGGCGGGGCACGTAAAAGAAAGAAAGTACCTCACTCGACATGCAATTTACTTCTAAGCTATTCTCTTGTATTTGTCTTCATGCGGCATGCGAATTGAAGGGCGATTTTGTACGTGATTTAATTTGATTTATTTGAACTGGTTTATTGATTTAAAAATAAAACATACACTCAAAGTAGCAGCCGAAGGCTGAAACAAATTTACCAAAAATTAAAAATCAGATTAAATTACAATACCTTGAAAGTTGGTTAGACAAAATACCCTAATATACACTAAAATACAAAGTAGGAATAACATTGCAAAAAAAAAGTCAACGAGGAAATGGAAAAAGACAGACGAGATAAAGACGAGCCAAAGTAGGAATGACATTGCCAAAAACAGTAAGCAAGGAAACAGAGAAAGACAGGGAAATAAAAAAGACAGTCGAGATAAAGCTTGAAATAGAAGTGGAGGGAGAGATTTAGGTGAAGGAATCTAATATAGTAACATATGACAAGGAAATACCTGTTATTATTGTTGGCATATTGGAAAGTAGTTTACAGACTGGAAAGTGCTTGGATGGGATTGCAGAGATTAACTAGGAAAGGGAAGGGAGAGAGAAAGATAATTAGAGTATGGGCTGCGGTCTCTGTGTAGACTGCTAGCTCAGACCCTCTATTATGAATTATGACTGAAAAGTTTAATCTTTTCTGATTACAAAAATGTCAAGGATGCCGATTATAACTAACAACCTGAACTCGCTACCTGATCTTTATTGACGTGAATTAGTTTTAATTAAAGTATATGATTGGAATTGATGACTGGATAAGAGGTGTTTGTTGCTGTGACATGGAGCATAATAATACAGACACAAGAAAGACACATGTTTATGGACTAAGATTTTTGGTTCAGCCTTCAAAAACAAAAACTCAATATTTATTTAATAATCACCACAAATACACTAAAGAGGAACCACCACAAGGCATTCTTTTTTGTGAAAGGTTTAAGCTAAATAATTAAAGACACCACAAAATATAAACAATTTGAGGCTACATTATTGTAGGAGCAAAGGTATTCCATTGTCTAAGTCAGTGTCATAAATCTCTTGACAAAGATATCTTCTTTACCGGTATCTACATCTTTACTTTTCATTCTGTTTTGTTTGGGGTGTATAATAAATGTCAAAGATAAGCAAAATCAGAAACAAGATCTTTCTTTTTACTCCTGGCCAATTGGCCATGACCAACACAATGGATTACTTTGTAACATGGTAGATACAAGTTCATTTTATAGTTTAAACATGCATTTTCCACAGACTCTTACCAGAGTGAGGC
Source organism: Strongylocentrotus droebachiensis (assembly GCA_035222895.1). Lineage (NCBI taxonomy): Eukaryota > Metazoa > Echinodermata > Echinoidea > Camarodonta > Strongylocentrotidae > Strongylocentrotus > Strongylocentrotus droebachiensis. Next base: position 91,014 of record JAVYIG010003320.1, read on the forward strand.
GCGTTCGCGGGGGAAGGAGGGGGTGTAACCCCTCTCAAATGGTTTTATATGTGTATTTTGGAGTAAACCCCCTCCCTCATTTGTTTTTAAATTAACAAAAATAAAAAATAAAATAAAAAAAAATTGTGCTAAAAGGTGACCCAAAAGGGTGACATTACCCCCAGTCAGACCGCAGCCGGTGCGAAAACCCTCTATTTTACTCAGCACGTATGCAAGAATGTACGTGTCTTGCATACGTAATGAGTAGTGCAGACGGTCTTCCCGATCGGCAGTTTTTGCCTTTATAATTGTTCATTTCTCATGAAATGGGTCTTATTTTAAAGATAAGAAGTTGCACTCTCTATATACTTATATGACAATCATGTTAGATATATTTTGGAAACAGATATTTCGCCTTGAAAATGGGGTTTTTCGACGATAAATCTATCTAAAGAGTAGGGCTGATTTTCACATAGAAATCATTCTTGCGTCAAGAAGATGTTATAATCAGCATAAAGCATAAATATTTTTCTTTACAATGATATACAAAAAAAATTATTTTACGCTGTACCAAAGTCAGGAACCAAAAAAAAATCACGCTCATGTTTATGAATAATTAAAAAAAAGTAGTCAACTTTGCCGATGTGATAATACAGCGTTCTGATTGGTCAACTACGTCAACTACGTCATATATGTTCCGCTTTGGTTTATTAACATTCTGAAAACCAAATTTTAGTAACCTAGTTTTGTGGCGTGCGCCTGTAATGCACGTGCGCGTAAGCAGTCATGGCAACGATCTAAGGACCCTGGATCAAATACATTAATAGCCCTTCTGATAATTATTTTCTACAATATTTCTTTTTTAATCATTTTTCTTATTTTTTTTCGACCAGTTTGTGGCGCGGCGGAGCTCCCTGGAGTTTAATAATCAGTTATACATTGTCATTGCTCAGACGGCGAGCGTGCACGAGTATGAAATCACACAATTTCGCGCCATCATAGAAAGAACAAATTGGTAATTTCCGGGTTTTTAGGGTCTTAATTATTATGATTATAAAGAAAACATGATTTTGCGTCAATTAGATTTTGACATTATTTTGATCAATGACTTTTCATCTTTCCAACGAATCTCAAAGTAAACAAATTAATTATGTACCAAAGTCAGGAACCAAAAGCGAAATTCCGGGTACAAAATAGCTGTTGAAATGTTACAAAAATAACGACCATAAAAGTGGTGAAAAAAGATTGTTTTATAAATTAATTACCGTTGCGTGCTGCCATGTTGACTAAAGTTATCGACCACAAAAGCAGCTGTTTGTACACCCTTACAAATCTCACGGAAAATCTCGTGAATTTCAGCACACGTGAATGCACGAGATTACCAAAGAGACGCTGAGTAAAAATCGGCTTTCAGCCTCATTAACGCGCGCGCTGCGGTCTGACTGCCCCCCCCCCCCCTCCCCACCACTGAACGAAATATCGGTCGGCCAAATTTGCATACTTTCGGGACCAAAGAAAAAATCCTGCGTACGCCCCTGGCCAGAGTAATTACAAGTATAGAGACAACACCAGTCACCGGATTCATGCATGTAATTACAAATATCATTTACATTGTTTTTTAAACAGCTTTAAAAATCCTATTCAGAATAGAAGAACATCGTGAGGAATTTAGCTGTATCGATCAAGGCAACAGTGCCGATAAAATCAATATGAACCTTTGCAATATTTTCAGAAATACAGTAAAATGTCAACTTAATAAAAGTTCTTTTTTACAGCATTTGTAATGTCTTGCAGTATGTTGGCGTTTATCGACACAGGTCGACCTTCAAAGTCTGACAAATACAAGTCAAATCGACCAGTTCCACTACATGTACCAGGGACGGATCCAGGGGAGGGGCACAGGGGGCACGTGCCCCCCGACCACCAAAAATATGTTAAAATCAGCCCCAAATTCGCCCCAAATGTACTGTAAAAACAGGGACGTGCCCCTTCGGCCATTGATAGCCTATTGCCATAACATTTTAGAGCATTTGGAAGAAATACAAAATGAGTAAATTCTATTAATTTTGTAGAATATTTCAAGGAGGCAAAAATTAAAGCGTATTTTAACTTTTTGGTAAAGAAATAGAAAAGGCCATAATACAATCAATCTGAACTGTTTATCATGCAGTAAGTAATTTTTTAAAATGTATTTAACAAACAAACACTTGCTAGAAATGACATTCACTGAAACAACGAGTTCTTTTGCTCCACAATTGGTTTGTATCTATCTACATACATTTTCTTGGCTTGATATACTCATTATACTCAGTTTTTACTTTTTTACTTATCATTTGTTCGTAATAATGGATATTCAGTGTCAATTACAATTGAATCTACAATTTCAATTCATGTAGTTACCAGAACCATACCTCGAGATTATCTGAAATTAATAATAACAGCAATAATAATAATTATGATGACAACAACAACAACAAATTAAGAATAATTATAACATTGGATTCAATATTACCACAGTTTTAGCTCAGTAACAATGAATCACTTGGAGCATTTAAGGAATTCCCTCCTAACTGGTACCCATCTTTTAAATGCACCTGGGTTAAAAGTGGCGACTGCAAAAAAATGCATTTGATACGGATTTAAGCACCGAGGAAGAAACAGAACCTTAAACTACTTGATTAAAAATAGATGTTTAAAGCAATACATGTAGTACATACGTTATACAGCATATCTTAGAAGAAATTATAATCTTTGCTTTGGCACAACGGAAATTTCACCCCATAATGATATACATTGTAACATCGAAACAAACAAGCTGTTTTACAGCAACCAACTGTTTCTTAGCTGAAATTCACAATATATCGGCAATTTTGCCCCATATGGATTCATTTGAGCCGTTCCATTAAAAATAAGAAAAATGGATAGTTTTGCATATTCCACGAAAAGTAAGATAGACTAAGCACTAAAAGACACATCAACATGCAGAAGATGTTACTTGATATTTTCAACACAAAGTTCAGTGTTTTTTTTTTACCCACATCAAGTCATCAACATAATACCAGAGTTTTACTATCACAATTATCCTAGTACATCGTGTTCAAAGAAGTTTCAAGCCTTTCTTTTTTTTAAAACTTGAACTATTATTTCAGAAACAAAATTCCTCTTATCACATATGTCTAAATACTACAGTGCAAATACATTGTTTGTTTATGTTACATAATCATGCTACATACTGCAATAAAATAAACATTCACACATAAATCAGATATACATGTAAATATATGAAAAATACAACTGTTTGTATAAAAGCAAATATAATAGCTGATAAAAAATTTCGACTAAAAATGGAATACATACTAAAAGATATAGGCAAAAGTAAATTACAAATCATGAGCGTAACCAGGACACTTTTAGGAATCTTTTAGGGGAAGAGTCCCTTCATATTAATACCACCAATTAAAACATAAAAGATCCCATTGTGTTCAAGATACTATGCCCCTTTTGTAGCCAACATCAAATTATGTAGAACTTTGCAGGAATAATACATATGTCATGTAAACTATGTCGTATCTGTGAAATATAAAAATTAGCAGTGTCCTCAGATTCAAATTATACAAGGAAACCCGTTCACCTTCTAGACTTCACTGCCAGAAACTATTGAATGACTGACCGGTACCTTTTCCCTTTGGTAATAACGTACATAAAATGAGCTGTCACAGGTACATCAGCATTTGTCCAAATCAATTACCCACTACTTGTAATGGCCAAAATTAAACTGGTCTAATCTTTGTGCAGCACAAAACGTACTCCCCCTTGGTAAAAGGGTCTGAAAATCAGACTATTACTTAGGTGCTTGCAATCACTTAAGTCGATTCGACAACTAATGGTAGTTATTTTCCAACTAAAAGCCATTTTCAAGCTCTTTTGTTTTGAGGGAAGTTCTAATTTAGTATTATCTTTCAAATGCCGTTGGAATTTAACCTTTTTATTTGTTTGGCCTGCAAATGGGACATAGTACCTTTAAAGCATAACTATAATATTATCATGATGATAGTGATAATATTTCTTACATTAGATTAGGCATGCTACCTTCATAAACTTTGAAATACTTTTAAATGTACTTGAAGTGATTCCTTAAATGACCACTATGCAATTTTTTTGGTCATAAAAAACAAAATATCAAAATAGTCAATCTTACAGTACACTTTATACCTTACTTTATTCAAACTATGTTTGGAAAATAAAGTAAGGTATTAAAAGTAAAGTATTTGATACAGCTTACATTTGAAAGTACATTGTTTTCAAAATCACAAATTATGTTCAAGTGCAAAAAGAAATCATCGACTATGCACTCATTTACTCTTACACAATGGTGAGCAGAGGGAATTTTTAGCTAATTTTTACAAATGCACTAAACTATCTGATTTTGGTAAATTTAAGACGATGAATAGCTTAAAATATGGATATACAAAAGCTTTTCATCATACCGTATGCTAATAATGAAGTAAACGGAAAGAATGAACGGAAAGCCAAAATCGATTTTGCATGCTTTATTTTTCTTTTTCCTTTTACATAACAATAATATTTTTGTTGCTCCCCTAATACAGTTTATAGTATCTTGTATGGAATCACAGAATAACCATGGGGATATCGCCTTTAAATCTTGATTAGAATGCTTTAAATCACTCCCCATCGGTATTGCAGTTTGGGCCTTGTTACTTGACATATTTTTAATCTAGCTTGTCAAATCTTGAAAAATTGAGAGCCTCGACTGCTCATCTGCTATCCTTGATCAGCGCCTTTACTAGTTGAAGTAGTTAGCTGCTAAACATGAAAACTGTCAACCTGTTTCAAAGAGAGAGAGAGAAAAAGAGAAAGAGAGAGAGAGAGGGGGGAAGAGATAAATTGGAGTACAAATAAGAAAACTTGTAAAACAGATCCAATGTTATAAACATATAACTTTTGAAAATTGCAAATTCCTTTTACTATTGCCTCCTAAAATCGATGACTTCAGAGTCAAAATGGTCGATAATCATTAACGTTTACTCTTTTTTGATGGCATTCCACCAAACTTGCCCTTTTCATAAATAATAATTAATCCCGTAGAGTATAAAAGACCCTTGCTTACAGTAGTTATTATCACCAGATGAAGTGTTGCAGTTGCACACGAAACGTCGTGAACTTTTAGATTCCTTATTGACCACATTGCGAGACAAACGAATATCACTAGCGATATTATTTTCGATACTATATCCGCAATGAGTAATATATTTAGCATTAATAATTAATTGTATAAATATCATGTCCGTCTTTCCCCCAGCTCCCTCTCTTCCTCACCCACTTGAAATATTCGATGACACCTCCGCCCATGACCTGTCGATCTGGAGATTCAAAGGCTTCTGAAATGATTACCTTTTATTCTCCAAAATAATTAGTTTTTTTCACTGTTCCGATCTATTGCAAGAGAAATTCTGATAAATTCTCACTTTCTAGTGCTAATCAAAAACAGACTTGGAAGACATTAAAATCTATCATTCCAAATAAGAAACGTGACACGCCAATAGTTGCGCTTAATTCAGAAAGTAATGTTGATACTGCTAATCTTTTCAATACCTTCTTTGCTGAAGTAGGAAGTAATTTAGCAAAAGAAATTCCTGATACGCATCTCCCTACAGAAAACAATATACCATTAATTAAGAGTTTTGAGTTAACCCCTGTAACCGAAAATGATGTGTTGGGAATCATAAACAAATTGAAAAATACTACATCTGTAGGTGTAGATAAAATATCCGTTTTTGTTTTGAAAGCATGTGCTACCGAGATATCACAGAGTATTGCCAACCTGATCAACCGCTCTTTGTTGAGCGGTAAATTTCCTCAACAATGGAAAAGGTCCAAGATTATCCCAATTCACAAAAGTGGCGATAAGAGCTCTCCTTCAATTTATCGGCCCATCTCAATTTTGCCCTGCGTATCTAAAATACTGGAACGGGTTGTCCAAAGGCAAGTTTTGGAGTTTCTACATGAGAACAATATTTTGTCATCCGCCCAATCTGGTTTCAGGCCACGTCACTCAACTAGTACCACTCTCCTAAAAGTAACTGATGACTGGCTTAACGCAACTGATAAGAAAGAGTATACGGGGGTTGTATTTGTGGACTTAAGAAAGGCCTTCGACACCGTGAATTGTGATATTCTTATTAAGAAACTCAATAGCATAGGAATTTCTGGCACTCCATGTTCATGGTTTAAAAGCTACATGTCAGACAGAGTCAGTAGGACACTTATTAATGCAGAGCTTTCTTTCGAATCAGTTATTGAGTGTGGTGTGCCCCAAGGTTCCCTAATTAGGGCCACTGCTTTTCATCGTATATATAAATGAATTAATAAAATGTATAAAAACCTGTCAAGTTCAGTTGTATGCTGATGATACTGTTTTATATTTCTCACATCCTTCTATAGATAGAATTGAATTAGCTTTGAACTCAGACCTAGAAAATATGTATTATTGGATGTGCCAAAACAAATTAAGTGTCAACTGTCAAAAAACAGTTTGTATGCTCATTGGAAGCAACCACTTGATATCTAAAAAAGAATGTCCTCCGAGTTTCATTGAATGACACCTCGATAGATCACGTTCATCATGTCAAGTACCTTGGCGTCTTAGTTGATGAAAATTTAAACTGGAATTTACATATAGACAATAGGTTGAAGAAAATTAGTAAAATGGTAGGCTTTCTAGGAAGACTTCCTAAGTGAATCGGTACTGAAATTAATATATAGCTCACTGATCCTTCCGTATTTTGATTATGGTGATGTTATTTACAGTGCAGCTTTCAGGAAATATACAGATCGCCTTCAAAAATTGCAAAATAGGGCAGGCCGTATTATACTTAAAATAAAACCTGAATCTCATGTCTCTGTTTTGGAAATGCATAACGCTCTTAATTGGCAACTCTTGGACAAAAGAAGAAATCATCATTCCCCTGTTCTTACGTATAAAATTATGAATAATCTACCCCCCCCCCCCGAGTATTTAAGAAATGAATTTGAGTTGAGAACCCATTCCTACCCTTCCCGAATTGGAGCTCAAATAAAATTACAAAAACCGAGAACAAATTACCTCAAAAGATCATTCAAGTATAGAAACGCAAAGGCCTACAACACACTTCCTCCTCATATCAAATCGTCCCCTAGTGTTAAAACATTCAAATCTAAGATTGCAGAACTGTTACAGTAGCACATGGTCCCCCTCCTTATCTTGTTATGATTACCTGTTTTTTATGAAATGTTTTTTTCCCTTTATTTTATACTACTTTATTTTCTTCAAAATGTATTTACTGTTGTTCATATATGTATTTATGTTCTGTTTTTTTTAATGTAATTGTTCCGGACCCCACGGAAGACAAGCTTTCCCATGTCGGGTAAGCTGAATGTGGGCTATCCACCGTATTTTATGCATTGTTACTATGTTTTTATACGGAAATAAATACTACTACTACTACTACTACTACTACTACTACCAAGCCATCTTCCACCTAGGTCCATATATGCCCAAACCAACCCTAAAGGGGCTGTGCAAGTATATCTAGCAGTATATGCTATGTGAATTGTAACATCAAAATGCTGTGGTGCGTTTCGTGTGCCAGAGATCCATTTTGATGATCTGGCACTATATTAACTGCAAAGCATAAACATAACTATTCCATTTTGGAATAGATGGTAAAGTTTCCCCTAGCATTAGGTAGTAGCATGAATGCAAGACGAAAGGAAGGATATAAATACCTATACTTCTTTCAAGGGTAGGACACACGTCTTCATAGTCATCGCAACAGTCGTAAAGCGACACGCACTGGCTGTCACAGTAGCAATCCTCAGAATAACAAGAATACTCAGAGCTCGTACAACAGCTGTTTGAACACGATCCGTTATTCTTTGGTGGTTCAGTTGATTCTGAAAAGGCAAAACATAAGCCCCATCGAAATTAAACAAGTCTCCATGAAATAATGGTTTTACAGTTGAATTTTACATTCCATTTTGGATACACATTTGAGACTTCCTGATTGATGCCTTAAATAATAGAGAGAGTTTTCTACATCTCAGAAGCAAGGGGTTATTACTTGAAAAGGATGGCAAGGATCCGAGACAAATTAAAACTTAATGATCGATTACTTTGTTAAACGAAGATTATAAGATACTCTCAAAGATTTAACTATATACAAGAATGAATCTTGGTTTGAGTGAAATAATTCATCTAGACCAAGTAGGATATACGATGAATAGAAATATTGGTGAAGCTGTAAGGTTAATAGATGATGTTATTTTTCATTTTAAAACTTATAATGAAGATTGTTTCTTAATAACTGTAGATTTTTAAAAAGCTTTTGATTCGTTTCCCGTACGTTGCTGCTTAAGGTATTACTGTTGTTTGGATTTGGTCCGTCATTTTGCTCATTGGTGAAAAACATGTATAGCGACAATAGTAGTTGTGTAATGAATGATGGCCTTTCGACTGGGTATTTCAATATTAACCGAGAAGTCCAGCAAGGTACCCCACTGTCATTTTATCTGTTTTTAGTCGTCATTGAAACATTGGCGCAGGCCTTGAGAAAGGACAATATAATTAAAGGAATACGTGAAGTTGAAGTATTAAAGACAGGTCTTATGCCGATGATATGACATTATTTGTCAGAGACAGAGTTCCAATTAGGAAGTTACAATATATTTTCGAGCCTTCAGTTTAGTGAGTGGATTTAAAGTACACATAGACAAAACAAATGTAATACTGCTAGGTAAAGATAAGGAATATTTAGAAGAATTGCATTTTGGAAAAAAAAGTTCAAGATATAACCATTTGAGGAATCACTTTTGTAAGGTCTAGAGTCACGACACTCATTAGTGAACTAAGTTAATACAAAGGAGCATTTATTTTATTTTGGCTTTGTTGGAGATGACAAGTGTTCTTTCTGTGGACAAAGAACAGAAGCATATTCGCATTTGTTTTGGCACTGTGTTAAAGTGAAATATTTATGACATGATAATATCTAGATGTTAAAATTAGTGGAACTAAGAAATGCAGATTAAGAGGATATCCATGTAGGAATTCCAAGAAACTCTCAAAGGGTCAATTGATGTAACCCAGTTATTTTCATAATTAAATATGGGCAGGCGCGTACGAAGGGGGGGGGGTTAGGTTTTTGTATGTGTATGTTTTTTGGGAACCCCCCCCTTTAGAGTTGTGATATTTTTTTCATTTCTTTTAATAAAAAAAAATAATAAAAAATCCTAATGGATGACCTAAAAAAAGATGACCTTACCCCCCCCCCAAAAAAAAGGCCTCCCCCCCCTACCATTTTGGTGATCGAAGGAAGTTAGATATAGAAACTTTAAGTACTCATATATTGTATGATAGATTCTATTATGTTTTCTTTAATTTTATGTTATATTGTTCCATTCCTTGATGATTTGTATATTATCAGTGTCCCTACGTTTCCATTCATCGTTATGGAATGGATTTGAGGTTGTTTTTTTCGGGGGGGGGGGGTCTGTATTAAATTGTTTAATGAGATATAAATAAACTGTATGATGAACAAAAGAAAAATATACTAATGTTTTTTTGGGGGAGGGGAGGGAATGTTTTTGTATTATCTATACAAGTTTTCTATGAATTTGTTGAATGGAAGCATAATAAAGGCAGTATTCAAACCAAAAAACATAGTCACTCCCCGGCCCGTCTTGAAATTATAAAAAACTATTATGATTATGATATTACGGACGATGAATACCACGAATCCAAGCCTATACATGTGACAAACAAAATAATTAATAGTATCATTAATAAATAAATAAATAAAGTTTCATAGCCTTAAATTCATGAAGTCGATCACTAATATATATATATATATGCCAGTGTGTATAATTCCAAAACGGCCAGGTCTATCAGGAAAACCTACTAATTGCGACTTCAAATATCTATCCAATTTTGGACATGACGAAGAGAAGGAAACTGTCTAACAAAGGTGATAGGGTAGGTGTAGGGAATTGGAGACCACCAAGCTTGAACCCATCACTGTCTGTCTGAGTTGGCTCCAATATTGCTTTATCGCCATTTGTGGCCTTTAACAACACTACCTGCATATATCCAATTCATTTCGAAGATTACAATGCATTCTCTCTGCGAGAAAATTGGCAAAATTGACCAAAATAAGCAATTTTGATCGTAAAATTTTCCTCTGATATAAGAACAAATTTTTCACTGAATGTTGTGGTGTATGCAGACATTTAGGGGTGGCTCATAAAAACTACTTTTAAAAGGAAGTTTATGAAGTGTGCCAACCATCACAGAAAACTTATGGTCTTTGTGTGTTGTGAATGGGTGTTGCAATGCACATTATGAATGGTGTTTGATCAAAATGTGTGTAGGCAATGGGGGACACCAGGTCCAAGATGGGGGATGTTTGTTGTGAATGTCGAGTATGCCGAGGACAGTCAATGATCTGATGCTGGTTGGTTAATTGAAGCTTATTTATTCCTCATTTAATTTAAAAAACAGTTTAAATTCTTCTTTTGTTTGTATACAGGCGTATAGTAGATTTCACACAAGATTTTTTTGTTTTTAATAAAAGATTTCAAATCAAGTATAATGTACGGAAAATAATTACGAAATTTCGAAATATATAGATAAGACAGGCATGGTAAAAAACGATGTAAAATGTTGGGAGCCTAAATAAAAAGCATAGCTTGTATGTGAATAGGCTCCCGAACTGAGTAACACAATATAGTAGGTCTGAATTTATAAAGTATTATAGGAGGCGAAAACGGAGTAGTATAGTATGAGATTCTCATGAGAATAAAGAGTAAAGAAAATAATATAATAATGATAAGTAGGAGAAGGTGAAGAAGGAAAGAAAGAAGAAGAAGAGAAAAACAACAAAGAAGTGGAAGAAGAAGAGGCAGAAGAAGAAGAAGAGAAAGCAAATTGATGAAATTAATGGCATTGTAAAATAACATGTACATAAATATTTTGGGCCACATATTAATCACATTGTTTTAAAATCGTTTCAAAATCACAGTAAGTTCATTGGCTGCATGTATCTCTTTCAAAAAGGGTTTGAACTAACTATAACAATCCCATTTTTATTCAAATTGTATTTAAAATATCTTGATTTGTAACTGTCCCTTGTTACCTACACATGTAGGTAATGAGAGACCTTTGGTGATTACGTCATTAATCATTGTTATCATATCAATCATTTACATCATGACAACAATTTTGTTACCAAAGGAAGAGAAGAAGTTTCTGAAGAGAATACAAAAATGTCTGTATGTGTAACATTTTTCATGTTTAAGTAAGTTATGCAAATGTGCTTAATGGTCTCCAATTCCCCACACCTACCCTAATTTACAACGATCAAGGAAGAATTGGAGAATCTAGAAGAGGATACCCCAGTTGGCAATTGGTTAAAGAGAGTCATGTGTAGGCACGTACGCAGGATTTTTTCGAAGGGGGGAGGGGGGTTAAAATTTGAAAATCGGGCGGAAATTTCGCAACGACTCGGCCAGCCGCTGAATAAGCGCGGGAGGGGGGTTAGAGCACATTTTCTTTTCTTTTTTGGTCCAAAATTTGATGAAAAATTTCGCAACGACCCAGCCAGCAGCTCGAACAACATGGAGGGGGGGGGGGGGGGGGGTTTCCTCCAAAACACACAATTTTTTTTTTTTTTTTTTTTTTTTTTGGGGGGGGGGGGGGGGTTCGACCCCCCAACCCCCACCCCCTTCCCCTCTGCGTAAGCGCCTGGTAATGTGACATACCTTCACAGGTGGGTAAGGGATCCGACCAGACCCCACTCTCCAAGCATCGCAGGTTATTGGTATCACCTTGTAGAACGTAACCCTCTACACAGTTGAAGATCCTCTCATCTCCAATGTTCCTCCCGTCGCTGAAGTGGACACCCTCTATGACTACATGGTCTGGTATGTTGAGTACTGGGCACCTGCTCACTATCAATAGAAGATATAAACGCTAGATTCGAATAGACCAGGTTACCCTCTCTCACGTTAACAATCATAAACTGCGAGCAAATGATCGAGTGCGAAGACATGGGAACTTTGTTTTCGCAATGTCAAAATGACACCGCCGCATTTTCTTGTGAAAATGACACAGTTCTTACTCGAATTTTGATGAGATTTTCGGCACACTTATGCTTTAGAATATAAGGATCGAGATCAAGCATTAGTGTAATACGACAGAAAACTATTGTCACTTTAATATTATTAGGTGCGCAGACATAAGGCTCCCCATCATACCTGTACATACGGGAGGACCATCCGACCATTGACCCTTTTCACATGTGATGTTCCAATATCCCACCAAGCGGTAGTCATCTTCGCATTCGAATGAAACCGAAGTTCCAGATGGAAAGATATCTCGAGGCTGCTGTCTGGAACCATCTAGTATCCTCCCGTGCACTGGAGCCGCAGGGGCCCCACAGTCAGCAGCTATATCACAGTGAAGAGAACACACATCATTTCACTCCATATACGTCTCTTTTTGGGTTGTTTCAGCCTTTAAAGGCCCGGTCACACAGGGAGGACGCATGGGCAACGCACGGCCAGCGCATGGGAAATTTGCAATTTTGGCCAGTGCGTTGTCGTGCGCCCAACTTTTGACACCAAATGCATAGCGTGTTGCTAGCGCGCTGAGCGCATACAGGGCGCATACAGTACGCATACAGACCGTACCCAGAGCGCACATGATAACAACTTCCACGAATGCACAGCGTTTTGCTAGCGCGCTGGACGAATGGTCCACGCATGCACCGCGTTCTACGACGCACGGCCAGCGCATTGGAAATCGGATTTCATGATTTTGGAAAAGCTAGCGAGCTGACACAAAATGCACAGCGTGTAGCTAGCGCGCTGTGCGTATACAGGGCGTGTGCCCCGCGTATGTCTGGCGCTGGTCTAGCGCGCTCAACGCACGTCTGGCGTGCCTCTGGCGTGTACATTCATGCGTCGAGCTCTGCGCACACTTTTGAGCATGCTCAAAAAATCCCGACGCACACAGCGAATGACGACGAATGCATAGCGCTGGTCCAGCGTTGGTCCAGCGCGCTCGACGAACGAGTAACGAGTGATGACGCACGCCTAGCGAACGACAACGCACTGGCCAAAATCGGAAATTTTCAATGCGCCGGCCGTGCGTCCCGCATGCGTCCCCTCTGTGTGACCGGGCCTTTAGTAAAAGGCTATTGAGATATAGTTTGTACTATTTGTATTATTATCATTAATGCGTTTAACTACTTTGAATAATATCAGATAACTATGATGACATTACACCATGGGCACATTCTTCATTTTATTCGAGGCTCAATTCTTCTTAATAATTATGGCAATGTCTCAAAACCGTGAGAGGGAGTCTGCGCAGATTAGCATGCCCCAAACCGTGTTCCTACACATTTGTGACAAACAAAACTATTGATAATATCATTTATAAAGATTTTATGTTCCAACCCTTACTAAAGCAAACATGGTACTGCCATGGAATAGCCATGGTACAGAACTACCACGGTACTACCATGGTACAGACAGTACCACCATGGCTCTATTTATGTAGTGTACCGTAATAATTGTAATGGTACTACCATGGTAGAACCATGTTAAATGTACCGTGGCCGTGTACCATTGTAATTGTTTTATAAAAGATAGCATCCAATGTATTAAGGCCATCACTAATATATGTATGCCAGTGTGTATAATTCCAAACCAGTCGGGTCTATCAGGAAAACCTACTAATTGCGACTTCAAATATCTCTCAAATTTTGGAAATAACGAGAAGGAAACTGCCTATTAAACAGAGGTGATTATCTACAACGATCAAGGAAGGATTGAAGAATCTAGAAGAGGATACCCCAGAGAGTCATAAGACATACCTTCACAGGTAGGTAAGGGAGCCGACCACACCCCACTCTCCAAGCATCGCAGGTTGTTGGTATCACCTTGTAGAACGTAACCCTCTACACAGTTGAAGATCCTCTCATCTCCAATGTTCCTCCCGTCGCTGAAGTGGACACCCTCTATGACTACATGGTCTGGTATGTTGAGTATCGGGCACCTGCTCACTATCAATAGAAGAAATAAACGCTAGATTCGAATAGACCAGGTTACCCTCTCTCAAGTTAACAATCATAAACTGCGAGCAAATAATCGAGTGCGAAGACATGGAAACTATGTTTTCGCAATGTCAAAATGACACCGCCGCATTTTCTTGTGAAAATGACACAGTTCTTACTCGGATTTTGATGAGATTTTCGGCATACTTATGCTTTAGAATATAAGGATCGAGATCAAGCATTAGTGTAATACGACAGAAAACTATTGTCACTTTAATATTATTAGGTGCGCAGACATAAGGCTCCCCATCATACCTGTACATACGGGAGGACCATCCGACCATTGACCCTTTTCACATGTGATGTTCCAATATCCCACCAAGCGGTAGTCATCTTCGCATTCGAATGAAACCGAAGTTCCAGATGGAAAGATATCTCGAGGCTGCTGTCTGGAACCATCTAGTATCCTCCCGTGCACTGGAGCCGCAGGGGCCCCACACTCAGCAGCTATATCACAGTGAAGAGAACACACATCATTTCACTCCATATACGTCTCATTTTGGGTCGTTTCAGCCTTTAAGTAAAAAGGCTATTGAGATGTAGTTTGTACTATTTGTATTATTATCATTAATGCGTTTAACTACTTTGAATAATATCAGATAACTATGATGACATAACACCATGGGCACATTCTTCATTTTATTCGAGGCTCAATTCTTCTTAATAATTATGGCAATGTCTCAAAACCGTGAGAGGGAGTCTGCGCAGATTAACATGCCCCAAACCGTGTTCCTTCGCATTTGTGACAAACAAAACTATTGATAATATCATTAATAAAGATTTTATGTTCCAACCCTTACTAAAACAAACATGGTACTGCCATGGAATAGCCATGGTACAGAACTACCACGGTACTACCATGGTACAGACAGTACCACCGTGGCTCTATTTATGTAGTGTACCGTAATAATTGTAATGGTACTACCATGGTAAAACCATGTTATATGTACCGTGGCCGTGTACCATTGTAATTGTTTTATAAAGGATAGCATCCAATGTATTAAGGCCATCACTAATATATGTATGCCAGTGTGTATAATTCCAAACCAGTCGGGTCTATCAGGAAAACCTACTAATTGCGACTTCAAATATCTCTCAAATTTTGGAAATAACGAGGAGAAGGAAACTGCCTATTAAACAGAGGTGATTATCTACAACGATCAAGGAAGGATTGAAGAATCTAGAAGAGGATACCCCAGAGAGTCATAAGACATACCTTCACAGGTGGGTAAGGGATCCGACCACACCCCACTCTCCAAGCATCGCAGGTTATTGGTATCACCTTGTAGAACGTAACCCTCTACACAGTTGAAGATCCTCTCATCTCCAATGTTCCTCCCGTCGTTGAAGTGGACACCCTCTATGACTACATGGTCTGGTATGTTGAGTACTGGGCACCTGCTCACTATCAATAGAAGATATAAACGCTAGATTCGAATAGACCGGGTTACCCTCTCTCACGTTAACAATCATAAACTGCGAGCAAATGATCGAGTGCGAAGACATGGGAACTTTGTTTTCGCAATGTCAAAATGACACCGCCGCATTTTCTTGTGAAAATGACACAGTTCTTACTCGGATTTTGATGAGATTTTCGGCACACTTATGCTTTAGAATATAAGGATCGAGATCAAGCATTAGTGTAATACGACAGAAAACTATTGTCACTTTAATATTATTAGGTGCGCAGACATAAGGCTCCCCATCATACCTGTACATACGGGAGGACCATCCGACCATTGACCCTTTTCACATGTGATGTTCCAATATCCCACCAAGCGGTAGTCATCTTCGCATTCGAATGAAACCGAAGTTCCAGATGGAAAGATATCTCGAGGCTGCTGTCTGGAACCATCTAGTATCCTCCCGTGCACTGGAGCCGCAGGGGCTCCACACTCAGCAGCTATATCACAGTGAAGAGAACACACATCATTTCACTCCATATACGTCTCTTTTTGGGTTGTTTCAGCCTTTAAGTAAAAGGCTATTGAGATATAGTTTGTACTATTTGTATTATTATCATTAATGCGTTTAACTACTTTGAATAATATCAGATAACTATGATGACATTACACCATAGGCACATTCTTCATTTTATTCGAGGCTCAATTCTTCTTAATAATTATGGCAATGTCTCAAAACCGTGAGAGGGAGTCTGCGCAGATTAACATGCCCCAAACCGTGTTCCTACACATTTGTGACAAACAAAACTATTGATAATATCATTAATAAAGATGTTATGTTCCAACCCTTACTAAAGCAAACATGGTACTGCCATGGAATAGCCATGGTACAGAACTACCACGGTACTACCATGGTACAGACAGTACCACCATGGCTCTATTTATGTAGTGTACCGTAATAATTGTAATGGTACTACCATGGTAAAACCCTGTTATATGTACCGTGGCCGTGTACCATTGTAATTGTTTTATAAAGGATAGCATCCAATGTATTAAGGCCATCACTAATATTTGTATGCCAGTGTGTATAATTACAAAACGGCCAGGTCTATCAGGAAAACCTACTACCGACTCCAAATATCTCTCGAATGTTGGACATGAAGAAGAGAAGGAAACTGCCTATTAACAGAGGTGATAATCAACAACGATCAAGGAAGGATTGAAGAATCTAGAAGAGGATACCCCAGAGAGTCATGTGACATACCTTCACAGGTGGGTAAGGGATCCGACCAGACCCCACTCTCCAAGCATCGCAGGTTGTTAGTATCACCTCGTAGAACGTAACCCTCTACACAGTTGAAGATCCTCTCATCTCCAATGTTCCTCCCGTCGTTGAAGTGGACACCCTCTATGACTACATGGTCTGGTATGTTGAGTACCGGGCACCTGCTCACTATCAATAGAAGATATAAACGTTAGATTCGAATAGACCGGTCTATCATCTCTCACGTTAACAATCATAAACTGCGAGCAAATGATCGAATGCGAAGACATGGGAACTTTGTTTTCGCAATGTCAAAATGACACCGCCGCATTTTCATGTGAAAATGACACAGTTCTTACTCGGATTTTGATGAGATTTTCGGCACACTTATGCTTTAGAATATAAGGATCGAGATCAGGCATTAGTGTAATACGACAGAAAACTATTGTCACTTTAATATTATTAGGTGCGCAGACATAAGGCTCCCCATCATACCTGTACATACGGGAGGACCATCCGACCATTGACCCTTTTCACATGTGATGTTCCAATATCCCACCAAGCGGTAGTCATCTTCGCATTCGAATGAAACCGAAGTTCCAGATGGAAAGATATCTCGAGGCTGCTGTCTGGAACCATCTAGTATCCTCCCGTGCACTGGAGCCGCAGGGGCCCCACACTCAGCAGCTATATCACAGTGAAGAGAACACACATCATTTCACTCCATATACGTCTCTTTTTTGGTTGTTTCAGCCTTTAAAGTAAAAGGCTATTGAGATGTAGTTTGAACTATTTGTATTATTATCATTAATGCGTTTAACTACTTTGAATAATATCAGATAACTATGATGACATTACACCATGGCCACATTCTTCATTTTATTCGAGGCTCAATTCTTCTTAATAATTATGGCAATGTCTCAAAACCGTGAGATAGAGTCTGTGCAGACTAACATTCCCCAAACCGTGTTCCTACAATTCTGCCCCGTGTACATGTACATGTGCGTCACCAACATTTCAGCCTTTGTTTTCATTTTGTATGGGTATGTGTGTGTGGGAGTGTGTGTATGTGTGTTTGTAACCATCTAGTCACTGCCGACCCGTCTTAACATTCCAATAACTATTATGATCCACGTAACGTATTGCATTTTTCTGACGATGATTACCATGAATCCCAGCCTTTTCATGTGACAAAAAAAAATTATTGATAATATCATTATAGGGCCCTTCCAATCAAAACGGTCTTAAAAATGAAAAAAAAGACATGTCGAAGAATGTTTGACGGAGATTCTGACAATGGCTTATCTTAGAAATCATCAATAATTCTGGAATATAGGTTTAAAACTGACGACTCAGACCTCTCAGAAAAAAAGCCCAGTTTCGGAGCTGTATTGCGCAATAGAATATGACGTCAATGCAGGAGACGGCATAGCACTTGAATGGAGAAACCCTACTATAATATACCCAAAATCAATTAAATCTTCATAAATTTGTCAAATATTGGTCTTGATTTAAAAGTCGTTATCTTTCTTACCTGTTTCGTGTCAATTTGCTGATATCTTTTGGAGTATTTTTCCTAAAAACGAAGACATAAGTATACATGCACTTTCTCATAGGTAATCCCAGATCCTCATTAAAATTCATGCAAGTAATTCACATTATCAATTGCTGATGATGATCATTAAGGTCCCTAACTTCACGCCCGCGAAATGAGAAAAGTCTCATTTGAGTAATTTCATTCTCAAGCCTCGGGATATTATTGTTCTCGTTAAAATAGCTAAAGTCCATGTAAAGTGAGTGCGCAGACAAACATATATATGAGAACCTTTATTTTTGCAGTGTCAAATGACACCGCCGCATTTGTAAAAATTATATTGTTTTTACTCGATTTTTTTTTATATTGTCATCTTTAAATGAAATGTTAAGTTCGCAGACGAAAGGCTCCCCATCATACCTCTACATACGGGAGGATCATCCGACCATTGACCCTTTTCACATGTGATGCTCCTAGATCCCACCAAGCTGTAGTCATCTTCACATTCGAATGAAACCGTTGCACCAGCTGGAAAGATATCTCGAGGCTGCCGTCTTGAACCATCTAGTAACCTCCCGTGCACTGGAGCCGCAAGGGCCTCACACTCAGCAGCTATAACACGGTGAAGAGAAGGACATAATTTCACTCAATATACGCCTCTTAGGGTACGTTTATGCTCAACTTTTTCTGGCCAGAATGAGGCATTTGTTACGCGTTTAGTTCAAAACATGGTTGCGACCTTTCTTATTTTTGTAGAATCACAGAAAAATGGCGATCGTAATCGCCGATCGTAAACTCACATAAAGGTGCGTTTTGGATCGGCGATTCTGCAAAATCAGCGATTCTGGGGAAGCATAAACGCACAATCATTTGTAAACGCGTTTAAAATGGGTCAACGTGGCATCCAGCTGCAGACTCTGCACTGCACTTTTCAGGCTCCTCTAGACATGATTCTGGCTCTGAGCCAGAATTATGCCTGGAGGAGCCAGAGAAGTGAGCATAAACATTACACCGTGGAACTGCGATAACGATGAGCGTTTCAAATCGCTCATTTTGCCTTCAAAATTAAGCATAAACGTACCCTTAAAGGGATTTGCGTATCTTTGTCCCAGATTCTACAGAAAATCCGGGATTTAGCTCATGCTGCAATCATAAGTATAAACCTTTAGGTCAGTCAGGAAGCCCATGACGTTTACAAACCGATTTGTCCGTCTGATTATCAAGATATTTATGATTGGAAGTTCGAAATTTCAAAAAACGTTTTCCCAATGGTTTTTTTGAGGCACTTCATGATCATTTTGAAGCGCATTTTTTAGGACTTCAATATTATACCATATCACAGACGCTGATAACACGCAGGGCCATGCATCTCAGATTTGAATCGTTAAACAATGCCTTTAAGGGTTGTTTCAACCTTTAATGTGTTGGGAGACTCAAATATATTGATGGCAAAATCGCACCAAAATAGTATAAAGATGTAAAATAAAATGTCATTTAACACACAATTCTGCAAGGATTTTCAAAATAAATACATTTTAAGGCCAATATTTGATGACAGAAAACAATATTTTAGTTTTCTGTCGTACTAAAAAAAAAACATATACTTGTATTCATTCATCACTATTCCTCTTCAAACACATTTATTTCTAAGATCCTTGCAGATGTGTGTGTTAAATAACATCCTCTTGCACATAATTATAATATTTAAGTGGAAGTTTGCCATCAAATGTTTGAGGCTCCCAACATTTTAGAGGGGCTTTATGTTAAAGGCTGCAGTATAAGGACATATAATTGAATTATGTTTTATTATTCATAGTTTAAGATATTATTATCACAATTACATTCATTCACTTTTAACAACAAAATATATAACAATGGTAACATTACACCAAGGACACAGTCTTCATTTTATTCGAGGCTGAATTCTTCTTCATGTTTATGAAGTATCAGAGAATGAAACTATATGTGCAGACTAACGCGCCCAGGATACCCATGTACTCACTTGTCTGCCCCGTGTACATGTACATGTGCGTCACCAGCATTTCTGCCTTTGTTTGCATTTTGTTAAAGTGTGTTTGTGTGTTGGTACCACAGTACTCTAACTAGGTTTTACAGTTCTGTGGTTGGTACGTGTGGATATGGTTGTGTTTGTTTGTAACCATAGCATTGAATTGTTCTTATTAGTATATACACACCTTTAAACAGCACATGTACGCTGTGAAATGATGACGACCCATTGCATGTATACATGCCAGTGAAATCAGTAGAGATAGGATTCAACCGTTTTGTATCAGTATACAACTTGGGCCAATCCTAAAAGATAATGGAGAGATATGACCAACTGACATTTTCAAAGCATTCCCATATAATTATACTCGAGTCACATGAATTAAGCCTGAATCTGAGAATTAATATCCTACCATTTCTACACAATTGGGAAAATATATATTTGCCGCTTCTTTTTTATTCCCTCTCTATTTAAATGTTGGGACATCTAATACAACGACAGTCCATGAGATCGAAAATTGAGGTCTTGTATGCTGTCGAAATAGTGGTCTGTAGCCTTTGTATACTTTCCTGAAGTCACTTATGGTGGTGTATCGTTGTCTGATCTCCATGCCTCATATTAACAAAATGTTGCTAACCCTGAAAGCACTTTAAATTGAAATGAATTTACCCATAAGTCTCCGTCATTCACAAGAGGAGTTGTCAGTTGAGGAGGTCTTAACCATAGACTTGTGATGAAGCAGACTACATCAAGATAATTGGGATTTCCACGATGCACGTAAACCACGACTGTTCCATTACTAGCTACATCACGCGGTGCGCCGTAGAACAAGACTTGTGTTTCAACGGGTTCTACGAAGAAACAACATCGAACCATTGATTGGTAATTGATTAATTGATACATTCTTATTCATTTGCAACATAAATGAGTAAACTACACAGCTATAAGGTAAAGAGTAATCAAAATGGCCCGTAGTTATTCAGGTGATTTCGGCCTGACATCCAAAATCGCATAGAAAAGGACTTACTTCGATTGTTAGACTTGGGCCCCGTGTCATAAAGAATTGCAAGTGATTTGGATCCATCACAAGTCCTCCAATCAATCGCAAGGTTGCTGTCTCCTGTTTCTTATTAACATAGTTGCGATTAATATCAACTCTTTATTAGACGGGACCCTGACAAAAGCTGAATCCCAGCATCGGGTTTAAAGTGTAGTCGAATCACTCTCAAATGCCTCGTTGACACTTTCCTGCATTTTGGTTTGCGCATAGACACATACTCTTGCGTGTCAATGCAGGAAGTGTTCGTGGTAGCGTGCGGGAGGATGCGGGCGGATGTGGGGATGTGGGCCGTGCGTGAAATGCGTGACAGAATTTTCAAAATGTTGGCACGACAATTTTGTTTGGCAACGTTCGTGAACACTTCGTGAACTATGCGCACCCTATGCGCTACCTTATCGTGCCAGTGCGATGGCACGCATGTTCACGACTAGTTAATGACTACTTTGTTAACAATTTGCGCATTGGCTGCGCATACTTCCCGCGCGTAATAACTCGTAACAATCCGTAAAGTAATCGTAACACTACCCGATGAAATCGTAAACAACACGTAAGCACTCGTTATAATCTGTAAATAAATCGTAAACAAGCCGTAACAAATCTTTCCAAAAAAAATACGGATTCTTGCGAGCAGTGTACGGAAGGTTACGTGTTGTTGCGAGCGGTTTACGAGCGCTTTACGATACTTACGGATTGTTACGAATTATTTACAGAAAAGTCAATCCGTGGACAATCGTAAGAAGATTTTTGACATGTCAACAAATTTTCCTCTCCTTTCACGGATCCTTAAGAGGTTATGCGAGTTATTTACGAATGCTTGCAATTGACTACAAGTTGGCGATCCGTAATAACTCGTAAAAAAAAATCCGTGTATGTGAAAGGGGCATTATAACGCAGCCCCACTAATGATAATGATGTTTGGCGCACAAAGGGCAGAGGAACCAGAAGCTGGAATATTGCATGATGGGTAAAGCCAAATAGGTGAGACCCTTTTGTATATTGTTAAGAGGGCTTGAAGTATTTTACTGAAAGGTCAAAATAGAAGATTTTTTTTTAATAAAACAATAATTGTCAGGCTAGAAAAAAATCAGGAACGAACGTTGTCCAAAGAATAGTATGCTTTGCTGAAAGTTAGTATATAAACCAAAGAAACAAATAGAAATAAAACAATAATTGTCAGGCTAGAAAAAAATCAGGAACGAACGTTGTCCAAAGAATAGTATGCTTTGCTGAAAGTCAGTATATAAACCAAAGAAACAAACAGGCGATTATTGTTCTACCCTTCTATCGATTCTAATTTGCTCAAAATTTTTCGGTTGAAGCGCTTTAATACTCACGACATTCTGGTTCTTCCCCGGTCCACTGTCCCTCTTGGCAAGTTCGTCTTTGATCGCCAATCAATCTATACATTCCAGGGTCTCTACACCTAGCAACTAGCTGGGTGCCAGCGGGTAAGGTGGGAAGGGTATAGTAGCTAGTTATTGGCCTCCTCGCATCACCATTCACAAACTGGCGAACCGGTCCTCTGTTCCTTGGGACTAAACAAGGTTTCTCTGGAGGAAAATGCCACAGAATAAACACAGTATTAATATCAGTCGAAGGGCCATGACAATTTTGCTCAAATTTCTTTTCTTCTTTCCCCCTTTTTGTTGTTGTAGTTTGAGGATTGCAACTCAATATGATTGCTTACGATATTTTACGAAAGATATTCTCGCAGTTCAGCTAAGGATATATTTATCTTTGTTTTTGGTCACTTTTTTATTTTAAAAACTTGAGGGGGGACGGTTTCCTCCAAAACACACACATACAAAAATCATATGAAAAACTTTGGTTCATCTGCTCGGCACGCACGGCACCGTGAGCTACAACACGTGACATTCCTTACCATTTCATGCATTACCTACGCTACATACTAAGAAAAAAAGGGTGCAAAATAAGAGTTTGCACCCTTTACATAAAAATGAACCCTTTTGAAGGAAAAGGGGTTCAAAAAGGGTGCAATATAAGATATTGCACCCTTCCAACAAAAATGAACCCAATCGACCAAAAAGGGTGCAAAATAGAAGTTTGCATATTGCATGCATATTCATGATTACTTTACACGTGTTCACATACAAATACATTTATCATGATTTGTTAAGGAAATAAGGACAATGCACATCAATTTTGTGATTTGTTTATTTTCCTTCGACAATCATTAAACAAATAGATTATTTTGTCTGATCACGTTACAATTTTATTCACATTTTAGCAATAGATATATTGATTCTATGATTACTAACCAAGAAACAACATGCATGTTTAATATGTATTTATGTACGAGCAAATTTTACGAGTATTCCTCGAGTATGGGAGAAGGATTGCACCTTTTAAAGGGTGCAGGACTGAAACCCTAAAGGTGCTACTATTGCATCGGTTTGCACCCCTAAAGGTGCAGGATTGAACCATAAAGGGTAATAACATGTCCCCTAAAAGGTTCAATCTGGCACCCTTGTAAAGGGTGCAGGATTGCACCTTTAAAAATGGTGCAGGATTTAACCCCTAAAGATGCTGCCAGTATTGCATCGGTTTGCACCCCTTAAGGTGCATACGTGCACCATTTTTTCTTAGTGTGTAAATCACAGCAACAGCCTACTTGAACCCACTTTAAATACCTTCTAGGCCGGTATTTTAAAATTCAACGTTTTCTCTTTAAGATGATATACATTTGAAACAATTTCATTCATGGGGAAAAGGTTGCACTTTTTTGCTATAAAATGTTCCAAAAAAACCTTTCACGACACTTTCTCTATGAAGGTAAACCGATTTTCGCCCAAAATTTGTCAACGCTCCATACTTATCATGGCTGGAGAAGTGATTCGGTGAGCGAATTGCACCATCTCGCATATCAAATTAAAGCAGGTTCAACGGTTCTAGTAATGTATCATTCATTTTGATTGGATAAGAGGTAAAGGTTGCACTTTTGCATCGAATGATTTGCTGTCTCTCATTTTAAGCTCCTTATTGCGTAAGAGCGTGAAATATGCCATACTACACGAGTTCCATAGACGTAGACATTAGCGTGCGAACTTCTGCGTTGCATGTGATTTGAAACAGCACGTCTACTCTCGGAATGTTCTTTAAGCCTGTCCATTTTGTGTAGTTATTTCTATCAATCTGTGAGTTTCAACCTAAAATGTGAAAAGATGAAGACATATAGACTGTAGTAATGATAATGTAATGGTGATAGTACCTCATGGATTTTTTTTGTGAAATTTGCCAGTGACCAAGACGAAACACAAAGGATTTTGTAAAATTGTTCGTCGTTAACCTCAGAGTCTCAAAGAGGAACAATTCATTTGATTGTGGGGTTAGATATATAATTAGAGAACTCCTTGATATTTAATTATCGATATGAATTCAATCTTCAAGAGTTTAAAGTTTTGTTATTGTTTTTTGTATCGTCTTAGATTTTCATTAAAAGACATAAACATGTAAATGAAATCGTCCATGTTTTATGTTAATGTTATGAACAAGACCCATTCTCCCTATTTTGTCATTAATGCACGCACCCACGAAGCTCAGGGGTTTGGGCAATAAATTACGGTCAGATGAGCATCCAGGGGCCCGCCTTAGGACAATGGTTGGGTTGAGAGGGCAGAGGGCTCAGGGATTTAAGCATTAAATTACCGTCAGATTAGCATCCAACTATCAACCTTAGGGCCCTAGGTTTGGGTCTAGGGGGGGCAGAGCCACCGGAATTCAAGGGGTTTTAGGCATTTAATTACGGTCAGATGAGCAATTTTTTATTTTTTTAATTTGTTTGGGCCCCGGAAACTGGAAAATTACGTCGTCAGATATTTTGTTCAGTGGTTTGGGGGGTGGAATGAACACTTTTATTTTTGTATTCATTTTTTTTTTAGCACACAAACAACAAAAATCTTTCCCCTTTTTTTCCCTTCTTTTTTTGGCCAGGGGGGTGGGGACCCGCCCCCCCCCCACCTGGATCCGCCACTGCCCCAGTCCTATCTCTTATCACCTTTGTGCCCCGTTCCGTCAACTAGTATTAACATTATAGATCTAATTTCCCAGGCCGATGTTGGGATGATTTAGAGCATTTTAAATTTTTGGGCGCGCGTAAACGCGCGGACGAACGCGCACGCGCGCATTTGCCCACGTTTATTGACCTGAAATTGACCGGACGGATATTGATCTGAATCCTGATAATTATAAATAAGAAATTCCTTTCCGTTATGAAGATATGATCATAAGTTGATTTTCACAAAATGGCGCCTGGATGACGTCACGATAACTGTGACTCTCTATAAAGTCACGCAGTTCTAAGTTAGACTAAGATCTATCATCATGGCAAATTTCATGATAATGGCTTTATTCAGTCTTGAGATATCCTGCGAATTCGAGGAAGAATAATAACTAGACTTTAATTCGTCACTTAGACGATTTAGGTGATACGTATGAAAAATGCATAACACGATATATTATTTTATAAAATGCTTCTCCCATTATGATCTGTCCATATGTCAAGATTAAATTGTGTCTCCTTGATCATCATGGATCTGGGGAAGATAGATTGAGACCATGGGTGTCGATCCTTACGTAATACCTATTCATCAGGGGGGGGGGTGGTGAATGAATAGATCATCCCCCCTGAACAATAGGTATCAATGACAGATCGACACCAATGATTGAGACGATATATGACCATTGGCCCTGTGCAGTATTTACATCATTAGGAACGCATTTTCAAAGAAATGAAAATGTAATTGATAAATAAGAGCTTATGCCTGAATAATAAAAAGTGAATAGTGTATGACGTCACGATTTCCCGGCGTCAATCAAAAGTCAAAATAAATGTGGAATACATTATCGATCATTTTTAGTTGTTGACGTGAGATTCGCTAGTTGCTTGATAATGAAATATTTAAATATCGGATGGATATATACTGTCACTGTATTAATTGAATTAGATCAAAGTTGAATTAACAGGAAATAATGTAGAAAAGAGAAAGACTGACAGGCAGGGAGTGTGACTTGGTTCACAGACGATAGTCTTTAACAAATATTGATGAATATACTTTTATCTGTGAGAACAGAAACCATGGTCGTGGCGGGGTGTTGGAATGCATGTAGCGGATTAACCTAATTATTTCCAAAGAGATGACCTGACGTTTGTATCAGAAATATGTGACTCCATATTTATAGAAATAGTTTAAGAAAAGAGAAAGAATATTATAGTTGGTGTGGTATACAAGCCCCTAAATACTCAGACTGAATTTTTTTCTGAAGCACTGGAGATTGTGTTCAACAAAATAACTAGCGACAACAAAATGTGTTATGTAATGGGTGATTATAATATCGATTTATTACAACATGTCCACTCGGTAAAAAAAACGTGATCGATATAAAATCCAGTAACTCATGCTACCCCTTAATCGACAAACCTAAACTAATTACGAAGTAATCCACCACTTTAATAGATAATATACTTTCAAATAAGTTACTATCTTTTCATGATACTGGTCTATTGTATGGTAATGTATCCGATCACTTGCATGTCTTTACCATTTCAAAGCTAAATGTTGCCAATGTAAAATCATCGAAAGTAAACATCGATCACAGAATCATAAATCAGAGAAATATTGAGGCCTTAATTAGGAATTTGCACGAAGTCGACTGGAGGGATGTCTATGCTGCAGAACATCCAGATGATAGCTATTATATTTTTCAAAATAAGTTTCGTGCATTGTATGACAAGCATTTTCCAATTGTATTTAAACAAAATTTAAAAAAAAAAAAAATTTGGATAACGAATGGACTGTAACAGTCGATCCGACATAGGAATAAATTATACAAAATGTATTAACGTAACCCATCAGACCAAAATGCTTATGATTACAAAAATTATCGTAACCTACTCACATGATTCGCAAAGCAATATCCCAGTATTTCCATGACAAAGTTGTACTTAATAAATCTAATGTATATTCCCCATGACAATGTTGTCGGATGAAGCTGCTTTTTGTCTGTTGACTTTGCTCGTTTTTAATGATATGTAACCGCTGTCTTTTTTAAGAATTGAAGTACTTAGTAATTTATATGAGGTAATCGCAAACACAATGTACAGCCCTATTTAGTTATCTTTCTTTCCTATACTTAATTCTCTTCTCATTTTTTTCCTTCCATTTACTACATGTTATTTTCTATCAACGTTGTGTCATATAATATGTTATTTTCATAATAATATGTATAATGTTCTCTCAGTAACTGTGTTAAATTATTATGGGCATTCCCGACTCAAGCTATGCTTTCGCCTGCTTCCGTAGACGAAAGAGTTCATGCATGGCTGATTGTCAACAAAACGGAGTTAAGTATTTTGTAAATTCTGCTTGTTGCTACGGCAGGCAGCCAGTGAAAACGAAATCGTTTAGTAAAATAATGGAAATGCAAGCACTACTTAAAACAAACATAACTTTGTTATTCCTAGCTCATTTTTCCTGATTGAGGTGTCATATGAAAGAGCAGAAACTCAAACTTTGAGAAATGTGATTTTCTCTTTGAAATTCAGATACTGTCTGCCAAATGTCTTTTTGGTTTCCTCTCTTCAAATTCATTTGAATCACTCTTGCGTGCAATATGCATTATATGAGTTACGTCAAATGAAAGAGGAGGATCTAAGCTTTACAAATATGTATCATTTATCAATTATAATTTTGATTAAGTTATGATAAAACATCGATAATTCTCGGTTTCGTTTTGGGGGGACGCACTGTATACATTGTGTTTCATATTGTAATGTCGAGAAGTAAATAAACGTTAATAAATACAATAACACCAAAATACAAAGCCTCAACTGTGTAGCATATTGACAACTATGGATCTATAGAAGATAGATTGAGATAATATGACCATTAACCATATACAATGAGCAGCTACACCTTCGTCTCTAAATGACTCAATGAAGAATGCATTTTCACAATTTCATCTTATTCCATGAAATGCTTTACCCGTCATGTTCTACCTATACTATAAGTTGCTGCGTAGAAATTTAATTGTTTTAATTTGGGCCATTACAAAAAATGGGTTATTAATGTAGACAAATGCTCATCCTTTTTATACAGCTAATTTTATGTATATTATTACCAGAGAAAAGAAGAAGTCAGTCAGTCACTCAAAAATGTATGACAGTAAAATCTACAAAGTAAATGGGTTTGGTTCAATTGAAAATTTCGACATGATCTCATCACCTGATTACAAATCTAAAAAGCACCGTTTTTATAGCCCATGGTCTCAGCTATAACATACCAGAATCTGGGAGGAAATAGAGCACAAATGAGCGAGATGGTGCTGAAAGATTGATGTCATGTAGATTCATAATGTGAACGAAATTCACCTTCCATAGACATAACACGCAAATTAAGAAAATTCTGACAAGTGGCCTTTAATTGAATTTTGTACTATGATGACGTCATTAAAATGAAATTTAGTGTGTATTGATCTTGTAGAGGATTGCCTCGACTACAACATATTAAAATCTAAAAGTAAACTAGAATTTAAATCGTCACGAGGACGATTAAGGTGGTCTGAAATATGAGCATGATCCCGGCATCTAATCGAAAAATAAATGTCACATTGTGATAGCTTATTGTCTCAGCTACAACATACTCGATGCTCAGCGAAAACGAAGCTAAGACGACGGAGATATTGCTCGTGAAAGACGGAAATGTAGAATCCAGTTTTCAGAAAAAGTCATGTCCCACAGAGAATACACGCAAAATGTAAAAAATTGACATGCCTCCTTTAATCGCAAAAATACGCCATGATGTTTTTGTCAAAATGAAAATTCGGGGCCACTGCATTTGTAGAGAATATTCTCAGGTAAAACATATCAAAATTTGAAAGAAAATTAATCAATATTTACAGAGATACAATCAATTTTCCAAAAATATGATGACGTCATAATATGCAAATTGAAATTTTGAGTTCGGAGGCCATTATGATGACGTCATGAGTTAATTGAGGGTCAAATGAGACATGAAATCATATTTCCGACTCATACTTTATCAAGATATGAAAAAAAAATTGGGGGTATCTATCCATCCTGAAGAGTTACAATGAATTTTGTATAGGCATGTTTTTGCACATATATGCTATGTATTACAAGAGCTCGCACGCACGGACATTTACCTTGAACGGAGGCCATCATGATGACGTCATGAGTTAATTGAGTGTTCGAACGGACTTTACCTTAACAGACGCTCATTTCGTTATTAATGGTCATAAAGAGATAAACATGGTATCAAATTGTTCGGAATCAAATGGGCAATACTATGATAGACAAAAAAAGGAGATTCTAGGTTGCGTACGACCATTACGAACACAAACGTGCGCGCAAACGGAAAATGGAATTCTCAAATCCCACTTTGTAAGTGAAATATGAGCATTATCCCGGCATCTGATCGAAAAATAAAGGGCACATTTATGATAGCTTATTGTCCCAGCTACAACATACTCAAAGCTCAGCGTAAACAAAGATAAAACGACGGAGATATTGCTCGCGAAAGACGAGAATGTAGAATCCAGTTTTGAGAAAAAGTCACGTCCCATAGAGAATACACGCAAAATGTAAAAAATTGACATGCCTCCTTTAATCGCAAAATACGCCATGATACCATTGTCAAAATGAAATATCGTTGCGACTACATTTGTAGAGAATATTCTCAGGTAGAACATATCAAAATTTGAAAGAAAATTAATCAATATTTACAGAGATACAATCAATTTTCCAAAAATCTGCTGACGTCATAATATGCAAATTGAAATTTTGAGTTCGGAGGCAATTATGATGACGTCATGAGTTAATTGAGGGTCAAATGAGACATGAAATCATATCTCCAACTCATAATCTATTTAAATATGAAAGAATTGGGGGGTATCTATCCATTCTAAAGAGTTGCAATGAATTTTGTATAGGCATGTTTTTGCCCATGTATTGTGGATACAGATAGCGCAGGTCGGCGCGTGCGTTCAACTTTGTCAGCCGCTAATTGCGTTATTACTGGTCGGAAAAAGGTAAACAAGGTATCAAAATGCTTGGAAAAATGTAATAAATATGATAACAGAGAAAATTTGGCGATTCTATGTTGCAAAATATCAGGACGCGCGGATACGCGCGGAAACGCGCGCGCATAATTAGGCGCGCGCAAATTATAAAAATGCTTACAATGGCCTGAAACGTGTGCAAAAAAAATTTGAAATGAATTAGAGCATTTTAAAAATTTGATGCGTGCGTACGTGCGCGTCGAAGTGCGCGCACGGAATTTGTTGACTTTTTTAGTTGACCTTTGACCTGAAGTTGATGTATACTAAATATGGTTCATTTTTGATGACTCATTATTGAGATACGATAATGACCTGATTTTTACAAAATGGCGCCTGGATGACGTCACGATGACCCCATGAACTTGAAAAAGGTTTCGGGAACTTTATATCATAGAGCCTGATGACTAACAGAAATTTGAAGGAAATTGACCAAGTCGATTTCGAGTAAACGTATACACAAAAAAAGTGTACGGAATAAATAAAAATAAATAAAGAATAAAGAAAGAATAAATAAAGAAAGAAAATTCTAACGAAATCAATAGGTGATCTGTCATCGACAGACCACCTAATAAAGAATAAAGAATAAATAAAGAAAGAAAATTCTAACGAAATCAATAGGTGATCTGTCATCGACAGACCACCTAATAAATAAAGAATAAAGAAATAAATAAAGAAAGAAAATTCTAACGAAATCAATAGGTGATCTGTCATCGACAGACCACCTAATAAATAAAGAATAAATAAATAAATAAAGAAAGAAAGAAAATTCTAACGAAATCAATAGGTGATCTGTCATCGACAGACCACCTAATAAATAAATAAAGAATAAATAAATAAAGAAAGAAAGAAAGAAAATTCTAACGAAATCAATAGGTGATCTGTCATCGACAGACCACCTAATAAAGAATATATAAAGAAAGAAAATTCTAACGAAATCAATAGGTGATCTGTCATCGACAGACCACCTAATAAAGAATAAATAAATAAAGAAAGAAAATTCTAACGAAACCAATAGGTGATCTGTCATCGACAGACCACCTAATAAAGAATAAAGAATAAAGAATAAAGAATAAAGAAAGAAAAAAAGAAAATTCTAACGAAATCAATAGGTGATCTGTCATCGACAGACCACCTAATAAAGAAAGAAAATTCTAACGAAATCAATAGGTGATCTGTCATCGACAGACCACCTAATAATAAGCTAGATGATACGTATACGATGCGGTACCCTTACATTAAAACTGGCACGGTCAATGTAACCAGAGCTGACAGGTAATTCTATCAAAGCAAAGAACTAAATATTATTAGTTAAAAATGAAGGAGTAGAAGCATCCGATCAAAGCGAATGACATACCAGTAGGCGCATGAATCCCTTCAGGAAACAGTTTAAGTGCAGTGGGATTGTTACTCTTTAGGTTTGAATGCTTTACAAGAACCTCAACATAGCATAATTCGTTTCTTTTCTTTCTCCTGCCAATGTAACATAATTTGATATGAATGCATACATCTTTATATTAATTAATTTTGAGCAGCGCTTTGCTGACATTTTAAACACTTCTGCCCTACCTTGGCATCTGGGGTCAAGATAACCTACGGCACAATACGTCCATCTTATCTCAGAATTGGTGGTGTAACACCAAGCAGTGTCCTCATTATCGGGGTTTCTGCAATAGTTTTCATCTAGTCCCGCGTTAGGGTAGTTAGCTGGTGTCCTATCGTGTCGATGGGGAGACTGAGAGGTCCACGCTTGACAAGTATGACCGTTGATTGTCTGAGATAAGTTTCCTCTGTTTTTCACTCCTGTAGGATCTTCCAGGCATGCAGGTGTGGCTAGAGAAAGACACAGAGTAATATTTCAAAAGAGCTTGCTAGACGTAATATTGGGTCTGAATAATACTTTGCTCCACCTTTCCCCCCGAAAAAGCAATTATCAACTGTTATGCAACGATTGATGCACATACCAAATTATAATTTCTTGTGTTAGTCACTTGCGAATATGACGACGCCTGAAGTGTAGGCCATATTTGACATCATCATACTACAGTGTCAGGATCACTCCCCATATGTAGTGCTTACTTGAAAAACGTTCATTATTCTAGGCAAACACCCGCGATGACTACCCTCTAATAGACAAACAGCCAAGGTGACTACCCTCTAGCAAACACCTAAGATGACTACCCTCTGGACTAACACCCAAGATGACTACCCTCTAGACAAACACCTATAAAGATGACTACTACCCTCTAGACAAACACCCAGGATGACTCCCCTATAGACACACACCAAAGACTTCTACCCTCTGGGCCACACCCCAGAAATTGATGTTAATATGGAACTTAAAAATTAGGGGAGATATAACATCGAAGAGTGTATTTTACATTTATATGAAATATTGATGAACAATAACACCCAAATGCGTATGAATTTATACACACACACACCAATGTGATTCACACATTCATGTACAATGCAAGATGATGATGTTGATAGTGATTATACAATGATCCAGCAGCTGCTTGATCGGCGATAATAGACCAGTTCGTACGTGGTTCAGATGACCCCAAATATCCACAGATCTTTTAAACATAGATAAATCCCACTTTGTGCCTTTGGAATAATCACAGCTAGTCATGATGATTCTTTGTTTGCCCTCTTGAAAGGATTACTTCCAGCTGTGTTCAATAGAATGTATCATAGGTAAAATTGTTGTATAATATTACATAACTTTCGTGAGCATGTATCCAGTATTAGTCTGAGTGGATTTTACAATTTTGTACACGTGAGCTTTATCTGCGCATGAGCAGATTGTATCTACGAACTGGGCATTATGTCTTCAAAAGTAACGATTTAGGTTTAGGTTTTTTAGGCCTAAGGTTAGGTGTAGCTTTGGGATTAAGGTTAGCTTAAGTGTTTGGTCCAGGGTTAAAGTTAGGGATTTGGTTAGTGATGGAAATTGAATACGGAGTACTGTCACAGGAGCATTCTGTCATACAACCGATGTAATACAACACGATCGCATAGGCTTTCAAGAAATAAATACTGGTGATTTCAATACCCTATTGAACTGTCACTTTTATCTTAGCACATTCCAATAGTTGACGCACGATGCCACATCGCGGTGTCAAAATAAAGTTCAAATCCTAAATAAAACGAAATGAAACTAGAATTTAATTCGTCACGAGGACGAATGATGTGGTCTGCCTTCAAGTTATATAGACATGTAAACAAGGATGATCATGATGATGATCATGATGATGATGATCTTGATAGTAATGGTGATGACGATGATGATCATGATCATGATCATGATGATGTTGATGATCATCATCAACAG
The DNA here is from genome assembly GCA_035222895.1 of Strongylocentrotus droebachiensis. Lineage (NCBI taxonomy): Eukaryota > Metazoa > Echinodermata > Echinoidea > Camarodonta > Strongylocentrotidae > Strongylocentrotus > Strongylocentrotus droebachiensis. Next base: position 124,863 of record JAVYIG010003320.1, read on the forward strand.
ACCATGATGACATCTGATTGAAAAAAATGGGGAAACATTTAGATAGCATATAGTCTCAGCTACAACATACTCGAAAATCAACATAATCCAAGCAGAAATAATGTCGATATTGCCCGCAGAAGATAGGAATGTAGATTCCAGATTTGAGAAAAAGTCATCTCCCTTAGGAATTACACGCAAAAAGTAATGGATCAAGTGAAAATAGGGTTATAATAAAGTAAATATGGCTGTTTATTACGCGATTTGCGATTCTACGTGTTTTAATATTCAAAGGAGATGGTACAGTGAAAGGTCAAAAAGAAAAAAAAGATTGTTGGAGACGCCCGGACTCGAACCAGGGACCTCGAGGTTGGAAGTTAAGTGCGTTACCGATATACCAACACATTTCCCATAGCGATTACACGTAAACGGAAAATGAAATTCTCAAATCCCACTTTGCAAGTAAAATATGAGCATGATCCCGGCATTTGATCGAGAAATAAATGGCACATTGTGATCGCTTATTGTCTCAGCTACAACATACTCGATGCTCAGCGAGAACGAAGCTAAGACGACGGAGATATTGCTCGTGAAAGACGGGAATGTAGAAAAAGTCATGTCCCGTAGAGAATACACGCTAAAATGTAAACAATTGACATGCCTCCTTTAATCGCAAAAATACGCCATGATGCTTTCGTCAAAATGAAAATTCGTGGCAACTACATCTGTAGAGAATTGTCTCAGCTAAAACATATCAAAATTTGGATGAAAATTGATCAAAAATTAAAGAGATACAATCAATTTTCCAAAAATATGATGACGTCATAATATGCAAATTAAAATTTTGAGTTCGGAGGCCATTATGATGACGTCATGAGTTAATTGAGGGTCAAATGAGACATGAAATCATATTTCCGACTCATACTTTATCAAGATATGAAAACAAAATTGGGTTCATCTTGCATCCTAAAGCGCTACAATGGATTTTGTATAGGCATGTCTTTGCCCATGTATGCTATGTATTACAAGAGCTCGCACGCACGGACATTATCTTAAACGGACGCTCATTCCTTTATTAACTCTTATCCTGCCACAGGGCTAATCCCCCCAGTGCCAGATTTATAACGAGATAATCGGATTAACGCGATGTTACTAACAATAGCGCGTGCAAAACACTAGGCACAGTCTAATGGGCATGAACAATAACTGCTATTACGAATGTTTGCTAGCATGCAAGAAGCAGCGTAACAATAGCGTGCACGCAGCCTCATGGCAGGCTAAGAGTTAATGGGCAGAAAAAGGTGAACAAGGTATCAAAATGCTTGGAAAAATGTGCCAAATATGATGACATATCAAATGTGGCGATTTTATGTTGCAAAATGCCATTACGCGCGAAAACGCACGCGCATGCACGTGTGCGAGTTTTTTGGCGAAATGCTTAAAATGGCCTGAAACGTATGCAAACAAAATTTGAGACGATTTTGAGCATTTTTTTTTGCGTGCGCGCGTTTTTTGACCTGACATTGACTGGACGGATATTGACCTTAGTCATGATAAATATGAATAAGAAATGCCTTTCCGTTATGAAGATATGATCATGAGTTGAAAGTACCAACAAAAACACAAAATGGCGCCTGGATGACGTCACGATGACCTGATGACCTTGAAAATGTTCCTGTCATGTCTCATGACAATGACCTATGACTGTGCCAAAATTGAATGAAATTGACGAAATTGATCTTGAGTTATCCGACACACAAAAAAGTGGGGAGAAATAAAAATAAATAAATAAAGAAAGAAAATTCTGACGAAAACAATAGGTGATCTGTCGAAAACGACAGACCAGCTAAAAAGGAAAGAACTAAGGAATGCCTGATATAGTTACCTACACCATCTAGTAGACCTACTCCTCACATACCCCATTTATTTAGTAGTGTGCATTGAATTTATGAGCATTGTTTCACGAAGAAAACCGTCTTAAGTACAAGTTCGCCAACGTCTCATTGAAACTTGTGTCAATTCTCATACACGTGTTGTCTGTGAAGTTGTACTTATCACGGTTCCCGTGAAACGATGCACAGGGGAGAAATATGCTAGTTAACACCGATAGATCCCAATCTATTTCTCAAACTATCTTTCGTGCCAAAACGGTAACAAATAAGGCAAAGGTAATATATAAGGCAAAGTTAAGGTTTGCCGTGGCGATAGCCCAGAAAAACGGCAATGTTTCTTTTGTCTTTGTTTTGGAAAAGAACACTTCAAATACTTGTTTTTTAATATGCAAGGATTACGTGTTATAACATTAGTATGAGAATGTGATCCTTGAAAAAAGGAAACGGAGAGGAAAAAAGTGATTGGAAATACTTAAATGCCTATGATTACCGGTTGTTGGTGGATGGGATGTGGTTGGCTCTTGAATAGTTGTTGTTTCAAGAGGTTGAGTAGTTGTTCCTGGTGGGGCAGTTGTCGTTTCAGGAGGTTGAGTAGTTGATCCTGGTGGGGCAGTTGTTGTTTCAGGAGGTTGAGTTGTGGATCCTGGTGGGGCAGTTGTTGTTTCAGGAGGTTGAGTAGTTGATCCCGGCGGAGAAGTTGTTGTTTCAGGAGGTTGAGTAGTTGATCCTGGTGGGGCAGTTGTTGTCTCAGGAGGTTGAGTGGTTGATCCCGGTGGGGCAGTTGTTGTTTCAGGAGGTTGAGTAGTTGATCCTGGTGGAGCAGTTGTCAGAAAAAGGTGAACATGGTATCAAAATGCTTGAAAAAATGTGCCAAATATGATGACAGAAAAAATTTGGCGATTCTACTTTGCAAAATGCAAGTACGCGCGAAAACGCGCACGCATGCGCGTGTGCGCGTTTTTTTGCAAAATGCTTAAAATGGCCTGAAACGTATGTAAAAATAATTTGGAACGAATTTGAGCATTTTAAAATTTTAATGCGCGCGTACGTGCGCGCCGAGGTGCGCGCGAAAAAATTGTTGACATTTTTAGTTGACCTTTGACCTGAAATTGATGTATACCAAATATGGTTTATTTTTAATGACTCGTTATCGAGATGTGATAATGACCTGATTTTTACAAAATGGCGCCTGGATGACGTCACGATGACCCCATGAACTTGAAAATGGATTCGGGAACTTGATATTATAGGGCCTAATGACTATCAGAAATTTGAAGGAAATTGACCAAGTCGATTTCGAGTAAACGTATACACAAAAAAAGTGTACGGAAGAAATAAAAATAAACTAGAATTTAATTCGTCACGAGGACGGATGATGTGGTCTGCCTTCAAGTTATATAGACATGTAAACAAGGATGATCATGATGATGATCATGATGATGATGATCTTGATAGTAATGGTGATGACGATGATGATCATGATCATGATCATGATGATGTTGATGATCATCATCAACAGACCATGATGACATCTGATTGAAAAAAATGGGGAAACATTTAGATAGCATATAGTCTCAGCTACAACATACTCGAAAATCAACATAATCCAAGCAGAAATAATGTCGATATTGCCCGCAGAAGATAGGAATGTAGATTCCAGATTTGAGAAAAAGTCATCTCCCTTAGGAATTACACGGAAAAAGTAATGGATCAAGTGAAAATAGGGTTATAATAAAGTAAATATGGCTGTTTATTACGCGATTTGCGATTCTACGTGTTTTAATATTCAAAGGAGATGGTACAGTGAAAGGTCAAAAAGAAAAAAAAGATTGTTGGAGACGCCCGGACTCGAACCAGGGACCTCGAGGTTGGAAGTTAAGTGCGTTACCGATATACCAACACATTTCCCATAGCGATTACACGTAAACGGAAAATGAAATTCTCAAATCCCACTTTGCAAGTAAAATATGAGCATGATCCCGGCATTTGATCGAGAAATAAATGGCAAATTGTGATAGCTTATTGTCTCAGCTACAACATACTCGATGCTCAGCGAGAACGAAGCTAAGACGACGGAGATATTGCTCGTGGAAGACGGGAATGTAGAAAACGTCATGTCCCGTAGATAATACACGCAAAATGTAAAAAATTGACATGCCTCCTTTAATCGCAAAAATACGCCATGATGCTTTCGTCAAAATGAAAATTCGTGGCAACTGCATCTGTAGAGAATTGTCTCAGCTAAAACATATCAAAATTTGGATGAAAATTGATCAATATTTACAGAGATACAATCAATTTTCCAAAAATATGATGACGTCATAATATGCAAATTGAAATTTTGAGTTCGGAGGCCATTATGATGACGTCATGAGTTAATTGAGGGTCAAATGAGACATGAAATCATATTTCCGACTCATACTTTATCAAGATATGAAAACAAAATTGGGTTCATCTTGCATCCTAAAGCGCTACAATGGATTTTGTATAGGCATGTCTTTGCCCATGTATGCTATGTATTACAAGAGCTCGCACGCACGGACATTATCTTAAACGGACGCTCATTCCTTTATTAATGGGCAGAAAAAGGTGAACAAGGTATCAAAATGCTTGGAAAAATGTGCCAAATATGATGACATAACAAATTTGGCGATTTTATGTTGCAAAATGCCATTACGCGCGAAAACGCACGCGCATGCACGTGTGCGAGTTTTTTGGCGAAATGCTTAAAATGGCCTGAAACGTATGCAAACAAAATTTGAGACGATTTTGAGCATTTTTTTTTGCGTGCGCGCGTTTTTTGACCTGACATTGACTGGACGGATATTGACCTTAGTCATGATAAATATGAATAAGAAATGCCTTTCCGTTATGAAGATATGATCATGAGTTGAAAGTACCAACAAAAACACAAAATGGCGCCTGGATGACGTCACGATGACCTGATGACCTTGAAAATGTTCCTGTCATGTCTCATGACAATGACCTATGACTGTGCCAAAATTGAATGAAATTGACGAAATTGATCTTGAGTTATCCGACACACAAAAAAGTGGGGAGAAATAAAAATAAATAAATAAAGAAAGAAAATTCTGACGAAAACAATAGGTGATCTGTCGAAAACGACAGACCAGCTAAAAAGGAAAGAACTAAGGAATGCCTGATATAGTTACCTACACCATCTAGTAGACCTACTCCTCACATACCGCATTTATTTAGTAGTGTGCATTGAATTTATGAGCATTGTTTCACGAAGAAAACCGTCTTAAGTACAAGTTCGCCAACGTCTCATTGAAACTTGTGTCAATTTTCATACACGTGTTGTCTGTGAAGTTGTACTTATCACGGTTCCCGTGAAACGATGCACAGGGGAGAAATATGCTAGTTAACACCGATAGATCCCAATCTATTTCTCAAACTATCTTTCGTGCCAAAACGGTAACAAATAAGGCAAAGGTAATATATAAGGCAAAGTTAAGGTTTGCCGTGGCGATAGCCCAGAAAAACGGCAATGTTTCTTTTGTCTTTGTATTGGAAAAGAACACTTCAAATACTTGTTTTTTAATATGCAAGGATTACGTGTTATAACATTAGTATGAGAATGTGATCCTTGAAAAAAGGAAACGGAGAGGAAAAAAGTGATTGGAAATACTTAAATGCATATGATTACCGGTTGTTGGTGGATGGGATGTGGTTGGCTCTTGAATAGTTGTTGTTTCAAGAGGTTGAGTAGTTGTTCCTGGTGGGGCAGTTGTCGTTTCAGGAGGTTGAGTAGTTGATCCTGGTGGGGCAGTTGTTGTTTCAGGAGGTTGAGTTGTGGATCCTGGTGGGGCAGTTGTTGTTTCAGGAGGTTGAGTAGTTGATCCCGGCGGAGAAGTTGTTGTTTCAGGAGGTTGAGTAGTTGATCCTGGTGGGGCAGTTGTTGTCTCAGGAGGTTGAGTGGTTGATCCCGGTGGGGCAGTTGTTGTTTCAGGAGGTTGAGTAGTTGATCCTGGTGGAGCAGTTGTCAGAAAAAGGTGAACATGGTATCAAAATGCTTGAAAAAATGTGCCAAATATGATGACAGAAAAAATTTGGCGATTCTACTTTGCAAAATGCAAGTACGCGCGAAAACGCGCACGCATGCGCGTGTGCGCGTTTTTTTGCAAAATGCTTAAAATGGCCTGAAACGTATGTAAAAATAATTTGGAACGAATTTGAGCATTTTAAAATTTTAATGCGCGCGTACGTGCGCGCCGAGGTGCGCGCGAAAAAATTGTTGACATTTTTAGTTGACCTTTGACCTGAAATTGATGTATACCAAATATGGTTTATTTTTAATGACTCGTTATCGAGATATGATAATGACCTGATTTTTACAAAATGGCGCCTGGATGACGTCACGATGACCCCATGAACTTGAAAATGGATTCGGGAACTTGATATTATAGGGCCTAATGACTATCAGAAATTTGAAGGAAATTGACCAAGTCGATTTCGAGTAAACGTATACACAAAAAAAGTGTACGGAAGAAATAAAAATAAACTAGAATTTAATTCGTCACGAGGACGGATGATGTGGTCTGCCTTCAAGTTATATAGACATGTAAACAAGGATGATCATGATGATGATCATGATGATGATGATCTTGATAGTAATGGTGATGACGATGATGATCATGATCATGATCATGATGATGTTGATGATCATCATCAACAGACCATGATGACATCTGATTGAAAAAAATGGGGAAACATTTAGATAGCATATAGTCTCAGCTACAACATACTCGAAAATCAACATAATCCAAGCAGAAATAATGTCGATAATGCCCGCAGAAGATAGGAATGTAGATTCCAGATTTGAGAAAAAGTCATCTCCCTTAGGAATTACACGGAAAAAGTAATGGATCAAGTGAAAATAGGGTTATAATAAAGTAAATATGGCTGTTTATTACGCGATTTGCGATTCTACGTGTTTTAATATTCAAAGGAGATGGTACAGTGAAAGGTCAAAAAGAAAAAAAAGATTGTTGGAGACGCCCGGACTCGAACCAGGGACCTCGAGGTTGGAAGTTAAGTGCGTTACCGATATACCAACACATTTCCCATAGCGATTACACGTAAACGGAAAATGAAATTCTCAAATCCCACTTTGCAAGTAAAATATGAGCATGATCCCGGCATTTGATCGAGAAATAAATGGCAAATTGTGATAGCTTATTGTCTCAGCTACAACATACTCGATGCTCAGCGAGAACGAAGCTAAGACGACGGAGATATTGCTCGTGAAAGACGGGAATGTAGAAAACGTCATGTCCCGTAGATAATACACGCAAAATGTAAAAAATTGACATGCCTCCTTTAATCGCAAAAATACGCCATGATGCTTTCGTCAAAATGAAAATTCGTGGCAACTGCATCTGTAGAGAATTGTCTCAGCTAAAACATATCAAAATTTGGATGAAAATTGATCAATATTTACAGAGATACAATCAATTTTCCAAAAATATGATGACGTCATAATATGCAAATTGAAATTTTGAGTTCGGAGGCCATTATGATGACGTCATGAGTTAATTGAGGGTCAAATGAGACATGAAATCATATTTCCGACTCATACTTTATCAAGATATGAAAACAAAATTGGGTTCATCTTGCATCCTAAAGCGCTACAATGGATTTTGTATAGGCATGTCTTTGCCCATGGATGCTATGTATTACAAGAGCTCGCACGCACGGACATTATCTTAAACGGACGCTCATTCCTTTATTAATGGGCAGAAAAAGGTGAACAAGGTATCAAAATGCTTGGAAAAATGTGCCAAATATGATGACATATCAAATGTGGCGATTTTATGTTGCAAAATGCCATTACGCGCGAAAACGCACGCGCATGCACGTGTGCGAGTTTTTTGGCGAAATGCTTAAAATGGCCTGAAACGTATGCAAACAAAATTTGAGACGATTTTGAGCATTTTTTTTTGCGTGCGCGCGTTTTTTGACCTGACATTGACTGGACGGATATTGACCTTAGTCATGATAAATATGAATAAGAAATGCCTTTCCGTTATGAAGATATGATCATGAGTTGAAAGTACCAACAAAAACACAAAATGGCGCCTGGATGACGTCACGATGACCTGATGACCTTGAAAATGTTCCTGTCATGTCTCATGACAATGACCTATGACTGTGCCAAAATTGAATGAAATTGACGAAATTGATCTTGAGTTATCCGACACACAAAAAAGTGGGGAGAAATAAAAATAAATAAATAAAGAAAGAAAATTCTGACGAAAACAATAGGTGATCTGTCGAAAACGACAGACCAGCTAAAAAGGAAAGAACTAAGGAATGCCTGATATAGTTACCTACACCATCTAGTAGACCTACTCCTCACATACCGCATTTATTTAGTAGTGTGCATTGAATTTATGAGCATTGTTTCACGAAGAAAACCGTCTTAAGTACAAGTTCGCCAACGTCTCATTGAAACTTGTGTCAATTCTCATACACGTGTTGTCTGTGAAGTTGTACTTATCACGGTTCCCGTGAAACGATGCACAGGGGAGAAATATGCTAGTTAACACCGATAGATCCCAATCTATTTCTCAAACTATCTTTCGTGCCAAAACGATAACAAATAAGGCAAAGGTAATATATAAGGCAAAGTTAAGGTTTGCCGTGGCGATAGCCCAGAAAAACGGCAATGTTTCTTTTGTCTTTGTTTTGGAAAAGAACACTTCAAATACTTGTTTTTTAATATGCAAGGATTACGTGTTATAACATTAGTATGAGAATGTGATCCTTGAAAAAAGGAAACGGAGAGGAAAAAAGTGATTGGAAATACTTAAATGCCTATGATTACCGGTTGTTGGTGGATGGGATGTGGTTGGCTCTTGAATAGTTGTTGTTTCAAGAGGTTGAGTAGTTGTTCCTGGTGGGGCAGTTGTCGTTTCAGGAGGTTGAGTAGTTGATCCTGGTGGGGCAGTTGTTGTTTCAGGAGGTTGAGTTGTGGATCCTGGTGGGGCAGTTGTTGTTTCAGGAGGTTGAGTAGTTGATCCCGGCGGAGAAGTTGTTGTTTCAGGAGGTTGAGTAGTTGATCCTGGTGGGGCAGTTGTTGTCTCAGGAGGTTGAGTGGTTGATCCCGGTGGGGCAGTTGTTGTTTCAGGAGGTTGAGTAGTTGATCCTGGTGGAGCAGTTGTCAGAAAAAGGTGAACATGGTATCAAAATGCTTGAAAAAATGTGCCAAATATGATGACGGAAAAAATTTGGCGATTCTACTTTGCAAAATGCAAGTACGCGCGAAAACGCGCACGCATGCGCGTGTGCGCGTTTTTTTGCAAAATGCTTAAAATGGCCTGAAACGTATGTAAAAATAATTTGGAACGAATTTGAGCATTTTAAAATTTTAATGCGCGCGTACGTGCGCGCCGAGGTGCGCGCGAAAAAATTGTTGACATTTTTAGTTGACCTTTGATCTGAAATTGATGTATACCAAATATGGTTTATTTTTAATGACTCGTTATCGAGATATGATAATGACCTGATTTTTACAAAATGGCGCCTGGATGACGTCACGATGACCCCATGAACTTGAAAATGGATTCGGGAACTTGATATTATAGGGCCTAATGACTATCAGAAATTTGAAGGAAATTGACCAAGTCGATTTCGAGTAAACGTATACACAAAAAAAGTGTACGGAAGAAATAAAAATAAACTAGAATTTAATTCGTCACGAGGACGGATGATGTGGTCTGCCTTCAAGTTATATAGACATGTAAACAAGGATGATCATGATGATGATCATGATGATGATGATCTTGATAGTAATGGTGATGACGATGATGATCATGATCATGATCATGATGATGTTGATGATCATCATCAACAGACCATGATGACATCTGATTGAAAAAAATGGGGAAACATTTAGATAGCATATAGTCTCAGCTACAACATACTCGAAAATCAACATAATCCAAGCAGAAATAATGTCGATATTGCCCGCAGAAGATAGGAATGTAGATTCCAGATTTGAGAAAAAGTCATCTCCCTTAGGAATTACACGGAAAAAGTAATGGATCAAGTGAAAATAGGGTTATAATAAAGTAAATATGGCTGTTTATTACGCGATTTGCGATTCTACGTGTTTTAATATTCAAAGGAGATGGTACAGTGAAAGGTCAAAAAGAAAAAAAAGATTGTTGGAGACGCCCGGACTCGAACCAGGGACCTCGAGGTTGGAAGTTAAGTGCGTTACCGATATACCAACACATTTCCCATAGCGATTACACGTAAACGGAAAATGAAATTCTCAAATCCCACTTTGCAAGTAAAATATGAGCATGATCCCGGCATTTGATCGAGAAATAAATGGCAAATTGTGATAGCTTATTGTCTCAGCTACAACATACTCGATGCTCAGCGAGAACGAAGCTAAGACGACGGAGATATTGCTCGTGAAAGACGGGAATGTAGAAAACGTCATGTCCCGTAGATAATACACGCAAAATGTAAAAAATTGACATGCCTCCTTTAATCGCAAAAATACGCCATGATGCTTTCGTCAAAATGAAAATTCGTGGCAACTGCATCTGTAGAGAATTGTCTCAGCTAAAACATATCAAAATTTGGATGAAAATTGATCAATATTTACAGAGATACAATCAATTTTCCAAAAATATGATGACGTCATAATATGCAAATTGAAATTTTGAGTTCGGAGGCCATTATGATGACGTCATGAGTTAATTGAGGGTCAAATGAGACATGAAATCATATTTCCGACTCATACTTTATCAAGATATGAAAACAAAATTGGGTTCATCTTGCATCCTAAAGCGCTACAATGGATTTTGTATAGGCATGTCTTTGCCCATGTATGCTATGTATTACAAGAGCTCGCACGCACGGACATTATCTTAAACGGACGCTCATTCCTTTATTAATGGGCAGAAAAAGGTGAACAAGGTATCAAAATGCTTGGAAAAATGTGCCAAATATGATGACATAACAAATTTGGCGATTTTATGTTGCAAAATGCCATTACGCGCGAAAACGCACGCGCATGCACGTGTGCGAGTTTTTTGGCGAAATGCTTAAAATGGCCTGAAACGTATGCAAACAAAATTTGAGACGATTTTGAGCATTTTTTTTTGCGTGCGCGCGTTTTTTGACCTGACATTGACTGGACGGATATTGACCTTAGTCATGATAAATATGAATAAGAAATGCCTTTCCGTTATGAAGATATGATCATGAGTTGAAAGTACCAACAAAAACACAAAATGGCGCCTGGATGACGTCACGATGACCTGATGACCTTGAAAATGTTCCTGTCATGTCTCATGACAATGACCTATGACTGTGCCAAAATTGAATGAAATTGACGAAATTGATCTTGAGTTATCCGACACACAAAAAAGTGGGGAGAAATAAAAATAAATAAATAAAGAAAGAAAATTCTGACGAAAACAATAGGTGATCTGTCGAAAACGACAGACCAGCTAAAAAGGAAAGAACTAAGGAATGCCTGATATAGTTACCTACACCATCTAGTAGACCTACTCCTCACATACCGCATTTATTTAGTAGTGTGCATTGAATTTATGAGCATTGTTTCACGAAGAAAACCGTCTTAAGTACAAGTTCGCCAACGTCTCATTGAAACTTGTGTCAATTTTCATACACGTGTTGTCTGTGAAGTTGTACTTATCACGGTTCCCGTGAAACGATGCACAGGGGAGAAATATGCTAGTTAACACCGATAGATCCCAATCTATTTCTCAAACTATCTTTCGTGCCAAAACGGTAACAAATAAGGCAAAGGTAATATATAAGGCAAAGTTAAGGTTTGCCGTGGCGATAGCCCAGAAAAACGGCAATGTTTCTTTTGTCTTTGTATTGGAAAAGAACACTTCAAATACTTGTTTTTTAATATGCAAGGATTACGTGTTATAACATTAGTATGAGAATGTGATCCTTGAAAAAAGGAAACGGAGAGGAAAAAAGTGATTGGAAATACTTAAATGCCTATGATTACCGGTTGTTGGTGGATGGGATGTGGTTGGCTCTTGAATAGTTGTTGTTTCAAGAGGTTGAGTAGTTGTTCCTGGTGGGGCAGTTGTCGTTTCAGGAGGTTGAGTAGTTGATCCTGGTGGGGCAGTTGTTGTTTCAGGAGGTTGAGTTGTGGATCCTGGTGGGGCAGTTGTTGTTTCAGGAGGTTGAGTAGTTGATCCCGGCGGAGAAGTTGTTGTTTCAGGAGGTTGAGTAGTTGATCCTGGTGGGGCAGTTGTTGTCTCAGGAGGTTGAGTGGTTGATCCCGGTGGGGCAGTTGTTGTTTCAGGAGGTTGAGTAGTTGATCCTGGTGGAGCAGTTGTCAGAAAAAGGTGAACATGGTATCAAAATGCTTGAAAAAATGTGCCAAATATGATGACAGAAAAAATTTGGCGATTCTACTTTGCAAAATGCAAGTACGCGCGAAAACGCGCACGCATGCGCGTGTGCGCGTTTTTTTGCAAAATGGCCTGAAACGTATGTAAAAATAATTTGGAACGAATTTGAGCATTTTAAAATTTTAATGCGCGCGTACGTGCGCGCCGAGGTGCGCGCGAAAAAATTGTTGACATTTTTAGTTGACCTTTGACCTGAAATTGATGTATACCAAATATGGTTTATTTTTAATGACTCGTTATCGAGATATGATAATGACCTGATTTTTACAAAATGGCGCCTGGATGACGTCACGATGACCCCATGAACTTGAAAATGGATTCGGGAACTTGATATTATAGGGCCTAATGACTATCAGAAATTTGAAGGAAATTGACCAAGTCGATTTCGAGTAAACGTATACACAAAAAAAGTGTACGGAAGAAATAAAAATAAACTAGAATTTAATTCGTCACGAGGACGGATGATGTGGTCTGCCTTCAAGTTATATAGACATGTAAACAAGGATGATCATGATGATGATCATGATGATGATGATCTTGATAGTAATGGTGATGACGATGATGATCATGATCATGATCATGATGATGTTGATGATCATCATCAACAGACCATGATGACATCTGATTGAAAAAAATGGGGAAACATTTAGATAGCATATAGTCTCAGCTACAACATACTCGAAAATCAACATAATCCAAGCAGAAATAATGTCGATATTGCCCGCAGAAGATAGGAATGTAGATTCCAGATTTGAGAAAAAGTCATCTCCCTTAGGAATTACACGGAAAAAGTAATGGATCAAGTGAAAATAGGGTTATAATAAAGTAAATATGGCTGTTTATTACGCGATTTGCGATTCTACGTGTTTTAATATTCAAAGGAGATGGTACAGTGAAAGGTCAAAAAGAAAAAAAAGATTGTTGGAGACGCCCGGACTCGAACCAGGGACCTCGAGGTTGGAAGTTAAGTGCGTTACCGATATACCAACACATTTCCCATAGCGATTACACGTAAACGGAAAATGAAATTCTCAAATCCCACTTTGCAAGTAAAATATGAGCATGATCCCGGCATTTGATCGAGAAATAAATGGCAAATTGTGATAGCTTATTGTCTCAGCTACAACATACTCGATGCTCAGCGAGAACGAAGCTAAGACGACGGAGATATTGCTCGTGGAAGACGGGAATGTAGAAAACGTCATGTCCCGTAGATAATACACGCAAAATGTAAAAAATTGACATGCCTCCTTTAATCGCAAAAATACGCCATGATGCTTTCGTCAAAATGAAAATTCGTGGCAACTGCATCTGTAGAGAATTGTCTCAGCTAAAACATATCAAAATTTGGATGAAAATTGATCAATATTTACAGAGATACAATCAATTTTCCAAAAATATGATGACGTCATAATATGCAAATTGAAATTTTGAGTTCGGAGGCCATTATGATGACGTCATGAGTTAATTGAGGGTCAAATGAGACATGAAATCATATTTCCGACTCATACTTTATCAAGATATGAAAACAAAATTGGGTTCATCTTGCATCCTAAAGCGCTACAATGGATTTTGTATAGGCATGTCTTTGCCCATGTATGCTATGTATTACAAGAGCTCGCACGCACGGACATTATCTTAAACGGACGCTCATTCCTTTATTAATGGGCAGAAAAAGGTGAACAAGGTATCAAAATGCTTGGAAAAATGTGCCAAATATGATGACATAACAAATTTGGCGATTTTATGTTGCAAAATGCCATTACGCGCGAAAACGCACGCGCATGCACGTGTGCGAGTTTTTTGGCGAAATGCTTAAAATGGCCTGAAACGTATGCAAACAAAATTTGAGACGATTTTGAGCATTTTTTTTTGCGTGCGCGCGTTTTTTGACCTGACATTGACTGGACGGATATTGACCTTAGTCATGATAAATATGAATAAGAAATGCCTTTCCGTTATGAAGATATGATCATGAGTTGAAAGTACCAACAAAAACACAAAATGGCGCCTGGATGACGTCACGATGACCTGATGACCTTGAAAATGTTCCTGTCATGTCTCATGACAATGACCTATGACTGTGCCAAAATTGAATGAAATTGACGAAATTGATCTTGAGTTATCCGACACACAAAAAAGTGGGGAGAAATAAAAATAAATAAATAAAGAAAGAAAATTCTGACGAAAACAATAGGTGATCTGTCGAAAACGACAGACCAGCTAAAAAGGAAAGAACTAAGGAATGCCTGATATAGTTACCTACACCATCTAGTAGACCTACTCCTCACATACCGCATTTATTTAGTAGTGTGCATTGAATTTATGAGCATTGTTTCACGAAGAAAACCGTCTTAAGTACAAGTTCGCCAACGTCTCATTGAAACTTGTGTCAATTTTCATACACGTGTTGTCTGTGAAGTTGTACTTATCACGGTTCCCGTGAAACGATGCACAGGGGAGAAATATGCTAGTTAACACCGATAGATCCCAATCTATTTCTCAAACTATCTTTCGTGCCAAAACGGTAACAAATAAGGCAAAGGTAATATATAAGGCAAAGTTAAGGTTTGCCGTGGCGATAGCCCAGAAAAACGGCAATGTTTCTTTTGTCTTTGTATTGGAAAAGAACACTTCAAATACTTGTTTTTTAATATGCAAGGATTACGTGTTATAACATTAGTATGAGAATGTGATCCTTGAAAAAAGGAAACGGAGAGGAAAAAAGTGATTGGAAATACTTAAATGCCTATGATTACCGGTTGTTGGTGGATGGGATGTGGTTGGCTCTTGAATAGTTGTTGTTTCAAGAGGTTGAGTAGTTGTTCCTGGTGGGGCAGTTGTCGTTTCAGGAGGTTGAGTAGTTGATCCTGGTGGGGCAGTTGTTGTTTCAGGAGGTTGAGTTGTGGATCCTGGTGGGGCAGTTGTTGTTTCAGGAGGTTGAGTAGTTGATCCCGGCGGAGAAGTTGTTGTTTCAGGAGGTTGAGTAGTTGATCCTGGTGGGGCAGTTGTTGTCTCAGGAGGTTGAGTGGTTGATCCCGGTGGGGCAGTTGTTGTTTCAGGAGGTTGAGTAGTTGATCCTGGTGGAGCAGTTGTCAGAAAAAGGTGAACATGGTATCAAAATGCTTGAAAAAATGTGCCAAATATGATGACAGAAAAAATTTGGCGATTCTACTTTGCAAAATGCAAGTACGCGCGAAAACGCGCACGCATGCGCGTGTGCGCGTTTTTTTGCAAAATGCTTAAAATGGCCTGAAACGTATGTAAAAATAATTTGGAACGAATTTGAGCATTTTAAAATTTTAATGCGCGCGTACGTGCGCGCCGAGGTGCGCGCGAAAAAATTGTTGACATTTTTAGTTGACCTTTGACCTGAAATTGATGTATACCAAATATGGTTTATTTTTAATGACTCGTTATCGAGATATGATAATGACCTGATTTTTACAAAATGGCGCCTGGATGACGTCACGATGACCCCATGAACTTGAAAATGGATTCGGGAACTTGATATTATAGGGCCTAATGACTATCAGAAATTTGAAGGAAATTGACCAAGTCGATTTCGAGTAAACGTATACACAAAAAAAGTGTACGGAAGAAATAAAAATAAACTAGAATTTAATTCGTCACGAGGACGGATGATGTGGTCTGCCTTCAAGTTATATAGACATGTAAACAAGGATGATCATGATGATGATCATGATGATGATGATCTTGATAGTAATGGTGATGACGATGATGATCATGATCATGATCATGATGATGTTGATGATCATCATCAACAGACCATGATGACATCTGATTGAAAAAAATGGGGAAACATTTAGATAGCATATAGTCTCAGCTACAACATACTCGAAAATCAACATAATCCAAGCAGAAATAATGTCGATATTGCCCGCAGAAGATAGGAATGTAGATTCCAGATTTGAGAAAAAGTCATCTCCCTTAGGAATTACACGGAAAAAGTAATGGATCAAGTGAAAATAGGGTTATAATAAAGTAAATAATGGCTGTTTATTACGCGATTTGCGATTCTACGTGTTTTAATATTCAAAGGAGATGGTACAGTGAAAGGTCAAAAAGAAAAAAAAGATTGTTGGAGACGCCCGGACTCGAACCAGGGACCTCGAGGTTGGAAGTTAAGTGCGTTACCGATATACCAACACATTTCCCATAGCGATTACACGTAAACGGAAAATGAAATTCTCAAATCCCACTTTGCAAGTAAAATATGAGCATGATCCCGGCATTTGATCGAGAAATAAATGGCAAATTGTGATAGCTTATTGTCTCAGCTACAACATACTCGATGCTCAGCGAGAACGAAGCTAAGACGACGGAGATATTGCTCGTGAAAGACGGGAATGTAGAAAACGTCATGTCCCGTAGATAATACACGCAAAATGTAAAAAAATGACATGCCTCCTTTAATCGCAAAAATACGCCATGATGCTTTCGTCAAAATGAAAATTCGTGGCAACTGCATCTGTAGAGAATTGTCTCAGCTAAAACATATCAAAATTTGGATGAAAATTGATCAATATTTACAGAGATACAATCAATTTTCCAAAAATATGATGACGTCATAATATGCAAATTGAAATTTTGAGTTCGGAGGCCATTATGATGACGTCATGAGTTAATTGAGGGTCAAATGAGACATGAAATCATATTTCCGACTCATACTTTATCAAGATATGAAAACAAAATTGGGTTCATCTTGCATCCTAAAGCGCTACAATGGATTTTGTATAGGCATGTCTTTGCCCATGGATGCTATGTATTACAAGAGCTCGCACGCACGGACATTATCTTAAACGGACGCTCATTCCTTTATTAATGGGCAGAAAAAGGTGAACAAGGTATCAAAATGCTTGGAAAAATGTGCCAAATATGATGACATATCAAATGTGGCGATTTTATGTTGCAAAATGCCATTACGCGCGAAAACGCACGCGCATGCACGTGTGCGAGTTTTTTGGCGAAATGCTTAAAATGGCCTGAAACGTATGCAAACAAAATTTGAGACGATTTTGAGCATTTTTTTTTGCGTGCGCGCGTTTTTTGACCTGACATTGACTGGACGGATATTGACCTTAGTCATGATAAATATGAATAAGAAATGCCTTTCCGTTATGAAGATATGATCATGAGTTGAAAGTACCAACAAAAACACAAAATGGCGCCTGGATGACGTCACGATGACCTGATGACCTTGAAAATGTTCCTGTCATGTCTCATGACAATGACCTATGACTGTGCCAAAATTGAATGAAATTGACGAAATTGATCTTGAGTTATCCGACACACAAAAAAGTGGGGAGAAATAAAAATAAATAAATAAAGAAAGAAAATTCTGACGAAAACAATAGGTGATCTGTCGAAAACGACAGACCAGCTAAAAAGGAAAGAACTAAGGAATGCCTGATATAGTTACCTACACCATCTAGTAGACCTACTCCTCACATACCGCATTTATTTAGTAGTGTGCATTGAATTTATGAGCATTGTTTCACGAAGAAAACCGTCTTAAGTACAAGTTCGCCAACGTCTCATTGAAACTTGTGTCAATTCTCATACACGTGTTGTCTGTGAAGTTGTACTTATCACGGTTCCCGTGAAACGATGCACAGGGGAGAAATATGCTAGTTAACACCGATAGATCCCAATCTATTTCTCAAACTATCTTTCGTGCCAAAACGGTAACAAATAAGGCAAAGGTAATATATAAGGCAAAGTTAAGGTTTGCCGTGGCGATAGCCCAGAAAAACGGCAATGTTTCTTTTGTCTTTGTTTTGGAAAAGAACACTTCAAATACTTGTTTTTTAATATGCAAGGATTACGTGTTATAACATTAGTATGAGAATGTGATCCTTGAAAAAAGGAAACGGAGAGGAAAAAAGTGATTGGAAATACTTAAATGCCTATGATTACCGGTTGTTGGTGGATGGGATGTGGTTGGCTCTTGAATAGTTGTTGTTTCAAGAGGTTGAGTAGTTGTTCCTGGTGGGGCAGTTGTCGTTTCAGGAGGTTGAGTAGTTGATCCTGGTGGGGCAGTTGTTGTTTCAGGAGGTTGAGTTGTGGATCCTGGTGGGGCAGTTGTTGTTTCAGGAGGTTGAGTAGTTGATCCCGGCGGAGAAGTTGTTGTTTCAGGAGGTTGAGTAGTTGATCCTGGTGGGGCAGTTGTTGTCTCAGGAGGTTGAGTGGTTGATCCCGGTGGGGCAGTTGTTGTTTCAGGAGGTTGAGTAGTTGATCCTGGTGGAGCAGTTGTCAGAAAAAGGTGAACATGGTATCAAAATGCTTGAAAAAATGTGCCAAATATGATGACAGAAAAAATTTGGCGATTCTACTTTGCAAAATGCAAGTACGCGCGAAAACGCGCACGCATGCGCGTGTGCGCGTTTTTTTGCAAAATGCTTAAAATGGCCTGAAACGTATGTAAAAATAATTTGGAACGAATTTGAGCATTTTAAAATTTTAATGCGCGCGTACGTGCGCGCCGAGGTGCGCGCGAAAAAATTGTTGACATTTTAAGTTGACCTTTGATCTGAAATTGATGTATACCAAATATGGTTTATTTTTAATGACTCGTTATCGAGATATGATAATGACCTGATTTTTACAAAATGGCGCCTGGATGACGTCACGATGACCCCATGAACTTGAAAATGGATTCGGGAACTTGATATTATAGGGCCTAATGACTATCAGAAATTTGAAGGAAATTGACCAAGTCGATTTCGAGTAAACGTATACACAAAAAAAGTGTACGGAAGAAATAAAAATAAACTAGAATTTAATTCGTCACGAGGACGGATGATGTGGTCTGCCTTCAAGTTATATAGACATGTAAACAAGGATGATCATGATGATGATCATGATGATGATGATCTTGATAGTAATGGTGATGACGATGATGATCATGATCATGATCATGATGATGTTGATGATCATCATCAACAGACCATGATGACATCTGATTGAAAAAAATGGGGAAACATTTAGATAGCATATAGTCTCAGCTACAACATACTCGAAAATCAACATAATCCAAGCAGAAATAATGTCGATATTGCCCGCAGAAGATAGGAATGTAGATTCCAGATTTGAGAAAAAGTCATCTCCCTTAGGAATTACACGGAAAAAGTAATGGATCAAGTGAAAATAGGGTTATAATAAAGTAAATATGGCTGTTTATTACGCGATTTGCGATTCTACGTGTTTTAATATTCAAAGGAGATGGTACAGTGAAAGGTCAAAAAGAAAAAAAAGATTGTTGGAGACGCCCGGACTCGAACCAGGGACCTCGAGGTTGGAAGTTAAGTGCGTTACCGATATACCAACACATTTCCCATAGCGATTACACGTAAACGGAAAATGAAATTCTCAAATCCCACTTTGCAAGTAAAATATGAGCATGATCCCGGCATTTGATCGAGAAATAAATGGCAAATTGTGATAGCTTATTGTCTCAGCTACAACATACTCGATGCTCAGCGAGAACGAAGCTAAGACGACGGAGATATTGCTCGTGAAAGACGGGAATGTAGAAAACGTCATGTCCCGTAGATAATACACGCAAAATGTAAAAAATTGACATGCCTCCTTTAATCGCAAAAATACGCCATGATGCTTTCGTCAAAATGAAAATTCGTGGCAACTGCATCTGTAGAGAATTGTCTCAGCTAAAACATATCAAAATTTGGATGAAAATTGATCAATATTTACAGAGATACAATCAATTTTCCAAAAATATGATGACGTCATAATATGCAAATTGAAATTTTGAGTTCGGAGGCCATTATGATGACGTCATGAGTTAATTGAGGGTCAAATGAGACATGAAATCATATTTCCGACTCATACTTTATCAAGATATGAAAACAAAATTGGGTTCATCTTGCATCCTAAAGCGCTACAATGGATTTTGTATAGGCATGTCTTTGCCCATGTATGCTATGTATTACAAGAGCTCGCACGCACGGACATTATCTTAAACGGACGCTCATTCCTTTATTAATGGGCAGAAAAAGGTGAACAAGGTATCAAAATGCTTGGAAAAATGTGCCAAATATGATGACATAACAAATTTGGCGATTTTATGTTGCAAAATGCCATTACGCGCGAAAACGCACGCGCATGCACGTGTGCGAGTTTTTTGGCGAAATGCTTAAAATGGCCTGAAACGTATGCAAACAAAATTTGAGACGATTTTGAGCATTTTTTTTTGCGTGCGCGCGTTTTTTGACCTGACATTGACTGGACGGATATTGACCTTAGTCATGATAAATATGAATAAGAAATGCCTTTCCGTTATGAAGATATGATCATGAGTTGAAAGTACCAACAAAAACACAAAATGGCGCCTGGATGACGTCACGATGACCTGATGACCTTGAAAATGTTCCTGTCATGTCTCATGACAATGACCTATGACTGTGCCAAAATTGAATGAAATTGACGAAATTGATCTTGAGTTATCCGACACACAAAAAAGTGGGGAGAAATAAAAATAAATAAATAAAGAAAGAAAATTCTGACGAAAACAATAGGTGATCTGTCGAAAACGACAGACCAGCTAAAAAGGAAAGAACTAAGGAATGCCTGATATAGTTACCTACACCATCTAGTAGACCTACTCCTCACATACCGCATTTATTTAGTAGTGTGCATTGAATTTATGAGCATTGTTTCACGAAGAAAACCGTCTTAAGTACAAGTTCGCCAACGTCTCATTGAAACTTGTGTCAATTTTCATACACGTGTTGTCTGTGAAGTTGTACTTATCACGGTTCCCGTGAAACGATGCACAGGGGAGAAATATGCTAGTTAACACCGATAGATCCCAATCTATTTCTCAAACTATCTTTCGTGCCAAAACGGTAACAAATAAGGCAAAGGTAATATATAAGGCAAAGTTAAGGTTTGCCGTGGCGATAGCCCAGAAAAACGGCAATGTTTCTTTTGTCTTTGTATTGGAAAAGAACACTTCAAATACTTGTTTTTTAATATGCAAGGATTACGTGTTATAACATTAGTATGAGAATGTGATCCTTGAAAAAAGGAAACGGAGAGGAAAAAAGTGATTGGAAATACTTAAATGCCTATGATTACCGGTTGTTGGTGGATGGGATGTGGTTGGCTCTTGAATAGTTGTTGTTTCAAGAGGTTGAGTAGTTGTTCCTGGTGGGGCAGTTGTCGTTTCAGGAGGTTGAGTAGTTGATCCTGGTGGGGCAGTTGTTGTTTCAGGAGGTTGAGTTGTGGATCCTGGTGGGGCAGTTGTTGTTTCAGGAGGTTGAGTAGTTGATCCCGGCGGAGAAGTTGTTGTTTCAGGAGGTTGAGTAGTTGATCCTGGTGGGGCAGTTGTTGTCTCAGGAGGTTGAGTGGTTGATCCCGGTGGGGCAGTTGTTGTTTCAGGAGGTTGAGTAGTTGATCCTGGTGGAGCAGTTGTCAGAAAAAGGTGAACATGGTATCAAAATGCTTGAAAAAATGTGCCAAATATGATGACAGAAAAAATTTGGCGATTCTACTTTGCAAAATGCAAGTACGCGCGAAAACGCGCACGCATGCGCGTGTGCGCGTTTTTTTGCAAAATGCTTAAAATGGCCTGAAACGTATGTAAAAATAATTTGGAACGAATTTGAGCATTTTAAAATTTAATGCGCGCGTACGTGCGCGCCGAGGTGCGCGCGAAAAAATTGTTGACATTTTTAGTTGACCTTTGACCTGAAATTGATGTATACCAAATATGGTTTATTTTTAATGACTCCTTATCGAGATATGATAATGACCTGATTTTTACAAAATGGCGCCTGGATGACGTCACGATGACCCCATGAACTTGAAAATGGATTCGGGAACTTGATATTATAGGGCCTAATGACTATCAGAAATTTGAAGGAAATTGACCAAGTCGATTTCGAGTAAACGTATACACAAAAAAAGTGTACGGAAGAAATAAAAATAAACTAGAATTTAATTCGTCACGAGGACGGATGATGTGGTCTGCCTTCAAGTTATATAGACATGTAAACAAGGATGATCATGATGATGATCATGATGATGATGATCTTGATAGTAATGGTGATGACGATGATGATCATGATCATGATCATGATGATGTTGATGATCATCATCAACAGACCATGATGACATCTGATTGAAAAAAATGGGGAAACATTTAGATAGCATATAGTCTCAGCTACAACATACTCGAAAATCAACATAATCCAAGCAGAAATAATGTCGATATTGCCCGCAGAAGATAGGAATGTAGATTCCAGATTTGAGAAAAAGTCATCTCCCTTAGGAATTACACGGAAAAAGTAATGGATCAAGTGAAAATAGGGTTATAATAAAGTAAATATGGCTGTTTATTACGCGATTTGCGATTCTACGTGTTTTAATATTCAAAGGAGATGGTACAGTGAAAGGTCAAAAAGAAAAAAAAGATTGTTGGAGACGCCCGGACTCGAACCAGGGACCTCGAGGTTGGAAGTTAAGTGCGTTACCGATATACCAACACATTTCCCATAGCGATTACACGTAAACGGAAAATGAAATTCTCAAATCCCACTTTGCAAGTAAAATATGAGCATGATCCCGGCATTTGATCGAGAAATAAATGGCAAATTGTGATAGCTTATTGTCTCAGCTACAACATACTCGATGCTCAGCGAGAACGAAGCTAAGACGACGGAGATATTGCTCGTGAAAGACGGGAATGTAGAAAACGTCATGTCCCGTAGATAATACACGCAAAATGTAAAAAATTGACATGCCTCCTTTAATCGCAAAAATACGCCATGATGCTTTCGTCAAAATGAAAATTCGTGGCAACTGCATCTGTAGAGAATTGTCTCAGCTAAAACATATCAAAATTTGGATGAAAATTGATCAATATTTACAGAGATACAATCAATTTTCCAAAAATATGATGACGTCATAATATGCAAATTGAAATTTTGAGTTCGGAGGCCATTATGATGACGTCATGAGTTAATTGAGGGTCAAATGAGACATGAAATCATATTTCCGACTCATACTTTATCAAGATATGAAAACAAAATTGGGTTCATCTTGCATCCTAAAGCGCTACAATGGATTTTGTATAGGCATGTCTTTGCCCATGTATGCTATGTATTACAAGAGCTCGCACGCACGGACATTATCTTAAACGGACGCTCATTCCTTTATTAATGGGCAGAAAAAGGTGAACAAGGTATCAAAATGCTTGGAAAAATGTGCCAAATATGATGACATAACAAATTTGGCGATTTTATGTTGCAAAATGCCATTACGCGCGAAAACGCACGCGCATGCACGTGTGCGAGTTTTTTGGCGAAATGCTTAAAATGGCCTGAAACGTATGCACACAAAATTTGAGACGATTTTGAGCATTTTTTTTTGCGTGCGCGCGTTTTTTGACCTGACATTGACTGGACGGATATTGACCTTAGTCATGATAAATATGAATAAGAAATGCCTTTCCGTTATGAAGATATGATCATGAGTTGAAAGTACCAACAAAAACACAAAATGGCGCCTGGATGACGTCACGATGACCTGATGACCTTGAAAATGTTCCTGTCATGTCTCATGACAATGACCTATGACTGTGCCAAAATTGAATGAAATTGACGAAATTGATCTTGAGTTATCCGACACACAAAAAAGTGGGGAGAAATAAAAATAAATAAATAAAGAAAGAAAATTCTGACGAAAACAATAGGTGATCTGTCGAAAACGACAGACCAGCTAAAAAGGAAAGAACTAAGGAATGCCTGATATAGTTACCTACACCATCTAGTAGACCTACTCCTCACATACCGCATTTATTTAGTAGTGTGCATTGAATTTATGAGCATTGTTTCACGAAGAAAACCGTCTTAAGTACAAGTTCGCCAACGTCTCATTGAAACTTGTGTCAATTTTCATACACGTGTTGTCTGTGAAGTTGTACTTATCACGGTTCCCGTGAAACGATGCACAGGGGAGAAATATGCTAGTTAACACCGATAGATCCCAATCTATTTCTCAAACTATCTTTCGTGCCAAAACGGTAACAAATAAGGCAAAGGTAATATATAAGGCAAAGTTAAGGTTTGCCGTGGCGATAGCCCAGAAAAACGGCAATGTTTCTTTTGTCTTTGTATTGGAAAAGAACACTTCAAATACTTGTTTTTTAATATGCAAGGATTACGTGTTATAACATTAGTATGAGAATGTGATCCTTGAAAAAAGGAAACGGAGAGGAAAAAAGTGATTGGAAATACTTAAATGCCTATGATTACCGGTTGTTGGTGGATGGGATGTGGTTGGCTCTTGAATAGTTGTTGTTTCAAGAGGTTGAGTAGTTGTTCCTGGTGGGGCAGTTGTCGTTTCAGGAGGTTGAGTAGTTGATCCTGGTGGGGCAGTTGTTGTTTCAGGAGGTTGAGTTGTGGATCCTGGTGGGGCAGTTGTTGTTTCAGGAGGTTGAGTAGTTGATCCCGGCGGAGAAGTTGTTGTTTCAGGAGGTTGAGTAGTTGATCCTGGTGGGGCAGTTGTTGTCTCAGGAGGTTGAGTGGTTGATCCCGGTGGGGCAGTTGTTGTTTCAGGAGGTTGAGTAGTTGATCCTGGTGGAGCAGTTGTCAGAAAAAGGTGAACATGGTATCAAAATGCTTGAAAAAATGTGCCAAATATGATGACAGAAAAAATTTGGCGATTCTACTTTGCAAAATGCAAGTACGCGCGAAAACGCGCACGCATGCGCGTGTGCGCGTTTTTTTGCAAAATGCTTAAAATGGCCTGAAACGTATGTAAAAATAATTTGGAACGAATTTGAGCATTTTAAAATTTAATGCGCGCGTACGTGCGCGCCGAGGTGCGCGCGAAAAATTTTTTGACATTTTTAGTTGACCTTTGACCTGAAATTGATGTATACCAAATATGGTTTATTTTTAATGACTCGTTATCGAGATATGATAATGACCTGATTTTTACAAAATGGCGCCTGGATGACGTCACGATGACCCCATGAACTTGAAAATGGATTCGGGAACTTGATATTATAGGGCCTAATGACTATCAGAAATTTGAAGGAAATTGACCAAGTCGATTTCGAGTAAACGTATACACAAAAAAAGTGTACGGAAGAAATAAAAATAAACTAGAATTTAATTCGTCACGAGGACGGATGATGTGGTCTGCCTTCAAGTTATATAGACATGTAAACAAGGATGATCATGATGATGATCATGATGATGATGATCTTGATAGTAATGGTGATGACGATGATGATCATGATCATGATCATGATGATGTTGATGATCATCATCAACAGACCATGATGACATCTGATTGAAAAAAATGGGGAAACATTTAGATAGCATATAGTCTCAGCTACAACATACTCGAAAATCAACATAATCCAAGCAGAAATAATGTCGATATTGCCCGCAGAAGATAGGAATGTAGATTCCAGATTTGAGAAAAAGTCATCTCCCTTAGGAATTACACGGAAAAAGTAATGGATCAAGTGAAAATAGGGTTATAATAAAGTAAATATGGCTGTTTATTACGCGATTTGCGATTCTACGTGTTTTAATATTCAAAGGAGATGGTACAGTGAAAGGTCAAAAAGAAAAAAAAGATTGTTGGAGACGCCCGGACTCGAACCAGGGACCTCGAGGTTGGAAGTTAAGTGCGTTACCGATATACCAACACATTTCCCATAGCGATTACACGTAAACGGAAAATGAAATTCTCAAATCCCACTTTGCAAGTAAAATATGAGCATGATCCCGGCATTTGATCGAGAAATAAATGGCAAATTGTGATAGCTTATTGTCTCAGCTACAACATACTCGATGCTCAGCGAGAACGAAGCTAAGACGACGGAGATATTGCTCGTGAAAGACGGGAATGTAGAAAACGTCATGTCCCGTAGATAATACACGCAAAATGTAAAAAATTGACATGCCTCCTTTAATCGCAAAAATACGCCATGATGCTTTCGTCAAAATGAAAATTCGTGGCAACTGCATCTGTAGAGAATTGTCTCAGCTAAAACATATCAAAATTTGGATGAAAATTGATCAATATTTACAGAGATACAATCAATTTTCCAAAAATATGATGACGTCATAATATGCAAATTGAAATTTTGAGTTCGGAGGCCATTATGATGACGTCATGAGTTAATTGAGGGTCAAATGAGACATGAAATCATATTTCCGACTCATACTTTATCAAGATATGAAAACAAAATTGGGTTCATCTTGCATCCTAAAGCGCTACAATGGATTTTGTATAGGCATGTCTTTGCCCATGGATGCTATGTATTACAAGAGCTCGCACGCACGGACATTATCTTAAACGGACGCTCATTCCTTTATTAATGGGCAGAAAAAGGTGAACAAGGTATCAAAATGCTTGGAAAAATGTGCCAAATATGATGACATAACAAATTAGGCGATTTTATGTTGCAAAATGCCATTACGCGCGAAAACGCACGCGCATGCACGTGTGCGAGTTTTTTGGCGAAATGCTTAAAATGGCCTGAAACGTATGCAAACAAAATTTGAGACGATTTTGAGCATTTTTTTTTGCGTGCGCGCGTTTTTTGACCTGACATTGACTGGACGGATATTGACCTTAGTCATGATAAATATGAATAAGAAATGCCTTTCCGTTATGAAGATATGATCATGAGTTGAAAGTACCAACAAAAACACAAAATGGCGCCTGGATGACGTCACGATGACCTGATGACCTTGAAAATGTTCCTGTCATGTCTCATGACAATGACCTATGACTGTGCCAAAATTGAATGAAATTGACGAAATTGATCTTGAGTTATCCGACACACAAAAAAGTGGGGAGAAATAAAAATAAATAAATAAAGAAAGAAAATTCTGACGAAAACAATAGGTGATCTGTCGAAAACGACAGACCAGCTAAAAAGGAAAGAACTAAGGAATGCCTGATATAGTTACCTACACCATCTAGTAGACCTACTCCTCACATACCGCATTTATTTAGTAGTGTGCATTGAATTTATGAGCATTGTTTCACGAAGAAAACCGTCTTAAGTACAAGTTCGCCAACGTCTCATTGAAACTTGTGTCAATTTTCATACACGTGTTGTCTGTGAAGTTGTACTTATCACGGTTCCCGTGAAACGATGCACAGGGGAGAAATATGCTAGTTAACACCGATAGATCCCAATCTATTTCTCAAACTATCTTTCGTGCCAAAACGGTAACAAATAAGGCAAAGGTAATATATAAGGCAAAGTTAAGGTTTGCCGTGGCGATAGCCCAGAAAAACGGCAATGTTTCTTTTGTCTTTGTATTGGAAAAGAACACTTCAAATACTTGTTTTTTAATATGCAAGGATTACGTGTTATAACATTAGTATGAGAATGTGATCCTTGAAAAAAGGAAACGGAGAGGAAAAAAGTGATTGGAAATACTTAAATGCCTATGATTACCGGTTGTTGGTGGATGGGATGTGGTTGGCTCTTGAATAGTTGTTGTTTCAAGAGGTTGAGTAGTTGTTCCTGGTGGGGCAGTTGTCGTTTCAGGAGGTTGAGTAGTTGATCCTGGTGGGGCAGTTGTTGTTTCAGGAGGTTGAGTTGTGGATCCTGGTGGGGCAGTTGTTGTTTCAGGAGGTTGAGTAGTTGATCCCGGCGGAGAAGTTGTTGTTTCAGGAGGTTGAGTAGTTGATCCTGGTGGGGCAGTTGTTGTCTCAGGAGGTTGAGTGGTTGATCCCGGTGGGGCAGTTGTTGTTTCAGGAGGTTGAGTAGTTGATCCTGGTGGAGCAGTTGTCAGAAAAAGGTGAACATGGTATCAAAATGCTTGAAAAAATGTGCCAAATATGATGACAGAAAAAATTTGGCGATTCTACTTTGCAAAATGCAAGTACGCGCGAAAACGCGCACGCATGCGCGTGTGCGCGTTTTTTTGCAAAATGCTTAAAATGGCCTGAAACGTATGTAAAAATAATTTGGAACGAATTTGAGCATTTTAAAATTTAATGCGCGCGTACTTGCGCGCCGAGGTGCGCGCGAAAAAATTGTTGACATTTTTAGTTGACCTTTGACCTGAAATTGATGTATACCAAATATGGTTTATTTTTAATGACTCGTTATCGAGATATGATAATGACCTGATTTTTACAAAATGGCGCCTGGATGACGTCACGATGACCCCATGAACTTGAAAATGGATTCGGGAACTTGATATTATAGGGCCTAATGACTATCAGAAATTTGAAGGAAATTGACCAAGTCGATTTCGAGTAAACGTATACACAAAAAAAGTGTACGGAAGAAATAAAAATAAACTAGACATATAATACTTGTTTGGAACAAGTATAGGTGGGCTAGTCAACTTAAATTTGAGACAAAATAGAGCAAAAATAAGCGAGATACTGCTTAAAAATTCTTGAAAAACAATATCATGTAGTTTCATGACGTGAACGAAATTCACCTTCTATAGGGATAACGCAAATTATGAAGGCCTTTTGACATGAGGCCTTTAATCGAGATTTTCACTATGATGACGTCATCAAAATGAAAAATCGTTATTACTGAGCTGATAGAGAATTGTCTTAGCTACAACATATCGAAATTTTGAAGAAAATCGATCAATATTTACAGAGATACAATCAATTTTCCATAAATATGCTGACGTCATAATATGCAAATTCGTATTTTGAGTTCCAAGGCCATTATGATGATGTCACGATACACCTAATGGCCAAATGAGACATGGAATCATATCTCCCACTCATACTCTTATCTAAATATGAAAAAAAATTGAAGGTCACGGTTCATTCCAAAGAGTTATAATGAATTTTGTATAGGCATGTTTTTGCCCATATATGCTATGTATTAAAAGAGCTCGCGCGCACTGACATTTATCTTGAATTGACGCTCATCTTGTTATTAATGGTCATAAAGAGATAAACATGGTATCAAATTCCTTGAAAAAATATAATAAATATCATGAAGAAAAAAAAATGGCGATTTTATGTTTTGTAATGGTGTTACGCGCGAAAACGCGCGCGCATGCACTTACGCGCGATTTTTTATAAAATGCTTTAAATGACCTGAAACGTATGCAAAACAAATTTGAGACGATTTTGAGCATTTAAAAATTTTGCGCGCGCACTGACGCGCGGACGTACGTGGACGCGCGCGTTTTTTGACCTGAAATTGACCGGACACATATTGACCTTGATCGTAATAATTATGAATGAGAAATAAAATACCGTTATGAAAATATGATCATGAGTAAATTTTCAGAAATTTTCACAAAATGGCGCCTAGATGACGTCATCAATCAAGGTCAAGGTTGAAAACTTTGCTGTGCCTTGTTCATATGCCTATACATATGTGTGCCAAATTTTAAGATATTTGATTGAGCCATTTTCAAATTATCTTGTCCACAAAAAAGTGGGTCGAAATAAGAAAAATAAATAATAAAGAAATAATAAAGGCAATTTTAACAAAATTATAAGGTGGTCTGTATTAGATACAGCCCACCTAACTAGAATTTAAATCGTCACGAGGACGAATGATGTGGTCTGCCTTCAAGTTATATAGACATGTAAACAAGGATGATCATGATGATGATCATGATGATGATGATCTTGATAGTAATGGTGATGACGATGATGATCATGATCATGATCATGATGATGTTGATGATCATCATCAACAGACCATGATGACATCTGATTGAAAAAAATGGGGAAACATTTAGATAGCATATAGTCTCAGCTACAACATACTCGAAAATCAACATAATCCAAGCAGAAATAATGTCGATATTGCCCGCAGAAGATAGGAATGTAGATTCCAGATTTGAGAAAAAGTCATCTCCCTTAGGAATTACACGGAAAAAGTAATGGATCAAGTGAAAATAGGGTTATAATAAAGTAAATATGGCTGTTTATTACGCGATTTGCGATTCTACGTGTTTTAATATTCAAAGGAGATGGTACAGTGAAAGGTCAAAAAGAAAAAAAAGATTGTTGGAGACGCCCGGACTCGAACCAGGGACCTCGAGGTTGGAAGTTAAGTGCGTTACCGATATACCAACACATTTCCCATAGCGATTACACGTAAACGGAAAATGAAATTCTCAAATCCCACTTTGCAAGTAAAATATGAGCATGATCCCGGCATTTGATCGAGAAATAAATGGCACATTGTGATAGCTTATTGTCTCAGCTACAACATACTCGATGCTCAGCGAGAACGAAGCTAAGACGACGGAGATATTGCTCGTGAAAGACGGGAATGTAGAAAACGTCATGTCCCGTAGAGAATACACGCAAAATGTAAAAAATTGACATGCCTCCTTTAATCGCAAAAATACGCCATGATGCTTTCGTCAAAATGAAAATTCGTGGCAACTACATCTGTAGAGAATTGTCTCAGCTAAAACATATCAAAATTTGGATGAAAATTGATCAATATTTACAGAGATACAATCAATTTTCCAAAAATATGATGACGTCATAATATGCAAATTGAAATTTTGAGTTCGGAGGCCATTATGATGACGTCATGAGTTAATTGAGGGTCAAATGAGACATGAAATCATATTTCCGACTCATACTTTATCAAGATATGAAAACAAAATTGGGTTCATCTTGCATCCTAAAGCGCTACAATGGATTTTGTATAGGCATGTCTTTGCCCATGGATGCTATGTATTACAAGAGCTCGCACGCACGGACATTATCTTAAACGGACGCTCATTCCTTTATTAATGGGCAGAAAAAGGTGAACAAGGTATCAAAATGCTTGGAAAAATGTGCCAAATATGATGACATAACAAATTAGGCGATTTTATGTTGCAAAATGCCATTACGCGCGAAAACGCACGCGCATGCACGTGTGCGAGTTTTTTGGCGAAATGCTTAAAATGGCCTGAAACGTATGCAAACAAAATTTGAGACGATTTTGAGCATTTTTTTTTGCGTGCGCGCGTTTTTTGACCTGACATTGACTGGACGGATATTGACCTTAGTCATGATAAATATGAATAAGAAATGCCTTTCCGTTATGAAGATATGATCATGAGTTGAAAGTACCAACAAAAACACAAAATGGCGCCTGGATGACGTCACGATGACCTGATGACCTTGAAAATGTTCCTGTCATGTCTCATGACAATGACCTATGACTGTGCCAAAATTGAATGAAATTGACGAAATTGATCTTGAGTTATCCGACACACAAAAAAGTGGGGAGAAATAAAAATAAATAAATAAAGAAAGAAAATTCTGACGAAAACAATAGGTGATCTGTCGAAAACGACAGACCAGCTAAAAAGGAAAGAACTAAGGAATGCCTGATATAGTTACCTACACCATCTAGTAGACCTACTCCTCACATACCGCATTTATTTAGTAGTGTGCATTGAATTTATGAGCATTGTTTCACGAAGAAAACCGTCTTAAGTACAAGTTCGCCAACGTCTCATTGAAACTTGTGTCAATTTTCATACACGTGTTGTCTGTGAAGTTGTACTTATCACGGTTCCCGTGAAACGATGCACAGGGGAGAAATATGCTAGTTAACACCGATAGATCCCAATCTATTTCTCAAACTATCTTTCGTGCCAAAACGGTAACAAATAAGGCAAAGGTAATATATAAGGCAAAGTTAAGGTTTGCCGTGGCGATAGCCCAGAAAAACGGCAATGTTTCTTTTGTCTTTGTATTGGAAAAGAACACTTCAAATACTTGTTTTTTAATATGCAAGGATTACGTGTTATAACATTAGTATGAGAATGTGATCCTTGAAAAAAGGAAACGGAGAGGGAAAAAGTGATTGGAAATACTTAAATGCCTATGATTACCGGTTGTTGGTGGATGGGATGTGGTTGGCTCTTGAATAGTTGTTGTTTCAAGAGGTTGAGTAGTTGTTCCTGGTGGGGCAGTTGTCGTTTCAGGAGGTTGAGTAGTTGATCCTGGTGGGGCAGTTGTTGTTTCAGGAGGTTGAGTTGTGGATCCTGGTGGGGCAGTTGTTGTTTCAGGAGGTTGAGTAGTTGATCCCGGCGGAGAAGTTGTTGTTTCAGGAGGTTGAGTAGTTGATCCTGGTGGGGCAGTTGTTGTCTCAGGAGGTTGAGTGGTTGATCCCGGTGGGGCAGTTGTTGTTTCAGGAGGTTGAGTAGTTGATCCTGGTGGAGCAGTTGTCAGAAAAAGGTGAACATGGTATCAAAATGCTTGAAAAAATGTGCCAAATATGATGACAGAAAAAATTTGGCGATTCTACTTTGCAAAATGCAAGTACGCGCGAAAACGCGCACGCATGCGCGTGTGCGCGTTTTTTTGCAAAATGCTTAAAATGGCCTGAAACGTATGTAAAAATAATTTGGAACGAATTTGAGCATTTTAAAATTTAATGCGCGCGTACGTGCGCGCCGAGGTGCGCGCGAAAAAATTGTTGACATTTTTAGTTGACCTTTGACCTGAAATTGATGTATACCAAATATGGTTTATTTTTAATGACTCGTTATCGAGATATGATAATGACCTGATTTTTACAAAATGGCGCCTGGATGACGTCACGATGACCCCATGAACTTGAAAATGGATTCGGGAACTTGATATTATAGGGCCTAATGACTATCAGAAATTTGAAGGAAATTGACCAAGTCGATTTCGAGTAAACGTATACACAAAAAAAGTGTACGGAAGAAATAAAAATAAACTAGACATATAATACTTGTTTGGAACAAGTATAGGTGGGCTAGTCAACTTAAATTTGAGACAAAATAGAGCAAAAATAAGCGAGATACTGCTTAAAAATTCTTGAAAAACAATATCATGTAGTTTCATGACGTGAACGAAATTCACCTTCTATAGGGATAACGCAAATTATGAAGGCCTTTTGACATGAGGCCTTTAATCGAGATTTTCACTATGATGACGTCATCAAAATGAAAAATCGTTATTACTGAGCTGATAGAGAATTGTCTTAGCTACAACATATCGAAATTTTGAAGAAAATCGATCAATATTTACAGAGATACAATCAATTTTCCATAAATATGCTGACGTCATAATATGCAAATTCGTATTTTGAGTTCCAAGGCCATTATGATGATGTCACGATACACCTAATGGCCAAATGAGACATGGAATCATATCTCCCACTCATACTCTTATCTAAATATGAAAAAAAAATGAAGGTCACGGTTCATTCCAAAGAGTTATAATGAATTTTGTATAGGCATGTTTTTGCCCATATATGCTATGTATTAAAAGAGCTCGCGCGCACTGACATTTATCTTGAATTGACGCTCATCTTGTTATTAATGGTCATAAAGAGATAAACATGGTATCAAATTCCTTGAAAAAATATAATAAATATCATGAAGAAAAAAAAATGGCGATTTTATGTTTTGTAATGGTGTTACGCGCGAAAACGCGCGCGCATGCACTTACGCGCGATTTTTTATAAAATGCTTTTAATGACCTGAAACGTATGCAAAACAAATTTGAGACGATTTTGAGCATTTAAAAATTTTGCGCGCGCACTGACGCGCGGACGTACGTGGACGCGCGCGTTTTTTGACCTGAAATTGACCGGACACATATTGACCTTGATCGTGATAAATATGAATGAGAAATGAAATACCGTTATGAAAATATGATCATGAGTAAATTTTCAGAAATTTTCACAAAATGGCGCCTAGATGACGTCATCAATCAAGGTCAAGGTTGAAAACTTTGCTGTGCCTTGTTCATATGCCTATACATATGTGTGCCAAATTTTAAGATATTTGATTGAGCCATTTTCAAATTATCTTGTCCACAAAAAAGTGGGTCGAAATAAGAAAAATAAACTAGACATATAATACTTGTTTGGAACAAGTATAGGTGGGCTGGTCAACTAACATTTGAGACAAAATAGAGCAAAAATAAGCGACATACTGCTTACAAATTCTTAAAAGACAATATCATGTAGATTCATAACGTGAACTAAATTCACCTTCTATAGGCATAACACGCAAATTATGAAGTTTTTGACATGAAGCCTTTAATCAAAATGTTCACTATGATGACGTCATCAAAATGAAAAATGGTTATTACTGCGCTTGTAGAGAATTGTCTTAGCTACAACATATCGAAATTTTGAAGAAAATTGATCAATATTTACAGAGATACAATCAATTTTACATAAATATGCTGACGTCATAATATGCAAATTCGTATTTTGAGTTCCAAGGCCATTGTGATGATGTCACGATACACTTAATGGCCAAATGAGACATGGAATCATATTTCCGACTGATACTCTATCTTAATATGAAAAAAAATTGAGGATCCCGGTGCATTCCAAAGAGCTATAACGGATTTTGTATAGGCATGTTTTTGCCTATATATGCTATGTATTAAAAGACCTCGCGCGCACTGACATTTATCTTGAATTTACGCTCATCTTGTTAATAATGGTCATAAAGAGATAAACATGGAATCAAATTCCTTGAAAAAATATGAGAAATATCATGAAAGAAAAATAAAATGGCGATTCTATGTTTTTTAATGGTGTTACGCGCGAAAACGCGCGCGCATGCTCGTACGCGCGATTTTTTATAAAATGCTTAAAATGACCTGAAACGTATGCAAAATAAATTTGAGACGATTTTGAGCATTTAACAATTTTGCGCGCGCATGGACGCGCGGACGTACTTGCACGCGCGCGTTTTTTGACCTGAAATTGACTGGACTGATATTGACCTTGATCATAATAAATATGAATGAGAAATACCTTTTGGTTATGAAGATATGATCATGAGTTTATTTTCAGAAAATTTCACAAAATGGCGCCTAGATGACGTCATCAGTCAAGGTCAAGGTCGAAAAATTTGCTGTGTTTTGTGAATATGCCTATACATATGTGTGTTAAATTTTAAGATATTTGATTGAGCCATTTTCAAATTATCTTGCACACAAAAAAGTGGGTCGAAATAAGAAAAATAAATAAATAATAAATAATAAATAAAGACGATTTTAACAAAAATATAAGGTGGTCTGTATTAGATACAGCCCACCTGATAATAAAGAAATAATAAAGGCAATTTTAACAAAATTATAAGGTGGTCTGTATTAGATACAGCCCACCTAACTAGAATTTAAATCGTCACGAGGACGAATGATGTGGTCTGCCTTCAAGTTATATAGACATGTAAACAAGGATGATCATGATGATGATCATGATGATGATGATCTTGATAGTAATGGTGATGACGATGATGATCATGATCATGATCATGATGATGTTGATGATCATCATCAACAGACCATGATGACATCTGATTGAAAAAAATGGGGAAACATTTAGATAGCATATAGTCTCAGCTACAACATACTCGAAAATCAACATAATCCAAGCAGAAATAATGTCGATATTGCCCGCAGAAGATAGGAATGTAGATTCCAGATTTGAGAAAAAGTCATCTCCCTTAGGAATTACACGGAAAAAGTAATGGATCAAGTGAAAATAGGGTTATAATAAAGTAAATATGGCTGTTTATTACGCGATTTGCGATTCTACGTGTTTTAATATTCAAAGGAGATGGTACAGTGAAAGGTCAAAAAGAAAAAAAAGATTGTTGGAGACGCCCGGACTCGAACCAGGGACCTCGAGGTTGGAAGTTAAGTGCGTTACCGATATACCAACACATTTCCCATAGCGATTACACGTAAACGGAAAATGAAATTCTCAAATCCCACTTTGCAAGTAAAATATGAGCATGATCCCGGCATTTGATCGAGAAATAAATGGCAAATTGTGATAGCTTATTGTCTCAGCTACAACATACTCGATGCTCAGCGAGAACGAAGCTAAGACGACGGAGATATTGCTCGTGAAAGACGGGAATGTAGAAAACGTCATGTCCCGTAGATAATACACGCAAAATGTAAAAAATTGACATGCCTCCTTTAATCGCAAAAATACGCCATGATGCTTTCGTCAAAATGAAAATTCGTGGCAACTGCATCTGTAGAGAATTGTCTCAGCTAAAACATATCAAAATTTGGATGAAAATTGATCAATATTTACAGAGATACAATCAATTTTCCAAAAATATGATGACGTCATAATATGCAAATTGAAATTTTGAGTTCGGAGGCCATTATGATGACGTCATGAGTTAATTGAGGGTCAAATGAGACATGAAATCATATTTCCGACTCATACTTTATCAAGATATGAAAACAAAATTGGGTTCATCTTGCATCCTAAAGCGCTACAATGGATTTTGTATAGGCATGTCTTTGCCCATGTATGCTATGTATTACAAGAGCTCGCACGCACGGACATTATCTTAAACGGACGCTCATTCCTTTATTAATGGGCAGAAAAAGGTGAACAAGATATCAAAATGCTTGGAAAAATGTGCCAAATATGATGACATAACAAATTTGGCGATTTTATGTTGCAAAATGCCATTACGCGCGAAAACGCACGCGCATGCACGTGTGCGAGTTTTTTGGCGAAATGCTTAAAATGGCCTGAAACGTATGCAAACAAAATTTGAGACGATTTTGAGCATTTTTTTTTGCGCGCGCGCGTTTTTTGACCTGACATTGACTGGACGGATATTGACCTTAGTCATGATAAATATGAATAAGAAATGCCTTTCCGTTATGAAGATATGATCATGAGTTGAAAGTACCAACAAAAACACAAAATGGCGCCTGGATGACGTCACGATGACCTGATGACCTTGAAAATGTTCCTGTCATGTCTCATGACAATGACCTATGACTGTGCCAAAATTGAATGAAATTGACGAAACTGATCTTGAGATATCCGACACACAAAAAAGTTGGGAGAAATAAAAATAAACTAGACATATAATACTTGTTTGGAACAAGTATATGTGGGCTGGTCAACTAAAATTCGAGACAAAATAGAACAAAAAGAAGCGAGATACTGCTTAAAAATTCTTAAAAAGCAATATCATGTAGTTTCCTGACGTGAACGAAATTCACCTTCTATAGGGATAACACGCAAATTATGAAATTTCTGACATGAGGCCTTTAATCGAAATTTTCACTATGATGACGTCATCAAAATGAAAAATGGTGTTGAATGAGCTTGTAGAGAATTGTCTTAGCTACATCATATTGAAATTTGGAAGAAAATCGATCAATATTTACAGAGATACAATCAATGTTACATAAATATGCTGACGTCATTATATGCAAATTCGTATTTTGATTTCCAAGGCCATTATGATGATGTCACGATATACTTAATGGCCAAATGAGACATGGAATCATATTTCCGACTCATACTCTATATAAATATGAAAAAACATTGAAGGTCACGGTTCATTCCAAAGAGCTATAATGGATTTTGTATAGGCATGTTTTTGCCCATATATGCTATGTAATAAAAGAGCTCGCACGCACGGACATTTATCTTGACTTGACGCTCATCTTGTTATTAATGGTCATAAAGAGATAAACATGGTATCAAATTCCTCGAAAAAATTTGAGAAATATCATGAAAGAAAAAAAAATGGCGATTCTATGTTGTGTAATGGTGTTACGCGCGAAAACGCGCGCGCATGCTAGTGCGCGCGATTTTTTATAAAATGCTTAAAATGACCTGAAACGTATGCAAAATAAATTTGAGACGATTTTGAGCATTTAAATTTTTTGCGCGCGCACTGACGCGCGGACGTACGCGCACGCGCGCGTTTTTTGACCTGAATTTGACCGGACTGATATTGACCTTGATCATGATTAATATGAATGAGAAATTACTTTTGGTTATGAAGATATGATCATGAGTTGATTTTCAAAAAAATTCACAAAATGGCGCCTAGATGACGTCATCAGTCAAGGTCAAGGTCGAAAAATTTGCTGTGTTTTGTGAATATGCCTATACATATGTGTGTTAAATTTTAAGATATTTGATTGAGCCATTTTCAAATTATCTTGAACACAAAAAAGTGGGTCGAAATAAGAAAAATAAACTAGACATATAATACTTGTTTGGAACAAGTATAGGTGGGCTGGTCAAACTGAACTTTGAGACAAAATAGAGCAAAAATAAGCGAGATACTGCTAAAAAAAACAATGTCATGTAGATTAAAGATGTACGAAATTCACCTTCAATAGGCATAACACGCTACTTAAGACATTTCTGATATGTGCCCTTTAATCGTAATTTTCACTATGATGACGTCATCAAAATGAAAAATTGGTGATGACTGAGCTTGTAGAAAATTGTCTAAGCTACATCATATCGAAATTTGGAAGAAAATCGATAAATATTTACAGAGATACAATCAATTTTACATAAATATGCTGACTTCATAATATGCAAATTCGTATTTTGAGATCCAAGGCCATTATGATGATGTCACGATACACTTAATGGCCAAATGAGACATGGAATCATATCTTCGACTCATACTCTATCTAAATATGAACAAAATTGAAGGTCACGGTTCATTCCAAAGAGCTATAATGGATTTTGTATAGGCATGTTTTTGCCCATATATGCTATGTATTAAAAGAGCTCGCGCGCACGGGCATTTTTCTTGAATTGACGCTCATCTTGTTGTTAATGGACATAAAGAGATAAACATGGTATCAAATTCCTCGAAAAAATATGAGAAATATCATGAAAGAAAAAAAAATGGCGATTCTATGTTGTGTAATGGTGTAACGCGCGAAAACGCGCGCGCATGCTCGTGCACGCGATTTTTTATAAAATGCTTAAAATGACCTGAAACGTATGCAAACAAAATTTAAGACGATTTCGAGCATTTAAAATTTTTGCGCGCGTAATGACGCGCGGACATACGCGCACGCGCGCGTTTTTTGACCTGAATTTGACCGGACTGATATTGAC
Organism: Strongylocentrotus droebachiensis; assembly: GCA_035222895.1. Lineage (NCBI taxonomy): Eukaryota > Metazoa > Echinodermata > Echinoidea > Camarodonta > Strongylocentrotidae > Strongylocentrotus > Strongylocentrotus droebachiensis. Next base: position 164,066 of record JAVYIG010003320.1, read on the forward strand.
CTTGATCATGATAAATATGAATGAGATATTACTTTTGGTTATGAAGATATGATCATAAGTTGATTTTCAAAATTTTTCACAAAATGGCGCCTAGATGACGTCATCAGTCAAGGTCAAGGTCGAAAAATTTGCTGTGTTTTGTGAATATGCCTATACATATGTGTGTTAAATTTTAAGATATTTGATTGAGCCATTTTCAAATTATCTTGAACACAAAAAAGTGGGTCGAAATAAGAAAAATAAATAATAAATAAATAATAATAAAGGCAATTTTAACAAAATTATAAGGTGGTCTGTATTAGATACAGCCCACCTAATAAAGAAAGAAAGAAAATTCTGACGAAAACAATAGGTGATCTGTCGAAAACGACAGACCAGCTAAAAAGGAAAGAACTAAGGAATGCCTGATATAGTTACCTACACCATCTAGTAGACCTACTCCTCACATGCCGCATTTATTTAGTAGTGTGCATTGAATTTATGAGCATTGTTTCACGAAGAAAACCGTCTTAAGTACAAGTTCGCCAACGTCTCATTGAAACTTGTGTCAATTTTCATACACGTGTTGTCTGTGAAGTTGTACTTATCACGGTTCCCGTGAAACGATGCACAGGGGAGAAATATGCTAGTTAACACCGATAGATCCCAATCTATTTCTCAAACTATCTTTCGTGCCAAAACGGTAACAAATAAGGCAAAGGTAATATATAAGGCAAAGTTAAGGTTTGCCGTGGCGATAGCTCAGAAAAACGGCAACGTTTCTTTTGTCTTTGTTTTGGAAAAGAACACTTCAAATACTTGTTTTTTAATATGCAAGGATTACGTGTTATAACATTAGTATGAGAATGTGATCCTTGAAAAAAGGAAACGGAGAGGAAAAAAGTGATTGGAAATACTTAAATGCCTATGATTACCGGTTGTTGGTGGATGGGATGTGGTTGGCTCTTGAATAGTTGTTGTTTCAAGAGGTTGAGTAGTTGTTCCTGGTGGGGCAGTTGTCGTTTCAGGAGGTTGAGTAGTTGATCCTGGTGGAGCAGTTGTTGTTTCAGGAGGTTGAGTTGTGGATCCTGGTGGGGCAGTTGTTGTTTCAGGAGGTTGAGTAGTTGATCCCGGCGGAGAAGTTGTTGTTTCAGGAGGTTGAGTAGTTGATCCTGGTGGGGCAGTTGTTGTCTCAGGAGGTTGAGTGGTTGATCCCGGTGGGGCAGTTGCTGTTTCAGGAGGTTGAGTAGTTGATCCTGGTGGAGCAGTTGTCAGAAAAAGGTGAACATGGTATCAAAATGCTTGAAAAAATGTGCCAAATATGATGACAGAAAAAATTTGGCGATTCTACTTTGCAAAATGCAAGTACGCGCGAAAACGCGCACGCGTGCGCGTGTGCGCGTTTTTTTGCAAAATGCTTAAAATGGCCTGAAACGTATGTAAAATTAATTTGTAACGAATTTGAGCATTTTAACATTTTATTGCGCGCTTACGTGCGCGCCGAGGTGCGCGCGCAAAAATTGTAGACATTTTTAGTTGACCTTTGACCTGAAGTTGATGTATACCAAATATGGTTTATTTTTGATGACTCGTTATCGAGATATGATAATGACCTGATTTTTACAAAATGGCGCCTGGATGACGTCACGATGACTCTATGAACTTGAAAAAGGATTCGGGAACTTGATATTATAGGGCCTAATGACTATCAGAAATTTGAAGGAAATTGACCAAGTCGATTTCGAGTAAACGTATACACAAAAAAAGTGTACGTAAGAAATAAAAATAAACTAGAATTTAAATCGTCACGAGGACGATTAAGGTGGTCTGAAATATGAGCATGATCCCGGCATCTGATCGAGAAATAAATGACACATTAGTGATAGCTTATTGTCTCAGCTACAACATACTCGATGCTCAGGGAAAACTAAGCTAAAACGACGGAGATATTGCTCGTGAAAGACGGAAATATAAAATTCAGTTTTCAGAAAAAGTCATGTCCTATAGAGAATACACGCAAAATGTGAAAAATTAACATGCCTCCTTTAATCGCAAAACAAAGCCATGATGTTTTCATCAAAACGAAAATTTGTGGATACTGCATCTGTAGAGAATTGTCTCAGCTAAAACATATCAAAATTTGGATGAAAATTGATCAATATTTACAGAGATACAATCAATTTTCTAAAAATATGATGACGTCATAATATGCAAATTGAAATTTTGAGTTCGGAGGCCATTATGATGACGTCATGAGTTAATTGAGGGTCAAATGAGACATGAAATCATATTTCCGACTCATACTTTATCAAGATATGAAAAAAAAATTGGGGTCATCTTGCATCCTAGAGAGCTACAATGGATTTTGTATAGGCATGTTTTTGCCCATATATGCTATGTATTACAAGAGCTCGCACGCACGGACATTTACCTTGAACGGAGGCCATCATGATGACGTCATGAGTTAATTGAGTGTTCGAACGGACTTTACCTTGAACGGACGCTCATTTCGTTATTAATGGTCATAAAGAGATAAACATGGTATCAAATTGTTCGGAATAAAATGGGCAATACTATGATAGACAAAAAAAGGAGATTCTAGGTTGCGTACGACCATTACGAACACAAACGTGCGCGTAAACGGAAAATGGAATTCTCAAATCCCACTTTGTAAGTGAAATATGAGCATGATCCCGGCATCTGATCGAAAAATAAAGGGCACACTTGTGATAGCTTATTGTCTCAGCTACAACATACTCAAAGCTCAGCGTAAACAAAGATAAAACGACGGAGATATTGCTCGCGAAATACGAGAATGTAGAATCCAGTTTTGAGAAAAAGTCATGTCCCATAGAGAATACACGCAATATGTAAAAAATTGACATGCCTCCTTTAATCGCAAAAATACACCATGATACCATTGTCAAAATGAAATATTGTGGTTACTGCATTTGTAGAGAATATTCTCAGGTAGAACATATCAAAATTCAAAAGAAAATTGGTGAATATTTACAGAGATACAATCAATTTTCCAAAAATCTGCTGACGTCATAATATGCAAATTGAAATTTTGAGTTCGGAGGCAATTATGATGACGTCATGAGTTAATTGAGGGTCAAATGAGACATGAAATCATATTTCCGACTCATAATCTATCTAAATGTGGAAGAAAATTGGGGGTATCTGTCCATTCTGAAGAGTTACAATGAAATTTGTATAGGCATGTTTTTGCACATGTATGTTATGTATTACAAGAGCTCGCACGCACGGATGCGTATCTTAAAGGACGCTCATTCCGTTATTAATGGTCAGAAAAAGGTGAACAAGGTATCAAAATGCTTGAATAAATGTGCCAAATATGATGACAGAGAAAATTTGGCGATTCTACGTTGCAAAATGCGAGTACGCGCGAAAACAAGCACGCATGGGCGTGCGCGCGTTTTTTTGCAAAATGCTTAAAATGGCCTGAAACGTATGCAAAATTAATTTGAAACGAATTTGAGCATTTTTAAATTTTAATGCACACGTACGTGCGCGTCGAGGTGCGCGCGCAAAATTTGTTGACATTTTTAGCTGACCTTTGACCTGAAGTTGATGTATACCAAATATGGTTTATTTTTTTATGACTCGTTATCGAGATATGATAATGACCTTATTTTTACAAAATGGCGCCTGGATGACGTCACGATGACCCCATGAACTTGAAAAAGGTTTCGGGAACTTGATATTATAGGGCCTAATGACTATCAGAAATTTGAAGGAAATTGACGAAGTCGATTTCGTGTAAACGTATACACAAAAAAAGTGTACGGAAGAAATAAAAATAAACTAGAATTTAAATCGTCACGAGGACGATTAAGGTGGTCTGAAATATGAGCATGATCCCGGCATCTAATCGAAAAATAAATGTCACATTGTGATAGCTTATTGTCTCAGCTACAACATACTCGATGCTCAGCGAAAACGAAGCTAAGACGACGGAGATATTGCTCGTGAAAGACGGAAATGTAGAATCCAGTTTTCAGAAAAAGTCATGTCCCACAGAGAATACACGCAAAATGTAAAAAATTGACATGCCTCCTTTAATCGCAAAAATACGCCATGATGTTTTTGTCAAAATGAAAATTCGGGGCCACTGCATTTGTAGAGAATATTCTCAGGTAAAACATATCAAAATTTGAAAGAAAATTAATCAATATTTACAGAGATACAATCAATTTTCCAAAAATATGATGACGTCATAATATGCAAATTGAAATTTTGAGTTCGGAGGCCATTATGATGACGTCATGAGTTAATTGAGGGTCAAATGAGACATGAAATCATATTTCCGACTCATACTTTATCAAGATATGAAAAAAAAATTGGGGGTATCTATCCATCCTGAAGAGTTACAATGAATTTTGTATAGGCATGTTTTTGCACATATATGCTATGTATTACAAGAGCTCGCACGCACGGACATTTACCTTGAACGGAGGCCATCATGATGACGTCATGAGTTAATTGAGTGTTCGAACGGACTTTACCTTAACGGACGCTCATTTCGTTATTAATGGTCATAAAGAGATAAACATGGTATCAAATTGTTCGGAATCAAATGGGCAATACTATGATAGACAAAAAAAAAGGAGATTCTAGGTTGCGTACGACCATTACGAACACAAACGTGCGCGCAAACGGAAAATGGAATTCTCAAATCCCACTTTGTAAGTGAAATATGAGCATTATCCCGGCATCTGATCGAAATATAAAGGGCACACTTGTGATAGCTTATTGTCTCAGCTACAACATACTCAAAGCTCAGCGTAAACAAAGATAAAACGACGGAGATATTGCTCGCGAAAGACGAGAATGTAGAATCCAGTTTTGAGAAAAAGTCACGTCCCATAGAGAATACACGCAAAATGTAAAAAATTGACATGCCTCCTTTAATCGCAAAATACGCCATGATACCATTGTCAAAATGAAATATCGTTCCTACTACATTTGTAGAGAATATTCTCAGGTAGAACATATCAAAATTTGAAAGAAAATTAATCAATATTTACAGAGATACAATCAATTTTCCAAAAATCTGCTGACGTCATAATATGCAAATTGAAATTTTGAGTTCGGAGGCAATTATGATGACGTCATGAGTTAATTGAGGGTCAAATGAGACATGAAATCATATCTCCAACTCATAATCTATTTAAATATGAAAGAATTGGGGGGTATCTATCCATTCTGAAGAGTTACAATGAATTTTGTATAGGCATGTTTTTGCCCATGTATTGTGGATACAGATAGCGCAGGTCGGCGCGTGCGTTCAACTTTGTCAGCCGCTAATTGCGTTATTACTGGTCGGAAAAAGGTAAACAAGGTATCAAAATGCTTGGAAAAATGTAATAAATATGATAACAGAGAAAATTTGGCGATTCTATGTTGCAAAATATCAGGACGCGCGGATACGCGCGGAAACGCGCGCGCATAATTACGCGCGCGCAAATTATAAAAATGCTTACAATGGCCTGAAACGTGTGCAATAAAAATTTGAAATGAATTAGAGCATTTTAAAAATTTGATGCGTGCGTACGTGCGCGTCGAAGTGCGCGCACGGAATTTGTTGACTTTTTTAGTTGACCTTTGACCTGAAGTTGATGTATACTAAATATGGTTCATTTTTGATGACTCATTATTGAGATACGATAATGACCTGATTTTTACAAAATGGCGCCTGGATGACGTCACGATGACCCCATGAACTTGAAAAAGGTTTCGGGAACTTCATATCATAGAGCCTGATGACTAACAGAAATTTGAAGGAAATTGACCAAGTCGATTTCGAGTAAACGTATACACAAAAAAAGTGTACGGAATAAATAAAAATAAATAAAGAATAAAGAAAGAATAAATAAAGAAAGAAAATTCTAACGAAATCAATAGGTGATCTGTCATCGACAGACCACCTAATTAATGAATATTGAGAGAAATACACACATTTTTCCATAAATATAATGACGTCATAATATGCATTTTTGTATTTTGACTTCCAAGGCCATTATGATGACGTCAAGATGTACTTAATGGCCAAATGAGATACGAAATCATACCTCCGACTCATACTCTATCTAAATAAGAAAAAAAAATTGGCAGTCCTTATTCATCCCAATGGACTTTTTATAGGCATGTTTTTGCCCATATATGCTATGTATTGCAAAAATCGTGCGTACGGACGGTTATTTTGAACGGACGCTCATTCCGTTATTAATAGTGATCAAGAGATAAAAAGGGTATCAAATTGTTCGGAAAAATATGAGGAATATTCTGTCAAAAGTTTTTGCTGGGGGATTATTTTTCGTTCGGCCGTGACGAACGAAAACGTGCAAAAATGCGTGTTTTGCGTGATTTTTTATGAAATGCTTAAAATGGTCTGAAACGTATGCAAAAAAAATTTAAGACGATTTTAAGCAATTTAAAATTTTACGCGCGCATTTACGCGCGCACGTAAGCGTATGCGCATTTTTGCGCGCATTTATTGATCGGAAATTGACCGGACCAATATTGACCTTGATCGTGATAAATATGAATGAGAAATTGCTTTCTGTTATGAAGTTATGGTCATGAGTTGATTTTCACAAAATGGCGCCTAGATGACGTCATGATGACCTTGAGTCATTGAAAAGTCACGCAGTTCTAAGTTAGACCGGGATCCATCATCATAGCAAGTTTCATGACAATGGGTTTATCCGTTCTTGAGATTTCTTGCGAACAAAATCGAGGAAGAATAATAATAATTTTTTGTGAATAATAACAATCTTGACGAAATCAATAGTTGATACGTATACTTCGTACGTATCACCTAATAAATAACTAGACTTTAATACATATGCTATTTTTTTATCATGAAAGTGTGCCGATAGTGATCTAATGATAATGTTCATGAATGCGATAATGACAATATTGATGATGATGGTTTTGGGGTTTTAAATGATGATTTTGTTTTGACGTCAAGTTCATGAATACCAAATATAATTCATAAAGGACAGCCTATAAACTAGGAAATACCACACAAAATAAATAGGAGATAGCACGTTCAAGTAAAAACCATAATGGCAGATTTTGCAGTCTTCACCTTAAATCGGAATTTTGTACACGATCCCGTCTTCTGATCAAAAATTAAATCGTAATATCATTGTAGAATAAGGTCCTGATTAGTGGTTTCTCTGTGCACGAGCAGAGAGAAACTACTGCACGTGCAGTAGTTAAAACCGCTAATCGAGGGTTTCTTTGCTCGCGCAGAGAGAAACTACTGCACGTGCAGTAGTTAAAGGTAAAGATCAGTATTGGAAACGCCCCAATTTCAAAAAATGAAATGGAAGCTCTTATTACCAATCACGTGAAAGAATATGTTTTGACTAATACATGATGATAACAAATTTGCCGGGAAACCGCCTACTAATTGATATATTTGGTAAATTAGTTTATCTATTGGACGGTGAGAGATAAACGCACGTGTCACACACGTGTGCGTATAGTCCCATATACATCTTTCTGCCATTGCTTGTAAATTTACGAAGACTGGACCAAATTTCTTATCATTTTGATGATTCCAGAACCTTGCAGTTCACACCAATACTTATATGCTAATTGATGATCAACCTTTTTGATCGATTTTACAACGTTTCTTTCACAATGCAATCGCATTACCATAACTTTTTCAAGATTCAAGATTTGGTCTTTATCTTTAAAACCCCTGATCACGGGTTTCTCTGCTCGTGCAGGCCCGGTCATACCTGTTTACAACTAAACTATACGTGTTTACAACTGACTTTACTTGTTTACAACTATACAATTGTGTAAACACGTACAGTTTCCTATGTTTTGATTGGTCAAAACTATACGTCCATTCGATGGCTGTATATTCGTATAGTCGTATGGTTGTATAGTTGTATAGTCGTATAGTTATGGCACTTCGACCCGTACGCTGGGAACTATACATGCGTTCGATGGATGATAGTCGTATAGTTGTAAAGTTGTATAGTTTCCATTGTTCTGATTGGTTAAAACTATACATCCATCGAATGAATATATAGTTGTGTAGTTGTCATGAACATGGCACGTTCCGCCCGCCATCCTACCTGCGGAGGGCGAACGTACAACCTCAAAACATCTACGTGGACCCCTCGCTACATCTACGCGGCTCGGATGAGACTGAGGTCGATACATATGGCATATGTCATGTAAAATGTATTGTCATCAACCATGCCATTCATGAGATAAAAGCGAACAAAATCCATAAACCAAAATCAATAGGAACTCTGCTAATACCCCGGTTGCACATAGACGCCGCTTTTACTGTGGCCAGAGCGTGGCCAATCGGGGCCAAAGGTGGTAGGATCTCCATGAGCGTTGTTTGGTCGAGGTGGGATCTCCTAGGTCGGGAAGCTGCATGCTCTCCCCACGCTTATTTTGGACGTGCAAAAAATAAGCGTACTAGTCGGTTCGTGGCAAACAGTAAGCGGAAACGCCATTAAGAACGTAGTGGAAACGCCATTTTCGTACAAGCACCGTGATAGTATCGTGGTTAGATGTCTGTTTCAAAATCTCGTAATAAAAAACGCAGCACAGTCGGCAACTATTTCGAGCCGATTTAGGCCGTATATCATCGAAGTTAGGAAAGAACTGAATAAACGCTTGAACACCCCCGATTTAATAAAGACATCGACACAAATCGTAGTAGAAGCGTACTAGAAGCGTGATATGATCAGCACCAGCGTAGCGACATCGTTCTACAGTCTTCTATAGGTCTGTATAACAAGTATGTATTATGGTTCTGTACGCCGTAGCGTCAACGTAGTAGAAACGACCACTTTTTCAGATGGGGGTTCTGGGCATGGTCTTCGTAAGGTCGCAGCGATGTGTTACCGGGGGTTAAGCTACATGGCAGATCACCTTACGAATGACGTCATATGAAGGGAGCAATAAAGAGGTTTCCCCGTCTACGGAGTTAGCGGGAGAGCGTTGTTTGGGTTGCAGGTTAATTCAGATGGGAGTAATGATCATGTTTTGTTCTTCTATAGCTCATTTCAGGACCATATACCTTTTATATGCGCTTTACAATTAATAATTTATAATCAATGAAAACACTTATACAAAATTATATGAGATTTTAGCGCTAGATAATTGGTAATGCTTTGATGGATTTAGAAGAACCATAGGGAAAAAAAATCGCCACCTGTCCACCTAAAAAAACATAAAAAAACGATTGATTTGAGAGCCGCACAAAGGAGTATAACTTTTATTGATGTAGTTCAGTTGTCTGCGTGGGGGAAAAAGACACTAAAAACATTTTCTTTTGTGATTACACCATACGAAAGTCATAAACTCCTGTACAAATATTTGTATCAGATATTCCTGCAACATTCGCTATCTTATTTTTTAAAAAATCACAATAATATCAGGATTGTGGCTTTTTGCAATCATTTTCTATATGTTGATATGGCTCGCTAGAATACATTTCATTTCTATTCAAAAAGGCTGCAATTTAGTGATACGTGTAGGCTAAACCCTATGCGTTACAATTGAACTTCAGAGCAACTTTTCAGGAGGATGTGTAGTAGACACATTTCAACATGCAGGGGCGGATCCAGCCGGCGGCGAGGGAGGGGGCCCAAGAGGGGGCTCAATTCGTGAGAAAATATTTAGCCGCGACTTAGCCGGCCGGCCGAATAAGCAGGGGGGGGGGGGTAGTGAGCAATAACTTTCATGGAGCTCTATTTCATATTAACCCCCCCCCCCCCCCCCGTTGAGCCAATAAAGTTTTAGTGGGGGGTTGGACCCGTCTACTCTTTTATTTTAATAGGTAAAATTAACGTTACCATTTTTTTAAAACCTTTTTGGGGGGCGAGGGAAGGGGTCCCGGCCCCCCTGTATCCGCCCCTGCCAACGCGTACGTAAGGTGATGACATCAAGTCAATACAAACACCAACGGTCCGCTTCTCTTATATTACTTCTTCTAACTTAAGTGGAGCCTTTCCCTTCAACTCATAGAACATCACCAAAGTTTTGGAATGTATTAGACCTGCCTGTCTTACGAAGTTACATTGGTTCCGCATCAAGTTCAAGATACTGTTATCATGGTTATTATCTAATGGATGCTTAATGGACTAGCTCCTTCTTATTTCAATGAATTTCTGACTGACCAACGAGAGATCTTCATCCATGTAAAAATAATTTGTTTACTGACCCTCCTAGTCTGAACAAAGCATATGGTGAAGCTTTATTTGCCCATGCTGCCCACGTTTTATGGAAATCATTAAGACAATTGACAACTTTAAGTCTGCCCTTAAAGCACACTTTTTCCAAATGTTAAACAGATAATAGGAACTCGATCAGTAACCTATTTTATCTTTGGTTTGCTTTTCTTTTGCAAGAAAATATGTACACTGTTGGTCATAATGGTGGAATAATTATTTTTACCCCAATTTATTGAATGATTTTGACAATGATTTATTCCTAATAGATCTAGATAATAGTATACATCTTCAGATTTTATTGAATGACAATTGGGGAGTGTTTGTTTTGCGTGACTGCTAAAGCATGTGTGTGCTACTATGCCAATCAACTAGGGGACCTACGTCCTTAAGTCATAACTGACAGTAATGGGGATTAATGCCTCATAAAAGGGCACTTATATAGCACAACGACACGGTTTTGATCCTGGGGGCTCACAGTAATGAAGCCATCGCTTAGCCAATGAGTCATGACTGTACGCAGCGGGCGCTAGGGTACGTTGACGCCCCCACAAGAACAAAAAATATAAGAAAATGCAATAATTTTTCAATAATTCATTGCATTTTCCCCCGACCCCCAACATAAACAAATCGTCTATGTGGGCATGCCTTGAACCATAATGCATGGCCCTACAGAGGAAGTTTTCCTGTTGGTGATTAGGGGAAAATGCAATGAAAATGTTATTAAATCTGAATGTTCGGATACTCAATTTGAATTATAGAATGGATCCGAGGCGACATCTTTTTCTCAAATTTTATCAAAACGTTAAACATAAAGATCATGATTACAAATATATATTATTTTGGACAATATTTATTCAAATTTGCGGTTATCCGTTTCTCGCGTTGTTTAGTTTCAACTTTATGATAACGGTTGAGGTTACCCTCGACTCATGCAATATGACCAAAGTTTTAGAACGCATGATGAAAGATATACCGTTAGAAACTGCTGGTTATGGAACTTTGAATGACGGAGGTTGCCAATTTGTGGCGTGAGCTTTAAACATAAAGAACATCACCACATATACATATCATTCTTTGTCAGAATTTCATCAAATTTGACGTAATCTGTTTCTCTCTTTTTTTCTTCAAAATTCCAACTTGATAAAACGGTCGATTTTTCCTTCGACTCGAGGAATTGCACCAAAGTTTTGATGAAAAAAATTATAAACCTACTGTCACAAAATGATGGTAGTCGAACTCCGAACACGGGTGGAGATTGGTTGCATTCGTAATTCCCGTATGAAAGGCAGACATCGACAGCGCCTTCCATCCCGTGGATGATCACCATCAAGGAAGTTATAAGTATCACTCGGATCATCTGTAAATAAGACAAAAAATAACATTTAAAATTGATAACACGATGACAACTCTAAAATTTATTAACAGTGTGATTTTCTTTTATATTACGCGTGAAACGATGGAAGAGAGACAAAAGATTTCATCATCATATATGTAAAACGGTTGGAAAAATAAGTGATGATTTTAAGCTTAATTCATTACATCAATATATTGGAAGTAAATTGGTGGTAGCCAATAATGCTATTTACTATCCTGCTACTGCTGCTGCTACTTATGGTGATGATGATGTTGATGTGATGATGATAGTAATAATATTTTGTCTTATTATCATTCTTATCATGACTTTTATGATTATGCTTTATTATCATATCAATTTCACTACTAATTGTTTTCAGATTAACTTCCTACTATTACCAAGAAGTTTTTATGTTTTGTATTTTTATTATTTTGTAAATTCAAGACGTATCAGCCTTTAGATGTGAGCTTGAATTTTAATCAATAAACCCAGTCAATTCATTTTATGTCGATCAATTTCGCAAATGGGTGCACTATCATTTATTGAATATGGCTTTACCATATATACTACTGCAGCAGTATTGTGCTAATATCCTTTAGCAGGACATTAATCTTCATCTGCCACTGCATGTGTAAAATGGGGACCATTAGGATGGTTGGGTTGGCTTATATGCGCTTGTCAATACGACGCCCGGCCAGAATACTCTCCACGGAGCGAAGCGTGATCATAATCATGTGCGGATTAGCAATTGAATCCAATGACTTGGTTTTTAATAATTACGATGTAAAGCGCTCAAAAACGGAATAGTAAGCGCTGTACGAATGTGATTATTTTTATTATCATTATAATTATCATTGTTATTATCATTATTAATATTGTGATGATGATGATGATGAAGATGCACAACCTATACAGAACTATATAACTGTCAAGCCTATGCAAAATCGATGAGATTGCATTACGTTATCCGATGTGAAAACTTTCAAAACCAAATTGGACTCATTATAAAAACCTTGTAGCCGAAGCACACTTCAATATTTAGGCGTGTTTAGCGTTTGAACCTTACCCTATGTACGCGACAACCAGATGCTGGTGATTGTACGTCACGGGCAGATACATATACAGATTATCATCTATCACCACCATCACAATGCGCATATTGCAAACTCGTGTACGTTCCCAGCAAAAACTTTAAACACCATATTGATGATAAAAGAAATACACATACTAACCTTGTTCACGCGTTAAAGGTAAAGACCAGTTATGGTCATGCGATTGAATTGTGAAAGAAACGTTGTGGAATCGATCAGAAAAGGTTGATCATCTAGCATCTAGCATCTGCAAGGTTCTGGAATCATCAAAATGATAAGAAATTTGGCCCATTCTTCGTAAAGTTACAAGCACTATACACAGAAAGATGTATATGGGACTACCCTATATCTCTCACAGGACCATGAGAGAAACAAATTTACCAAATATATTTATTAGTAGGCGGTTTCCCGGCAAATTTTGTATCATCATGTATTAGTCAAAACATATTCTTTCACATGATTGGTAATGAGAGCTTCCATTTCATTTATTGAAATTGGGGCATTACCAATACTGGTCTTTACCTTTAAACATCTAAGGACGTACACTATATTCCCCTCGATTCAAGTGAAGGCATTTGAAACAAGTATTTAAACAAGGAAACAAAACTTGCAGCTCTACAAAAATATGGAAGGAACACTACAATAAATATTGACACTTCCTTTGTAGAAACCATGCGCAAACATACACTTGGAATGCATGAACATCAACACAAATACTAGACGACATTTGGTAATATACTGCGTTTGCAGCGTGTCCTAAATACCTTTATAATAGGAAATTTTCGATTTGCGTGGACGTGGACGTGTGACTTCCTTTTAAGGCACTGGCAGTCACGTGTGTATTAGAGTCTAACGTTCGGGTACAGAGTACACTCTCTGGTGGGATTATGCCAATTTTGTTATTTTATCAGTGTTGTTATCATTATGATTAATAAACCGATACATATATTTACATTGAAAAGGTAAATAATTGAAGATTTAAAGGTAAAGACCAGTTATGGTCATGCGATTGAATTGTGAAAGAAACGTTGTGGAATCGATCAGAAAAGGTTGATCATCTAGCATCTAGCATCTGCAAGGTTCTGGAATCATCAAAATGATAAGAAATTTGGCCCATTCTTCGTAAAGTTACAAGCACTATACACAGAAAGATGTATATGGGACTACCCTATATCTCTCACAGGACCATGAGAGAAACAAATTTACCAAATATATGAATTAGTAGGCGGTTTCCCGGCAATTTTTTTATCATCATGTATTAGTCAAAACATATTCTTTCACATGATTGGTAATGAGAGCTTCCATTTCATTTTTTGAAATTGGGGCGTTACCAATACTGGTCTTAACCTTTAATGATAGTGGAACGTGACAAAGTACTCATTAAGCGTGCAGCTAAGAGACATCAATGGATCAAAGGTTGACCTGTTTTGTTGAAAAGATGACGACAGTGTTTATATCCTATATACATCCTTATTCACATCTCATAATAATTTCCTAGCCGCTTTGTCTGTAAATTGTATTTAAATCCGTCCTCCAGTTAGACAGTGAAAATAATGAGGATGTTGATGAGGATGATGAGGAGGATGGTGGTGATGATGATGATGATGATGATTATGATACTGATAAAGAATTTACGAGAGTTACCAAGTTTGTGGGTTCGAACTTCGATCCCCGGCACGGTCAAATAAAGGGTTTTTTCGAGGGTTTTTAAAAATGTTTCTTTCTACACTGCAAAAACAAGGGTGTTAAATTCAACACCATTGGTTTTAAATTTAACACTTTCCCGGTATCTATATCGGAAAACACCAGCTGGTGTTATTTAACACCAGGGTTTGGAATTAAACAATTCAATTCCACTCTTGGCGTTAATATTTGACAAATCCTACTGGTGTAGATTAACACCAATATCTGGAATCATAACAAATTCAATTCCACTTTTGGTGTTTATCTTCTTGTTGATCCATTAGAGATTTTTCTATGGCTTTCTAATGGTCCCATATTCCATATTCCCCATTATCGACCATTATCGACCAGGGTAGAAGAACCAGTGGTAAACTGATAATTCATAATCGATGTTGGCAACTGTCCACCAATAGGTAATCTCCATTGCACTAACTGCATCACACATATCATTTGAAGTAAATTCAAGATTCACATTTAAGTGATTTGTTGTTGTTGTTGTTGCATGTGTTGTTGTTCTTGGATTTTAAGGCTGACCAATCTAAAAAGATTATTTCTGCCTGGCTGTGCTGTTTTTTTTTAGTTGTTCATCACTGATGATTAAATGGCGCTGTTTCTTTTCCTCTTCAGTGGGTATCATGTACTGTGCAGCTTCCGTTTATTCGATGGTGCGGGCAATAATTTAGGTGTCGACCATGAACAGGGTGCGAGTATTTTATTAATAATAGGGGTTAACTGTGCAGTGCTAAACTATACTTTCCCTTCCATTCCTATCCAAGAGAGTTAGTTATAACTCGTTAGCTATAATGATTGGTATCTACCTGTAGCTTTTATGAAAGCCAACAGAGTGTGCAGACGATCTTCATTCCCCAGTAAATTCTTTAAACTCTTATCTTTAATTTTCAACCGAGAAAACAACCATATCCTCTCTCGTACATATTTCTTACTAACCAATAAATAATGTTCAATTGTTTCAGTTTCATGACAACAATCACAAAGGCCATTTTCATGTTTATTAATACTGACTTTGTAAAAAAAATCTACCTTTGTCTATTGTTTCCCACTGATTTTGCCATAAATGCTGATAAAAATGACACATGTGGTTAGTTAATTCAGACCTATTCCGTGGTACAGTTACATCTATGTGTTCTTTTTGTGTTGCATTTTTAGCCAAACTGTCGGCTCTTTCGTTTCCCAGTAGGTCACAATGCGCAGGTATCCACTCAAACTGTATGTCTATACCAAAAACGCTGGTACACGAATATATAATAAACATGCATGTTGTTTCTTGGTTAGTAATCATATAATCAATATATCTATTGCTAAAACGTTAATGTAATAGTAACAAGATCGGACAAATAATCTATTGGTCAATAATTACCAAAGGAAAATATAAATCACAAAATTGATGTGCATTGTCATAATTTGCTTAACAAATTATGATAAATGTATTTTTCTGTGAACACTGTAAAGTAATCATTAAGCGCGCGTACACTTTGTGAAAACTTAGTCGACCAATCAACCGCCTTAAACGAAATCACGTGATGATACTTTGAACACCGAGCATAAAACTACACCATATTACTTAAAGATACTATGTCCCTTTTGCAGCCAACATCAAATTATGTAGAACTTTGCAGGAATTATGAATGTGTCATGTATGTCCTGTCTGTGAAATTTAAACGTTAGCAGTGTCCTAATATTCAAATTATGCAAGGAAACCCGTTTACTTGCTAGACTTCACTGTCAGACACTATTGAGTGACTGACTGGCTTTTTTTCTTCTTTGATAATAACATACATAAAATGAGCTGTAAAGGGTACATGAGCATTTGTCTACATCAATAACCCACTTCTTGTAATGGCCAAAATTAAACTGATTGAATCTTTACGCAGCATAAAACGTTGGTACAATGGTTTAGAAAATAAGATTTTCCAACTTAAAGACATTTTCAAGCCCCCTTCCTTTTTTTAGGGAAGTTCTAAATTAGTATTATCCTTCAAATGCCGTTGGAATTTAACCTTTTCATTTTTTGGCCTGCAAATGGGACATAGTACCTTTAACACCCAGTAATTATTAATGCATGCTTAAATCTGACCGGTGTTAAAAATAACACCAATGGTGTCAACAAAATTCAACACCATACTGGTGTAAGAATTTCTACACCCTGATTTTTACAGTGTACCCAGGTGTATAAATTGATGCTGATGGATTCGTATTTCTATTTGGTTCGAGTAAGAATAGGGCAGTGATGGCGGTGATGATGATGATGGTGAGGATGATGATAATGATGATGATAATAATGATTATGATGCAGATCACTGCATGATATTTAATGATAATTTTAAAAAAGAGATAATTATAACAATGATGATAATATTGATATTAATGATAATAGTAATGGTAATAATAATAATGACAATGGACTTATGGAGGGCATAAGAAGGGGTTGGGGGTCCTGATTTTTCCGAAGGTTCATAATTCCGAAAACAAAAAAAGGGTTCATAATTCTAAAAGTCTGTAACTACGAAAAATAAATAGGGTTCATAATTCCGAAAATAACAAAAGATGCTTATAGTTCCTAAATTAATAAATTGATAATTCGGAATATGAAAAAAACTAGGTGGAACTGATGTCGAAATAGAAGCAATTTTTCGAATTCAAGTTGAATTGTAATACATTAACAGAATATCGTGATTACAAGCTATTTTTCATATACATAACCCTAAAATCTTATCAGTTCATAGGCTCTGCAAGATACATACATGTCTTGAGTTTGATGGTAATCTGTCTATCGGTTCTAATAATAATGCGATCACAAGCTATTTTGGAAGATATAATGAGCCCCATAACCTTTGACCTGTGCCCTCATGACCCCAAAATCTAATCGGTTCATTGGCTCAGCAAGATACATACATGTACTGCGTTTGATGGTAATCTGTCCATCGTTTCTAATGATGTGATCACAAGCTATTTATGCATACATAATGAGCCCTGTGACCTTTGACCTCGTGACCCAAAAATGTATTCAATTCATTGGCTCTGCAAGATACATACATGACCTAAGTTTGACATGAATCCATCAATTGGATCTTGAGATAACGCAATCACGAGAACAGGACGTACGTACGGACGGACAACCCGAAAACATAATGCCTCCGGAGACTTCGTAACGGAGGCATAACAAATAGTTAGGTTGGTTGGTGGGAGGGGGGCGAAACGCCCCCTCGATTTTTGTAGGGAGGGGGGATCGTCCCCCCCCCCGGAGAATTTGATAGAGTGCAACAAAATAATGTACAGCAAATACTGACTAAAGACTGCAACACACTATTAGGCTTTGGAGGGCCCAAAAGTGCAGCATTTAGACAAATAAAAATGCAACAATCTTCTGGCTCGGGAGCCATGCTCCCTCGCATAATATTCTTCAAAATATACAAGTAAATATTGTAGAAAAATGAAGTGTGAAAAAAGAATATTGTTTGTTTTCATACAATAGTTTTGCTAAGGAATGTAATTTAAATGTAATTTAAAACTTGAAAACCTGTGAGGGGCTAGTCACTTTCGTCACATTCACCCCTCTCGTTCACTATGCTCACTAACTCGTGCTTGGGGCAGTCCTCCCCCCCCCCCCCCCGAAAAAATTCAAACGTGGTTTATTTCTAATTCGATACCAGTGAGTGACTAATTTACAAATGTTACTGAAATGGCATGATTTTCCCTGAGCTTCTGGGGGCTCTGCCCCCTTTACCCCACCAAGGGCCCTAAGGCGGGCCCCTGGTTGCTCAGCTGACCAGAATTAAATGCCTATAACACCTGAGCTTCCGGTGACTCTGTCCCCTGGACCCCACCACGGCCTTATTTGGGCCACTGGATGCTCATCTGACCATATTCAAAACCTAAAACCCTGAGCTTACGGGGGTTCCGCCCCCTAGACCCCACCAAGGGCCCTAAGGCGGCCCTTGGGTGCTCATCTGATCGTAATTTAATGCCTAAAACCGCTGAGCTTCTGGGGGCTTCGCCCCCTGGACCCCACTCCGATTAGTGACACGCATGCTCTATCTGATCGCAAATGCCTAGCCCCCCCCCTCTCACTTTGAAAAACGTTCCGCGGGACCTGCATGTAACATGTAAGAGCGGTGATGATGCGGATTTTTTTTTCTTTTGAATGTAAATATCTGTTGCATCAAATTGATATTTCAAAAAGAGGTTTATTATGCTATATTGACGGTACTATTATACGTCGGACATTGTACATTCATAAAACTAAAGGAAAACAAATCTGAGCTGGAGGGGGGGGGGGGGGGGGATCGGAGAGACAAATATCACAAAAATGTATACAGTACAGACTATACGTCCAACTTTCTCTCTCTTCCCCCCCCCCCCTCTTTCTCTCTCCCGCTCTCTGTCTGTCTGTCTATCTGTCAAAGTCGTCTTCCATCTTCATCTTTCATATTGTTTTCTATTCCTCCATTTGCTTGTAGGCCGGCAGCATTCCTTCCGTGAGATTGATTATTATAACATATCCCTGATGATGTACTCATAATACCTTATATTTATTATGGGAAACGAAATAGAAAACGAGCAGTTGATAATGTCGAAATGAGAAGAATATTACTGAATAATAGTTATGCAAAGTAAAACTTTTGAATGTAAATCTATGTTGCATCAAACTGATACAAACATTTAGTATGCTATATTGACGATACTATTATTCGTCGGACATTATGCTCTAGCCAAAAGATATAAACAAACAAAAAATTGAAAAACTAAAGAAAAAATCTGAGGTGTGTGTGGGGGGGGGGGGGGTAGTCGGTGAGAAAAATATCATAATAATAAATACAGAACAGACTACGTCCAACTTTCTATCTCTCCTGCCCCCGCCCACCCCCTCTCTCTCTCTCCCTCTCTCTCTTTCTATGTCGTTTTCCATCTTCATCTTTCATAATGTTGTCTACTATTCCGCCATTTACTTGTATGCCGGCATCATCCCTTCCTTGAGATTAATTATTATAACATATCCCTGATATTATACGTCAGACATTATACTTTAGCGAAAAGATATAATCAAACAAAAAACAGACGAACATAAAACAAAAAAAATCAGAGCTGGAGGGGGGGGGGGGGTCGGAGATAACTTTCTATCTCCCCCTCTTTCTCAAATAATTTATATCCCCTGTCACATATACCTCCCCCCCCCCCCCTCGCATATACCTTATATTTAGTATAGGGAACGAAATAGGGAACGCTATAGAGCATGAGCGGCTGATAAAGTCGAAATGAGAAAAATATTATTGTCCAATACTTATAAAAAGTAAAACTTTTGAATGTAAATCTCTGTTGCATCAAACTGCTATACAAAAATGTTTAGTATGCTATATTGACGTTACTATTATACGTAGGACATCATACTTTAGCCCAAAAATATAAACAAACAAAAAAGAGACAAACTAAAAAATAAATCTGAGCTTGTTGTATGGAGGAGGAGGGGGGTCGGTGATAAAAATATCATAATAATAAATCCAAAATACACCTGATCAAAACTCGTTTTCGGAGACTAAATCGAGTACAGCCTCGCGAGCCTTATCAAAGTTGAATAGAACTTTTTTTCGCAGTCGCGCCATCTTGCTTTAGACTTATAATACTGCTTGTATTGTTGTTGACAATAGAGAGTTGACCTTTGGCTTTTCCTTTCAAGTGAAGTGAAGTGCATTGTTCCGCGCGTGCCGTTATATGCTTTGGTTATAAGCTTTGCGCTGCTCCCAATTGAAATACCAGCCGTATTAGTATTATGTGCATGGAAGGTCTCAGCGAAAGTCAATATCTCTGGGACAGACATCGCGGAGCTGCATACGCTGCTGTACGAATTTTATGTGAGAAAAAACTTGACATGCTTATGAAAAAGTACAATTATAATGAATAATAATATTAAAGTAAACAAAACAGGAGTAATGGATAATGATAGCATATACTTTGGATAAACACTCAAATCCACTAGTTTAGTGAATTAATGGCAGGGAAAGGCAATTTTAGGCTTGTAAAGACGTCATTTACCTGCCTATTATGGGAACCTGGTATACCAGGTTCCCGTCTGTGAGTGGGCTCCACGGGAGCCTGGTATACCAGGTTCCCGGAAGGAACGGGTTAATAGCTTGTTCAGCCAATATTTTATTAAAATGACGGATGATCTCATGTACACACAGTGAAGGTGTTGCATGATAATTTACCATTTTAAAACAGATATAAAAAACAGAAAAAAATCTTCTTACCGCAAATTGATGTTAGGAATAGTTGAACATAGATCAATATTCGGATAATGTCTTCAAATCGCTTTCCTTCCGTCGTGGCCAACTGGGTTGACTGCTTCAAGGTAAAATGTGATATTATATATTTTGTAAGTGAGACCTACATGATGGCATCGTGCTTATCAACGTATTATGTTTATTTATGTTGTGTTTCATTTCAGGATGCCATTGGCATGGATCTTTTCTGAGGTTCCGGTTCACTTTCCGATTCTTTCAGGAAGCGAAATGAAAAAGTCGTTAACCTGAAACCTTTCATCATTTCTATGACGCTAAAATGTAGTTCTTTTAACGCGTGAACCGTCCCTATATATTTCATGCCTTCCTATGTAATGGTCTACAAACACATACCCTATATTTGACACTCTATTACAATCATTAATGTGTGTTGAGTGAAGCCTAATTCAGTGCCTATGCACTAAATAATCATATCTGATTGATACCCGTCTGTAAAAGACCAATACACACATACACACACGCGCGCGCGCGCACGCACACATACACACACACAAACTTTCGGGTGCCCGGGAGCGCTTTGGGGAATGAAGTTCCCCTCACGCGGGCACCCCAACACGGACAGAAGGAGGAAGAAAAAAAAGATGAATGCTCCATAGAGACCGACGATTTTAGAACAAGAAGCTGTAGATAATTCGTATCTCGGCAATCTTGCTTTTACTTGAAACAGAGCATCCAATTTATACATGCGATCAATAGGTACCCTGTCATAATTAATATGTAAATAAAAATGAATTAATGACTGAATGGGGATCTATTCCAAAACTAGCGTGTCTTAGTTGCCACAAGGTGATTCTTGTATGGAACGCAGACCTAATTTAACCCATAGTAGCATGATTAGAAAGTCTCATATATTCTTTATATACGAACGGTGGGATGTTTTCAATAGACTTGAATGTGAAACACCTTTTGAATTCTCTCATGCGAATTATAAGGGAGATTTGTATGTGATTTAATTTGATTCGTTTTTAACTAGCTTATTAATTTTTTTAAAAGCATAAACACTCAAAATAGCAGCCAAAGGCTAAAACAAATCGAATTTACAAAAGGTTGAAAATAACATTAAAGTACAGTAACTTTAAAGTTGGTTGGACAAAATACATTAATATGTAGAGTAATAATAACATTGCCAAAAACATAAGTCAACAAGGAAATGGATAAGGCAGGGAAATGATAAAGACAGACGAGATTATTTTTTTAAAGAGACAAAGTAGGAATGACATTGCCCCAAAAAAGTAAACGAGGAAATAGAAAAAACAGGGAAATTGAAAAGACAGACGATATAAAGCTTGAAATAGGAGAAGAGGGAGAATTTTAGGTGAAGTAATCTAAATAATTTAACATATGACAAGGAAATGCCTTCTATCATTGTTTGCATATTGGAAAGTACTTTACACCCTGGAAAGTGCTTGGATGAGATTGTAGAGAGTTAATAGAAAAGGGAAGAGAGGAAGAGATAATTAGAATCAATCAATTTGAATCAATTTAGTTCCCTTTTCAGGAACTGTACCGCATAGAGCTGTACATAATAACTCTATGCTTTACCCTCATCTAGATGCTGAACAGGCGCAGATGAAGTAGAAGTAGAAGTAGAGTATTTACTGCGGTCTCGGTGTAGACTGCTTGCTCAGAACCTATGTTATGAATTACGAATGTTCCTGCAAACTACAGATTAATTAAACTACAAACTAATTCGTTTGATAAAATTATGGAAATGCAAGCACTACTTTAAACAAACAGAACTTTGTCATGCTTTGCTCATTTTTCATGATTAGGTGTCATATGAAAGGGCAGAAACTTAGCTTTTTAGAAATTTAATTTTCGTTTTGAAATAATAATAATAATAATAATAAAGATAGATTTATTGAGCGCATAATACACCGAAGTTTCTCTATGCGCTTTACGATACCGCCTGCCAAATCACTTTTTGGTTTCCTCTCTTCATATTCATTTTTATCACTCATGCATGAAATATGCATCATATGAGTTGCATCAAATGAAAGAGGATAATCTTAGATTTCCAAATATGTGTCATTTATTAATTATAAATGTGACTAAGTTATAATAAAACATCGATAGTTCCCGGTTTCGTTTTTTCTGGGAAGCACTGTATATTTGTAAAAATGCAAAAGAAAAAGAAAATCAAACAGAAATTAATAAATCAAATCAAATCAAATATAGTACAGTTTTGAGATCAACCAAGGAGCTTTAGTTTTAACCGTGACCCACACGAGGCAGTCATTACTTGTTCTATTTACTGCATCCGTGTGCCGATTAAAAACAAAAGATATTTTGACACAAAACGCCTCTCAAACGTATTTTTGGTAGTAAACGTTTTCCCGTTTAAGAGCAGTGCGCATGTCTCACTGCACGGATTCATTGATAAATTCACGCGCAACCATCACATATTGTAGCGAGCGTGCCTAGCCCCCGAGAGAGGGCAACAAATAATTATCTTGTTTAATATTTTCTTCTCAAATTTGTCTCTAACTCTTGAATGTCAAGGATGCCGATCATACCATATGTATATGTCATTCGTTTTAATCAAAGTATATGATTGGAATTAATGACTGCATGGGTGAGAGGTGTTTGTTGCTGTGACATGGAGCATACTAATAAAGACACATGTTTATGGACTAAGAATTTAGGTTAAAAAACAAACATTCTATATTTATTCAAGAATTACATCATTTGCAATATTTGCCACTACTACATATATAATTGTTGTAATGTTTAGACTAATTAATGAATTATTAATTCACTCTGACTAATATTTCATCAAATACGAATAAATCGAAAGATTTGTATTGTTTGCTTGGGGACTAATTTGTTAAGTTCTAAAAGATAATTGATATGTTCAATCATTGTATGATTCAACTAAGTTCCAAAAGTATAGGGGGACTATCATAATTGACTTATAAATATTTTAATAATGAACCAACACGCCGTTGACTTATCTAACTTCTAATATATATCAATAGGGAAGTTATGTACTGGGGAAGTTCTGTGCTGGAAAAGTTCTGTGCTATGGAAGTTCTTTGCTGGGAAAGTTCTGTCTCTGATTTCTGTTTAAAAGTGAGGGAGATGAGCTCGTGCGAGCCTCTTATACGATAATTCAGTATATGCGAACGTGCGAACAACTTACGTAACTCAACGATGAAATGACTAAGTAAATTCACATTTATTCTTCTAAACATGTTTCATACAACAAATGAAATATTTCATACTCGAGGTAAATCTAAATTACATCGACTTGTACAATCATTAGATTACAATTTCATAACAAAACATAACAATTCGAAAATACTTTTTGTCTGGGATACTCAATTATGAAAGCAAATTCCAATTGTGCGATAAAAAAATTGGATCGAAACAAATTAGAATTGAAAGACCTTATTAGACTTCGGACGTTTTTTTTAATACATGCTAATAGTATAATACCAACCATCCAACAGAGTTACGAGATGTATGCTAACACAGACAAGACAATTTTGATATTTAAAACTGAAAAAACAACATTAATACTTAATTGAGTCAACATTTAGCTCGATATGGATTTCCCATCAATTCCCTTTGAAATATATACACTTTAGGGTTTGAAGTGTCCGGCGGGATGCATCAGTTTTTTCTATTTTGGATAGACACCTCCTTTTCTTTAAAAATTAACATGAGTAGAACAATGCTGTACTTTGTGATTTAATGAAATGATGCAAATAATTATCGCTATCGCCAATACCCCCAAATACCCGGATGTTACTTTCATGTCCCGATTTCCAATGCCTTCCGGGGCATATTATTTAATTTATTGAGTTCCGGACCCCGGTATGAACTTATTTGCATACATCCAATCAGAAGAGTCTAGCTAACTAGCTGAACCTGCGAATGCGCACATGGTAACCGTTAGGGTTAGTGATAGGGTTGTAATCACCATGGAAAACCACCTTTCCAACAACCCCTACACATCGCGCGACATGGTAGTTACTAAGAATTAGGCAAGACAAGTTTGAAATCACTGCATGATCACGACTATGTTCGCCGCATTTTGACAAAATGATGGACACGCAGTGAAGGAAGAGGACTGCAACATAGTAGCAATTGAGTATGTATATGGCATGCATAAACAACATCTCAAGATAAAGGTGAATCAGAAATGTGATCAGAATAAGCCTTTACTGCTACACTGTGAAAAGGTTGGGCAATATTTTTTTCAACACTTTGCCCAACGTTGTGCCAATAGTCAACCCAACCATCTACTGGGCAATATTTTGCCAGTGGTATTGATAAACGTAAGTACCCTACTTCACACGTGCATAATTTGATCGTATTTTACCAAAATCTGGGCAAAGATATGACTGCCCGACTACGGTAGCCCGCTTGTTGGGTAAAAAAATATTGCCCAACCTTTGTACAATGTAACTAGCTTACTATTTCGGTCTCATGGAACTTTAGACCTTTAACCTTTAGACCAGGCCCTGACATAAAATATTTTCGGTCTTGTCCCAAGAATGTCCATATGATGCTCAGAAAATAAGTAGGCTTGCGAGAGCAAAACACTTGGTCTCGTGGATTATCGGTCTTGAAAAACCCTCTATTATACAAAAGGCAGAGAAACCAAAAAAGCTGTATTATGTCAAGAAGACTGTAGTCCTACACTGTAAAAAATATTTTGTTCATTGGTAATTTTTACGTATTTTTTCCATGTAGAATTTACTTGTAAACATTAGTTTTGCCACTTACGCACTTAATTTAAGTCTTGCTAACTCAAACTGTCAATTTAGTAGAACATACGTGGAATATTTAAGTAAAATCAAATACATAAGAACTTTAAGTAATTTCAGCTTGTATTAATTTAGTAATTTTAACTCAAAATCAGAAATTATACGTATTACTCATATAATTTATGTTGATTATTCTTATCTTTTTAAAGTAAGACCGATGCAGTGCGTAATAGAAATATTTACATAATTTATGAATATTCATTAAGACCAAATTAAACTCTTTTTTAAATAAAACAATTCTTATTTGTGGTTGAATGAAAATTTAAGGACTTTAAAACATTTACTAATTCATTTAACATGGCTAAGCAAAGACAAGACAGTTTTTAATTGTTACCCAGTTCAAAACAAATCAAAACTTGATATTTCAGGAAATTGTCAACCAAATTTCCTTTTAAGATGCTACGATCAAGTATATATAAAATTTGGAGCCTTTCAATATGTGTCGAATTGAAGCGTATGTAATAGTTTGTGATGGAGTGGACTTTAAAAGATTATTATTATTATTATTATTATTATTATTATTATTATAGCAAGTTTTCGCTTAGCAACAGACAGACCTTCTACGACGCAGAGCACTCAGGTGTACGGTCGTCGCACACAGACCGTCCTTGATACAACGCGCGGTTTCGCTTTTCGGTGAATGCGTACGTATAGTACAGAGGTATTGCATTTGCAATGCCATTAGGCAATTTTCGTAATTTAACACAAATGTAATGCATACGTCTTTTTGAAGTGCCTCGATACAAACTATTTCATTCACCTGATAAGATTAATAGTATTTAAATATACAGCATCCAAACTGCATACATTAGTTGTTGCCAGTTCGACAAACATTAGTAGTACTGAAATCCAGAACGGGTTTTGGCCAAATCTACGGGCGTTCTCAATGACGCCCTATTAAAGTGAATAAACAGCTAATCAGCGAGCTTGTACCAAAGATGGTGATGGGAATTTCGTCGTCTAATAACGAAGGAGGACGAATTTTGACGAGCAGGGGCGGATCTAGCTTTTTGCTACGGGGGGGGGGGGGGGTGTGAAATTTGAAAAATCGCGCCGACCAATATTTCGCTCAGTGGGGGGTAGGGGGGCAGTGGGCACTATTTTTTTTTCATTTGAAAAAAAAGCCAACCAAAATTTCGGGGGGGGGGGGAGGGGAGTAGTAGAAAGCACCTTGGCCAGCCAAAGGGGGGGATTGAAGCCCCCTTTACCCTCTAGATCCGCCCCTGACACGAACGGCTCTTGGTGAGTTTTTTCTTCTTCCGATTATTGTTTTTGGACCATAACAACATGAATATGGATATAACATCAATTGTTTTAAAACTTTATGATAAATTGTTGAAATTTGATAAATTTGGTCGAGACAGGTTGTGCTAGTCGTGTAGTCCCGTCTGTACTTTATTGCGTGGCAGGGAATAGGCCATTTTCGTAATGTAATCAAATTTGATACATAAGTCTTTGTGAAGTTCCTCAATACAAATTATTCCATTCACCTGTCTAGGATTCGCAATAGTCAGAATGCAAACTGCATTTATTAAGTGTGGCAACAACTAATGTATGCAGATTGGACTCTGTCTATTTATATACTATTATTATTATCAGGTAAATGAAATAGTTTGTATCGAGGCACTTGATTCACTTGGGGCGTCATTGAGAACGCCCGTAGATTTGGCCAAAACCCGTTATGGATTTTAGTACCTCAGCGGTCACCCTGCTGTTACTTTAGTAGCTTCTCGATTTTGCACACGAACCGCAGATTCTCTGTCTGCAATGAGTTTGCGAAACTCCCTATTGCAGTGAGTTGGCGGAAATTCAAAATGTTAAAACTATATTACGTAATGTACCATTGGTCAATTAATTACTCAAATGAATGAACCAGCTATGTGTGAATGTATTTATCTTTTTTGGTATTTGCTGTTAATTTATATTCATTGATGATACCAGGCGTGCAAATTGACGATGTTCCTTTTATATCTCAAATGGGAAGTATACACATTATGTAAAAAACAGGTATTTCAAATTAGCGCAGACAGCACCAGCGTCTTCGCTATGTCCACAATTATGATTCTCATATCCCATGTGGGAGCATTCAGCGAGGTTGCGTTCTGTCCCAAGGCATTGGACATTATCAAGAATGATGCTTCCAGAACCTTCACCGTATCCAGCGTTCGTGACTGCTCTCACTGCGATCTGAAAGCCAAGCATTCTGCATACTACTTTGACATCGTTCAAGTCCCAGAGATCATCGCAAACTGTTCCCCAAGAACCATCAAAAAACACCTCAACGCGACCTTCTAAGGCGGTTTGTCCACCAATTAGACGAATCTGCGGATCTGGATCTAAAAGAAAGAATAAATAAATAATGGAGCGGGAGTTGTAGGTATTTAGTCTTATTATACTAATCGTGGTTAACATTGTATTAAGCATCTCAATGTGATTTTGAGCCATTGCAGGAAAATCTTGCCTGCTAAATTGCGTGAACTTATTGATTCATTCGTTACCTCATTCATCAATGCTTTAAGATTTCTGAATTGTCTATACATTACATGAGTGAAGAAGATCGCCATCCTTGAGAGCTGAGCCGGCAATTTACCGAAAATTGGTGTTGTTTCCAAATTTTCGAGAGCACAAGTTCATATAAATAGCTTTCTACATGCCGGTTAGAGCTCACCAATAAGTACATTAAATAAAAAGAGATTAGGTAGAAATTTATCCAGTGTTAGAGCACCGGAACGCCTTAAAGGTGAAATTCAAAGAAAATCACCAATATGTCAACTAGTGTATCACTAGAAACTGGTAAGCTAACATATGGCCATCGTACAAGTTTTAGGTCAACTACATATCGGCTGGTTTATAACAATACAAATACAACCACCACCATAGCAGCTGGGATATACGAGAGATTCGCCGGAAAAATAACGATGTTTTAATAACGTCACTATATGGACCAATACTGCCCAAGCAAACGACATCCCATAAAGAATGAACATAATTGCAAAGCCATTATTTCTCAAATTATAATGAGTTTAGTACTGTAATGGCATGTCAAACCATTCAAAAGGGGATATAACCCGATTCTGATAACTAAAATCTTTTGCTTGTAAATACACACGATAGGGGTTAATTAACAATCAAAGAAACCAGACTTGCAAATTGAAAACCCCCCGGAATGATTAAGGACGGCATTTGTTCCCTCTTGAAAACGCCGAACATACCGCGGTGTGTGTAGCCTATCCGATATGCGTCGGGCTTTATGGCAAATATACTGATCTCGTTATGGAGACTGACATCGGCGCGCGCGTCAGCCCGAGCGCCTATCATCACTGGTCAACTCATCATTATTCATATATGTGTATCGTATGTGTGACGAGCGTATTCTCATGCATGATTCATAAGAATAGCCTTATCTGGTGATCGATCACTTTGATTCAACCAATCAAACATCATCTCCAGGTTCCTCATCGCTCATTGGCCTATTTTGGTCCATGCCACATAAATATTCATTACAGAGCTTTACAGGGGTTCGTAGATTTTCTACGAACGAAACATGGTACATAAAAGAAAATAAAACTTTTCGCGTGCACCAGTGATGATAGGCGCTCGGGCTTACGCCCGCGCCGATATCACTATCCATATACACACGATTAGTATACTTGTAAAGCCCGACGCATATCGGATAGGCTACGGTGTGTGCAGCTGAATATACAATGGCGTCTTATTTTGTTTACAAGCGACAGATTCCTTTATTTTTGTATCGCTGCATTTGTCATCAAAATAAAACTACGCGCGGGGTTTAGAGCTCGCCCCCCCCCCCCCACTCAGTGTTATTTAGGGTACGCATATGCGTGTTCCAAACGACCCCCCCCCCCCCCTTTTCATCAAAAGTCCGGTGTGTAAAGTCAATACGGGTCGAACTTTTTCTTTTGTTACGAAAGGACATTTTGGTAACATGCATGGGGTCCGTCCGTTCTCGGAGTGGGGGGGGGGGGGGGGGGGCGGGGTTTAGAGTGAGGCAATATATTATACATTTAGCCTGACGGTAGTGAAGTAAGAGAAAGAACTCAAGAGAAGATGAAAACACAGGCACTGAAAATGTGTGAGAAGTGATTGGACATTATATTGTCTGCTTGTGCAAATCATGTCCATTCTGTGATCTTACACATCTCAGCAGCGTTCGGAGAGCTCTTTAGGTGCTATGCCGGGGCTGTATTTAAGCGTTTTGTAATTTATAATAATCATTACTTCGAATGTTTCCAAGCATTGAATTTTGATAACCTTGTCGAATCAAAGTCTTAACTTTGCAATAATAAAAATAAAGTTAGTTTTTAAAATCAATTTTTACTTTAACGAATTCATTGTGATTGTCTCCGTCAATGTCGTCTCAATAACATTCCGTAAATGTTTCTTTACTTTGATCTGATATGATGGTCACCGCCAAAAAATCTGGGACAGAATCAAGATATTGATTTTACACATGTTAATCTACATGCGCAGAAAATAATAACTCGCTTAAATCATTGAAAAAAAATCGATGTGCAGTTCTGGTTTTTAATCGGAAATTGATGTTCTGTGTACTGTATTTTATTTTGAAAAACATGTTGATATTAAAGTATGTTGATTTGAAGTATCTTCAAATGATATTTTTAGTCGCTTAGGATGGATGCCTATTCAGACACGTTTCCAGTTTGGACGTACAGTGATGATGTATAAATCAATGCGTGACATAGCACCAACATACTTAAAACAAGATTAACATCATGTTCGTTCACTACATAATCACAACACAAGACATGCTGTAAGAGATGCATTGTGTGTACCAAATTTAGGACGGACACTTATAAAAATAGTCCTCTAATTTCTGAAATTAGAGTATGGAACCAACTAAAAAGTCCTGTCAAAATGCCACCTACTTTGAACAGTTTTAAACACGCTCTAAAAGCCCTGTTATCTGTAGATGACGTGTTAGTGAACTTTGGGGGGTTTCGTGCGAAGGTAACCATTTTTGGGGGAGTTTGAGAGGAAGAGGGAGTTTGAGGTATTTGATGGTGTATTGTTTCCATTCTGTCATTATTCGTAATATTGTTCGAACCGTTAGAGCTTGTTTTTGTTTTATCTATACAAATTTAATTTTGTTTTCTATGAATTTGTTGAATGGAAGCATAATAAAGGCAGTATTCAAACCAAACAATATAGTCACTCCCCGGCCCGTCTTGAAATTATAAAAACTAGTATGATTTACGTAAAGGGTTGCCTTTTTCGGACGATGAATACCATGAATCCCAGTCTATTCATGTGACAAGCAAAATTATTAATAGTATCATTAATAAATAAATAAATAAATAACCTTTCATAACCTTAAATTCATTATGTCCATCACTAATATATATATATATATATGCCAGTGTGTATAATTAAAAAACAGCCAGGTCTATCAGGAAAACTACTAATTGCGAATTCAAATATCTATCCAATTTTGGACATGACGAAGAGAAGGATACTGTCTAACAAAGGTGATATGGTATGTGTAGGGAAATGGAGACCACCAAGCTTGAACCCATCATTGTCTTTCTGTGTTGGCTCCAATATTGCTATATCGCCATTTGTGGCCTTTTACAACTCTACCTGCATATATCCAATTCATTTCGAAGACTACAATGCGTTCTTTCTGCGAGAAAATTGGCAAAATTGACCAAGATAAGCAATTTTGATCGTATAATTTTGCTGATATAAAAACACAATTTTCACTGAATGTTATGGTGTATGCAGACATTTAGGGATGGCTTTTAACAAGTAGTTTTAAAAGGACGTTTATGAAGTGTGCCAACCATCACAGAAAACTTATGGCCATTGTGTGTTGTGAATGGGTGTTGCAACGGACATTATGAATAGTGTTTGATCAAAAATATGTGTAGGCAATGGGGGACACCAGGTCCAAGGTGGGGGTCGTTTGTTGTGAATGTCGAGTATGCCGAGGACAGTCAGTGATCTGGTGCTGGTTGGTTAATTAAAGTTAATTTATTCCACATTTTACAAACAAAACAGTTTAAATTATTTCTTTGTTTTTGTATACAGGCGTATAAGAGTAGATTTCACATTTTTTGTTTAATTTTTTGTTTAATAAAAGATTTCAAATCAAGTATTATGTACGGAAAATAAGTATGACATTTCGAAATATATAAATAAGACAGGCAAGGTAAAAAACAATGTAAACTGTGGGGAGCTAAAATAAAAAGCATAGCTTGTATGTGAATAGGCTCCCGAACTGAGTAACACAATATAGTAGGTTTGAATGTAAAAGGTATTATAGGAGGCGAAAACGGAATAGTATAGGATGAGATTCTAAAGACGTACAAGGAGAGTAAATTTGAGAAAAAAAGAAAAATAGAATAAAGAGTAAAGGAAATAATATAATAATGATAAGTAGAAGAAGGGGAAAGAAAGAAGAAGAAGAGAAAGACGAAAAGGAAGTGGAAGAAGAAGAGGCAGAAGAAGAAGAAGAGAAAACCAATTGATGAAATCAATGGCATTATAAAATAACATGTACACAAATATTTTTGGCCACATTGTTTTAAAATCGTTTCGGAATTACATTAGGTTCATTAGCTGCATGCATCTCTTTCAACAAATGTTTGAACTAACTATAACAGTCCCATTTTCATTCAAATTGTGTTTAAAATGTCTTGATTTGTAACTGTCCCTTGTTACCTACACATCTAGGTAATGAGAGACATTTGGTGATGACGTCATTAATCATTGTTATCATATTAATCATTTACATCATGACAACAATTTTGTTACCAAATAAAGAGAAGAGGTAATTGAAGAAAATACAAAACTTTTTGTATGTGTAACATTTTTCATTTTTATGTAAATTATGCAAATGTGCTTAATGGTATCCAATGCCCCGCACACCTACCCTAATCTACAACGATCAAGGAAGAAGGGGGGTTTTAAAATTTGAAAATCGCGCCGAAAATTTCGCAACGACTCGGCCAGCGGCTGAATAAGCGCGTGATGGGTGGGGGGGGGGCGGGGGGGGGGAGGGGGGCCGGGGGAGGGGGCGGGGGAGGTAGGGGTAAGAGCACTTTTTTGTTTGTGTCCTGAAAATTTGGCCGATCGATACACACACACCAACAAATTTTAAGGGTTGGTTGGACGCCCAAAAGCCTGGTCATGTGACATACCTTCACAGGTGGGTAAGGGAGCCGACCACACCCCACTCTCCAAGCATCGCAGGTTGTTGGTATCACCTTGTAGAACGTAACCCTCTACACAATTGAAGATCCTCTCATCTCCAATGTTCCTCCCGTCGCTGAAGTGGACACTCTCCGTGACTACATGGTCTGGTATGTTGAGTACCGGGCACTTGCTCACTATCAATAGAAGATATAAACGCTCGATTCGAATAGACCGGTTTACCATCTCTCACGTTAACAGTCATAAACTGCAAGTAAATGATCGAGTGCGCAGACATGGGAACTTTGTTTTCGCAATATCAAATTGACACCGTCGTATTTTCTTGTGAAAATGAGACAGTTCTTACTCGGATTTTGATGAGATTTTCGGCACACTTATTCTTTAGATTATAAGGATCGAGATCAAGCATTAGTGTAATACGACAGAAAACTATCGTCACTTTCATATTGTTAGGTGCGCAGACGTAAGGCTCATCATCATACCTCTACATACGGGAGGATCATTCGACCATTGACCCTTTTCACATGTGATTTCCCAATATCCCACCAAGCTGTAGTCATCTTCGCATTCGAATGAAACTGTTGTACCATCTGGAAAGATATCTCGAGCCTGCTGTCTTGAACCATCCAGTAACCTCCCGTGCTCTGGAGCTGCAGGGGCCTCACATTCAGCAGCTATATCACGGTGAAGGGAACAAACATCAATTTACTCCATATACGTTTCTTTTGGATTGTTTCAGTCTTTAAGTTAAAGGCTATGTAGATGAAATTTGTACCATGTGTATTATTACCATTCATGCGTTCAATTACTTTTAACAATATCAGATAACTATGATAACGGCACAGTCTTCTTTTTATACGAGGCTCAATTATTCGTCATAATTATGGCAATGACTCAAAAGCGTGAGGTGGAGTCTGTGCACACTAAGATGCCCCAAACCGTGTTCCTACACATCTGTGACAAACAAAACTATTGATAATATCATTAATACAGATTTTATGTTCCAACCCTTACTAAAGCAAACATGGTACTGCCATGGAATAGCCATGGTGCAGAACTACCACGGTACTACCATGGTACAGACAGTCCACCATGGCTCTATTTATGTAGTGTACCGTAATAATTGTAATGGTACTACCATGTTTTATGTACCGTGGCCGTGTACCATTGTAATTGTTTTATAAAGGATAGCATCCAATGTATTAAGGCCATCACTAATATATGTTTGCCAGTGTGTATAATTCCAGAACAGTCGGGTCTATCAGGAAAACCTACTAATTGCGACTTCAAATATCTCTCAAATTTTGGAAATAACGAGGAGAAGGAACTGCCTATTAAACAGAGGTGATTATCTACAACGATCAAGGAAGGATTGGAGAATCTAGAAGAGGA
Organism: Strongylocentrotus droebachiensis; assembly: GCA_035222895.1. NCBI lineage: Eukaryota > Metazoa > Echinodermata > Echinoidea > Camarodonta > Strongylocentrotidae > Strongylocentrotus > Strongylocentrotus droebachiensis. Next base: position 198,089 of record JAVYIG010003320.1, read on the forward strand.
TACCCCAGAGAGTCATGTGACATACCTTCACAGGTGGGTAAGGGAGCCGACCACACCCCACTCTCCAAGCATCGCAGGTTGTTGGTATCACCTTGTAGAACGTAACCCTCTACACAGTTGAAGATCCTCTCATCTCCAATGTTCCTCCCGTCGCTGAAGTGGACACTCTCCGTGACTACATGGTCTGGTATGTTGAGTACCGGGCATCTGCTCACTATCAATAGAAGATATAAACGCTAGATTCGAATAGACCGGTTTACCATCTCCCACGTTAACAATCATAAATTGCAAGTAAATGATCGAGTACGCAGACATGGGAACTTTGTTTTCGCAATGTCAAATTGACACCGCCGCATTTTCTTGTGAAAATGACACAGCTCTTACTCGGATTTTGATGCGATTTCCAGCACACTTACTCTTTAGAATAAAAAGGATCGAGATCAAGCATTAATGCAATACGACAGAAAACTATTGTCACTTGCATATTGTTAGGTGCGCAGACGTAAGGCTCACTATCATACCTGTACATACAGGAGGATCATCCGACCATTGACCCTTTTCACATGTGATTTCCATAGATCCCACCAAGCTGTAGTCATCTTCGCATTCGAATGAAACCGTTCTACCGGCTGGAAAGATATCTCGAGGCTCCTGTCTTGAGCCCAGGCGCGATTCCCAGGGGGGGGGGGGCCGAGCGGGCCTTGGCCCCCCCCCCCGCAAAGAAAAAAAAAAAAAAAAAAGAGAGAAGAAAGGAAAAGAAGGGAAAAGGAAAGAGGAGAGAAAGGAAAGAAAGAAGAGAGAGGAGAAAAGAAAAGGGGGAAGAAGGAGATCGGGGGGGGGGAGCGAAAGGGCCTTGCCTCCCAGGCTGACCACCCCCCCCCCCCCCCCCAAATCAAAAAAATAAGAGAGAAGGAAGGAAACGGAAAGAAAAAAGAAAAAGAGGAGATACTGGCGTACTGATAGGGGGGGGGGGGGGCTTGGGAGAAATCAAATTCAAACGTGGTTTATTTCTAATTCCACAACGGTGGATTACAAATAATACTGAAATGACATAATTTCCGAGATTTTTCCTCACTTTTTAGTAAATTATACGTTTGTATGTGTTTGTTGGAAAATGAATATTTTCCTAAATTTACAGCCAGGCAAGAAATATGATTCTTGAGATTCCTACGTGTCAGGGCCCGAGGTACGGCGGGAATCGGGAGCCCCGAGCTCCCCCCCCCCCCCCCCACTTTTTTGAAAAAGTATATTAAAGAGAAATAAAATAGAATGAGAGCAAGAAAGAAAGAATAGTTAACTGCCAGTGTTAAACAATAATGAGGCATCAAAATATGCTCATCTGACCGTGATTAATGCCTAAAACCCCCTAAGCTTCCGGGGGCTTTGCTCCCCTGGATTCCACCTAGGGCCCTACGGCGGGCCCTTAGATGCTCATCTGACGGTAATTTAATGCCTAAAACCTCTGAATTTTGGGGGGCTCTGCCCCCTGGACCCCACGCTGAATAGTGACCTGCCAGGGTCACAAAATAATAAGGTATACAAAAGAATGCTCATCTGACTTTAATTAAACGCCTAAAACACCCTGCGCTTCCGGTGCCGGCTCCGCCGCCTCGACCCCACCAGGGGCCCAAAGACGGGCCCCTGAATGCTTATCTGACCGTATTTTATTGCCTTGCGGGGTTAGACAAGGTATCAAAATGTGTTTATCTGACCGCAGGCGCGTAGCCAGGGGGGGGGGGGGGGCGGTCCCCCCCCAAATCGGAAGAGGACGTAGGAAGAAAAAGAAGCAGACAAAGAACATCTTTGAAAGTCAGACAAGGATTAAGAGTATAGAGAACGGTACAACGCATCGTCTTCTTTCTTTAATAATTTAATGAAACGTCAAAGGCATCGCGCAGAAAGGGAGGGGAGGGGGGGGGGGGGGACTGAATTCAGACAAGGATTAAGAATTGAGAACGGTACAAAGAATCGTCTTCTTTCTCTCATAATCTTATGAAACGCCCAAAGCCTCCGCGCTTCGCGCGGGAGGGGGGGAACCAGAATTCAGACGAGGATTCAGAGGCGAGAACGGTAATACGAATCTTTAATGATTGAATGAAACGTAAAAGCTTCCGCGCTTCGCGCGGGATGGAGGGGGGAACTAAATTCGATGAGGATTATTTTCGAGAACGCTACAACGAATCGTCTTCTTTCTCTAATGATTTAATGAAAAATAAAAGCTTCCGCGCTTCGCGCGAGAGGGGAGAACCTGAATCCAGACGAGGATTAAGAGTCGAGAACTGTACAACGATCGTCTTCTTTCTTTAATAGTTTAATGAAAACGTCAAAGCCTCGGCGCTTCGCGCGAGGAGGGGGGAACCAGAATTCAGACGAGGATTCAGAGGCGAGAACGGTAATACGAATCTTTAATGATTGAATGTAACGTAAAAGCTTCCGCGCTTCGCGCGGGATGGAGGGGGAACTAAATTCCGATGAGGATTATTTTCGAGAAACGCTACAACGAATCGTCTTCTTTCTCTAATGATTTAATGAAAATTAAAAGCTTCCGCGCTTCGCGCGAGAGGGGGAGAACCTGAATCCAGACGAGGATTAAGAGTCGAGAACTGTACAACTAATCGTCTTCTTTCTTTAATAGTTTAATGAAACGTCAAAGCTTCCGCGCTTCGCGCAGGAGGGGGAGGGGGGGAGACTGAATTTAGACAAGGATTAAAAGTCGAGGACGGTACAACGAATCGTCTTCTTTCTCTAATGATTTAATGAATCGTAAAAGCTTCCACGCTTCGCGCGGAAGGGGGAAAACTGAATTCAGACGAGGATTAAGAGTCGAGAACTGTACAACGAATCGTCTTGTTTCTCTAATGATTTAATGAAACGTAAAAGCTTCCGCGCTTCGCGCGGGATGGAGGGGGAACTAAATTCCGATGAGGATTATTTTCGAGAACGCTACAACGAATCGTCTTCTTTCTCTAATGATTTAATGAAAATTAAAAGCTTCCGCGCTTCGCGCGAGAGGGGGGAACCTGAATCCAGACGAGGATTAAGAGTCGAGAACTGTACAACGAATCGTCTTCTTTCTTTAATAGTTTAATGAAACGTCAAAGCTTCCGCGCTTCGCGCAGGAGGGGGAGGGGGGAAACTGAATTCATACGAGGATTAAGAGTCGAGAACTGTACAACGAATCGTCTTGTTTCTCTAATGATTTAATGAAACGTAAAAGCTTCCGCGCTTTGCGCGGGAGGAGGGGGGGGAAGAATCTAAATTCAGACGAGGATTATTTTCGAAAACGGTACAACGAATCGTCTTTTTTCTGTAATGATTTAAGGAAATTTAAAAGCTTCCGCGTTCGCGCGGGAGGGGGGGGGAACCTAAATTCAGACGAGGATTAAGAGTCGAGAACGGTACAACGAATCGTCTTCTTTCTCTAATAATTTAATAAATCGTAAAATTTTCCGCGCTTCGCGCGGCGGAGGGGAAAAACTAAACTCAGACAAGACTTATTTTCG
>JAVYIG010003321.1:0-166898 GCA_035222895.1 Strongylocentrotus droebachiensis
GCATCCGTCCACGTTTACAGAAACGATCCTTTTTCTCGGACCAGCCAAACTTTGACCCGTAACTCTGGCGTGGAGATACCCTACTAAAACATAGGTCTAGATCTAGACAGTCTACCCCAAATGAAGTAAATATTCATCAAATGTCCAAAAAAGGGTCTTGATTTAAAAGTTGATATGTTTGTTACCTATTTCTTGTCAACTTTCTTTTTCAATGCAATATAATTTGTGTGCGCTATCCAGTTAACCTTGCTGTCATGATTTCATTTGCCCTTCTAGATAATGTCAAGTGGAAGAGTCTATGTCGGAAGGTTGAGCTACCAAGCTCGAGAGAGAGATGTGGAAAGGTTTTTCAGAGGTTTTGGTAGAATACGTGAGATCAATCTAAAAAATGGCTTTGGGTTTGTGGTGAGTATAGCACTTTAGTACCTGTAATTCTTTCAACACTTATGACTTACTATAGGATCATATAGCTGATTATTTTGATAAATAGGAAATGCTTCTAGTGTTCTACAATTGTTTTTTTTATATATTTTTCTTTCTGGACGACATATGATGTTACTCTTTTGTTCCTTCAGGACCCTTAATGAAAATTATTCCTTTCTTGTTCCAAATTCTCTTTGCTTCTCTGATATAGAAAATTATCGGGGAAATAAACAAAAATCAACTTGACAAAACAAACTTCAAAAATTTATAAATGATAGTAATGAAAGAAATAAAACTTGAAAGAACAGAACACTGACTTGTAAATCAAGCAAGAAACACTTCATACTTGAAAACATGCACTTGGAAAACGTTGAAATGTAAATCTTACAAATTACACACAAGTCATCTCGGTCCTGCCAAAGTTCACTTATGGTTGACTTTATTCTTACATACATGTAGCTCCTCCTACTATGACATATTTACAAAGTTTTGAAATTCCCATCAAATTTAAGTGTTTCTTTTTCTCTCTCTCTCTGATTTTTGATAGGGTGCAATAAGTCTTCCGGTTGTTTGTTTCAGAAGAAAGAAGTAGTCACTTTAAGTCCAAACAATTCTGAGGGAGGGATTGCTGTCTTCAGCATGTAAAGGGTTCATAAATTCTGTAAAGAAAGTGAGATGAGTTTATCTGTCCTTTATTTCATTTGCAGGAATTTGAAGACTACAGAGATGCTGATGATGCTGTGTATGAACTGAATGGCAAAGAACTAGTTGGCGAAAGGTATGGAATTCATCAAATAGAATTTGTCTTTGTTTTGCTCTTGATGTTTCTGTAGGGCCGTATTTTATGCAAAAAAAAGCATTGTAAAATAAGCTCTTTCAGTATATAAATCTTTACTTAGATGATGTGTATTACATTATAACAAGTATACAGAACTGCCAAGTATTCTATTTTTTAATTTTTGAGCAAAAATTAATTTATCAAACTTTTGCTATTTGCAGGGTGATTATTGAACATGCGAGAGGACCAGCCAGAGGTCGTGATGAATACAGGTATGGATACCGAAGAAGGGGAGACAAGTGAGTATTGATATGCTTGCTGTCTTCTTGCCTTGCCTTCGCTCTTCAATTTTATTTTTTTATTTTTTTAAGTTGAAGCACAGATCTTAAATGGGTCTTTATCAGAATTAAGGTGCACAATATTTGCCTTGACAGGTTACAATAGTCCTTGAGTTAAAGAAAAACTGCACCTCAGAGAGTCAATTGACTCATTTAGGTTGTGAACTAAGCATTTATTGAATTAAATTATTTAGCTATTATTAGTACACTTCTTGCTGTTAAAGTAAAAGACGGGTGAAGACACTATGTTAGATGACATTTTTTATAACAAGATATTAGAAAAATGATGTGTAAATAAAGATAATCAGATAAGCCATGTGGGAAAAAAATTAGTTAAATATTTCAGTTAGAAACATCTTGTCAGATATTTTACATTGCTTCCCCCATGTGTAAGGCAATATATATATGCAAATGATAGCGTACCTCTAAGAATTAAAGCATTTATCGTAACTTCCAATTTAATTGAATATAATGGTTGAAGTCTCAGTGGCGCAAAGTGCTGTTAGGAAAAGCAAGATATGCGGTCATGGATCAAATAGCTCAACCTCTTTGGCTTCTTGTAAGTGTTTCAATTGATTTATTCAGTCAACTCTAGATCAAACATTCTTTTAATGAAAATCATTTCCCTCTTGAAACAAAAGTGATTGTGGCCATGTTGCACTATTCAAGTCTCTATTTCTTAGATAATTCTTAATTATTTTTAAATATTTGTTCGCTAGTGGCCCTCAAACTTATCCAATATTTTGCCCTGAATAACGCCCTGAATATATTATAATGCCCCAATATTCTATTAAATGAATCCTAGCTGAGAAGATTTTACATGTACCCGTGGAATATTGCGTGCACCAGTGCTATAAATCTTGCACAGTGACTCAAGAAAGCCAATTCTTGCCTTGAATGGTCAATTACCCCCTTATTTCTATTATATTTAGCTTTCTTGAAGGGAACTTACATCTCAAACGATTTCTCATCACCAAATAAACATATAATGGTCTTCAATTGTACAGAATCTACAGGATGAATATGCTTTACTCCAACATCACAGGTTTGGAGGAGAAGGAGGCGGCGGCGGCGGAGGAGGAGGAGGAGGAGGAGGAAGGGGAAGAGACGGAGGAGGAGGAGGTGGGGGAGGAAGTAGGAGTTCACAAAGGCAAGATTTTTTTTTGATTTTTTTAGCCAAAGTTACAGGAAAAAGAGGATAACTTGCAGATTCACTTCAACTGAGCCACACCTAGCCACCTTGTTTATGATTATGTGCAGAATGTAATTCTGTTTTGGAAATGATGAATGTACAATCATGGAATGGATCGTCAGTTAAATCCATGTGTCTTTGGACTAAATTTTTCATTGTTTACATAGCTACTACTAATGCAAGTGCATGTAAAGATGCTCGTTGGCGCAGTGTTTAAATATGGTGGGCTTTAGCTCTGATAGGATATTCCTTGTTACTTCAAGCATTGCATCTTTGCCATGTATAATTCACATTATGTTCATCAGAGACTAGAAGTCGTCAAAAATCCATGAAAATAATTTAATACTAATGACCTCCTTAAATACGTGTTCAAGGTGATGTCTTACAAACTGATATTCTTATTTAGTTCAATCTAGTCACAACCATATTTGTGTGTTTTCTAGTATACTCTTTAAATACCAGGCTTAACGTTAATTGCGAAATATTGATTACACCATTGCGTCTTAGGTTATTTTGAATATTCCGTTTTCTCCTGTTTGTTTTGGTTCACCACTGTATTTTTGTATATGAATGCTTTGTAGTCCATGTCAGTTTAACTGAATATCTGCTTATTATTTCCTTGTAAATTTTTTTTCCCCCATTGACACAAGGTGCAGTTTGAATACAGCTATTGTATTTTACAGGTTCTTTATTCATGTGTATTGTTTCTGTTGAGGGCTGTTGTCTGAGATGCTCTGTAAAATTGATACAAAAATGATAATTCAATTAAATTCAGTAAAAAGCAGTGAACAGACTTTTGTTGCCCTGCTGCTGACAACCAAGTAGCAATGAGGCACTAATATATAATTTGTTTGTTTCCTTTACAGATATGGGCCCCCAGTCAGGACTGAATTTCGCATTGTTGTGGAGAATCTATCCAGCAGAGTTAGCTGGCAGGTAGGAACCTAGAGGGCTTAAAGAAAATTGTAAAAGATTTTTCACATTTTCACTATCGACAAACCTGTTAATTCTGTAATAATCTCTGTATCCATTGTCCAATTTGCTTATTTGAATTCAAACTCTAATTATATATATCTATTAAAGTCTTTTGGAAAACATGGGAGTGCTTTTATTTTCCATTTCATTACGTACAAAATATCCTTAAATAATAATAATTTCCATTGAAGAGTTATTGATGTAAATTTAATTATGCTACCATGTTATCCTCTCTTCAGCACTCTTAATACTTTGGAGATGTCAGGGTTCTTATTACTGGCTAATGACTGTGGGCTAAGCTTGGCTGTGAGGTGCAGGCTCTCTCGCGAGGTCTGGCTGAAGTGTGTCTCTAAAGAGAAAGGTTGAGCGAGACGAAGCACCCCACAACCCCTAGGGGACGTTCCCTCTTGGCCTACCATAAATCTGGCACTGCGCACTCTTTGAGATGTACATGCTCCTGCCATCCCCTGTAGTCAGATGACGGCCACCTGTTAGCAAGCATTTAAAGCTTGCTATTGGCTATTTGGAGGAGGAAAAAAGCTCATCAATTTTCTTGATCAAGTTCTGGATCTGGAATTTAAAAAAAATGGGGAAAAGGTGGGAGGGATTTTGTAAAGCAGTGCTCTTTTTTGAGCACTGTCTTACCACCGCTGTCATCTATGGCTGGTTCCTAGAGCGATAAAAGTATAGAAGTCTGGTTGAGATGGTCTGACAGCCGGTGGTCAAGTGATCTATCTATCTGGCTGGCTTGCTGCCCCGCCCCTCTGGTGGTGCTCCCCTCTCTGGTGGCGCTTCCCTCTCTATGGCTTGGATTACAGTGCTTAGTATAAAGAGGCCTTGTTTCGCGCTGAGCAATACCAGACACATGTGGTAGAAGGTATAGTAGTATGTCTTATGTGCAGCTACTGAATTACCCCTGTTACAAAGTGTGCGCCTTGCAAGAATGTCAAGGTGTGTATGGCCTCCCACATTGTAATGTGTGGACTCGCTAAAAGCATTTTACTGACAGAATGCCATGGAATTGAACTTTATCACTCTACACTTTTGTAAAAGAACCAAAGTATTGAGCAGAAAAGGTGATGATAATTATTCAACTGACTTTCTAATCATAAGAAAGAAAAAATAGCTATGTTTTGTGGAAGGTTTACTTCCCGATACTTCTTGCAAGGCACACTAATGCGTGTAGTGTTCCATATGTAAAAATTATGATCAATTAAGTGGAAGCAGTAGATATATGTTCACCAGTTGTCCCTTCGAACAGACGAGAACAGGTGTGGTCTTCGATGGCATGACGGCAACAGGATGCTACTGATGCCCGGACTATGGCTGGATGACTCGTATCTGCCGAGATGATGTCTTATATTCCCCGTCTGGCTCCATCTGTTACTAATGAAACTCACATTCTCTCTTATCAATACATCTATCCTCAACTAGGATCGGCCAGTTTATATTCCTTTTTCTTTAAGTTTTTAACCACTAAAAGATGTGTTTTTGTTGTTGACAATAAACTTGATAAATTGATAAGATGCATATGCTGTGCATGTTGATTATTACACAACTCCCAAAAAGATAATAGAAAGTGTACGTTAATTTGTGCATGCTGTCATGGATGCAGTGTGAAATATGACCAATAATTAACCATTTATGGATCATTATTGCCATACCTAAATTACCTATCCACTCTTTTACTTGACTAGGATTTGAAAGACTACATGAGACAGGCAGGAGAAGTCACCTTTGCTGATGCCCACAAGCAGCACAAGAATGAAGGGTAAGTGCAATGAATATTCAAATTAATTGTTTAAAGTGGGGTAGAATATCATTTCGACATAAATAGCCTAGAATAGCCTGACCATGCAGAAAATAATAACTATATGTTTAGTTTTTTTTAACCATCTGTATCGTAACAAATCACTAATTGTAGAATATCACAAATTTGAGAAGCAGTGAAATCATTGGTAAATTGGATCCGCTCAAGTATATGTTTTAAGAATACATCCTCTGAATTTGCCTAGGGGATGAACTACAGGAGCGTATCAAGAAATCCTTTTGCAATTTTTCCCCCACATGGTAATACCCCCCCCCCCCTCCCCCTCCAAAAAAGGAGTTCACTAATAATCAATTTTGTCATGAATCAACAACCATCTTTAAATCTTGTACAGCCATTTGAAGTATAGAAAAGCATAAGCGAATATTGATTGTAAAATGATCAGCAAAAAAGAGCTTTAATTTACAGAATGACAATACATGTATGTTCTTTTCTTTCCTTTTCCATTGACAGAATCGTTGAGTTTGCTACATACAGCGACATGAAGAATGCAGTTGAGAAGCTTGATGGAACAGAAATCAACGGACGTCGCATCAAGTTGGTGGAGGACAGACCCTCGTCATCATCTAGGAGAAGGTAAGAACTTCATCATCTTTCTTTAGAACACCCCATGGGTCAGAACATTTGTCAACAGTAGAAGGAAAAGTTTCCAGACATCTTAATGTTTTTGCTATCTGTTTCCCCAAGTAGTTTGTGATTTTCAGCTTTTTGTTTATCATCTTTTCACCTTGCAAATTCAACCTGCTAGTTCTGAGTCATCACGGGTTTTGCCGAACCCGGGTTTGACTTGAAAATTTCGGGCGGGGACCGGGTACCCGAAATTTTCACCACTGCACTGACACTAAAAATCGTGTGCATGCAGCGGCGGGAGTTAGACTAAGTTGCTGTTCTAATAATGCGACGGAAAAGACAGTTACTGCTTTCAAAACAATAAAATAATCAATTGAATTAAATTAAGATGCTTTAAAAAATAAATGGATATCGTTTCAGTTGACGGTAGGTGTTTTTATCGCTCTAAAATTGAGGCTGCAAGAAAGGAATCACGCTTCGTGGTACCGATCGAGTGCGTTCAGAAACGGAAGTGGAAATATGACCCACTGAAGACAGAGCAAGAAAGTGCCACACAGAAGACTAAAATGTTGATCAGACTATTGCAATTAAATCGTAATACTAAAGGCATTAATTTAATTGTCAAAATATATCCACAATATAATGGTTTACCCTTGATAGTTTGATGAAGGAAAATAAATTAAAGCTCTTGAAATAACATCGAAGTGCCTTTCGTTCGTTCTAAAAATGCGTGTATAACAGCAAGCAGAAGTTACGAGTCAAGCTTGATATGCATGTTTACATCCCTATACCGTCATCCGACCTGATCGGAACAATAATCATTGAACCAATTAAAAAACATCACGTAAGACTTTGAGGGACTCCAATTCAACAAAATTACCGTAAAATAGTTATTTGCTTTGACAAATTATACTATAGATATTCATAATATCTTACAGAAATAATGATATTTCATGAGCTACGTACTCGATATCGAGTTCAGCTAGCCATCATTTTGAAACGAGACGTAGTTGTCATGCAGTAGACTGTAGAGGGCAGTATGCAGGAAAAAAGCGCGGGCCTGAGATCACGTGATGTTCACGTGCCTATTACGTGATTTTTTCCCTCTCTGCGGCATGCGATCGCGAGCTGCCGTATTCAGTCTATAGCCTACTGCGCTGCATGCATGACAACTACGTCTCATTTCAAAATGATGGCTAGCTGAACTCGATATCGAGTACGTAGCTCATGAAATATCATTATTTCTGTAAGATATTATGAATATCTATAGTATAATTTGTCAAAGCAAATAACTATTTTACGGTAATTTTGTTGAATTGGAGTCCCTCAAAGTCTTACGTGATGTTTTTTAATTGGTTCAATGTTTATTGTTCCGATCAGGTCGGATGACGGTGTAGGGATGTAAACATGCGTATCAAGCTTGACTCGTAACTTCTCATTGCCGTTATACACGCATTTTTAGAACGAACGAAAGGCACTTCGATGTTATTTCAAGAGCTTTAATTTATTTTCCTTCATCAAACTATCAAGGGTAAACCATTATATTGTGGATATATTTTGACAATTAAATTAATGCCTTTAGTATTACGATTTAATTGCAATAGTCTAATCAACATTTTAGTCTTCTGTGTGGCATTTTCTTGCTCTCTCTTTAGTGGGTCATAGATCTATTTCCACTTCCGTTTCTGAACGCACTCGATCGGTACCACGAAGCGTGATTTCTTTCTTGCAGCCTCACTTTTAGAGCGATAAAAACACCTACCGTCAACTGAAACAATATCCATTTATTTCGAAAGCATATTTATTTGATTATATTGAAATATAAGTTTGTGAATTGCATATTTGTAGTTCTATATTTCAAATATCAGTGTGAAATTTAATTTTGAAAAACCCGAAACCCGAAAACCAAAAACCGGGTTTCAGCTCGACGGTCGGGGCCCGGGCGCGGACCCGTTTCGACTCAGGCCTAGTTATGACCAAATTTATAGTTATGACTACATTTCTTTTCCAAGAATACATGTGATTTCTTGGATTCTGTCTTGAAAATTGCTTCATAATTTGTATTTTAATGATACGATGATAAATTATAATAATTATTTGTTTCAAAGGTCAAGGAGCCACTCCAGGTCTCGCTCTCGCTCTCGCCGTCGCTCCAGATCTCCCCGAAGCAGATCCCGAAGCCACTCCCGCAGCAGGTCTCGATCTCGATCCCGTTCTCGCAAGTCCAGGAGCCGAAGCAAGAGCCCCAGGAAGAGCCCAAAGAGGAGCAGGAGTAGGTCTCTCAGCCCAATGAAGCGTGATAGCCGTAGCCGTTCAAGAAGCAAGTCGCCCAGGAATAGTCGTAGCCCTTCACCTATTGAGCAGAACAACAAGGGAAAGTCAAGATCCAGATCTCCTAGCCCTCAAGATGACGATTAGACTGGGTTTGTTAGACGGAAGTCATGGTTTGGCCAAATGTAGATGTCTTATCTATCAATGCAGAGATTTGAAAGATGTACAGTTGTTTACTTTGTGAACTTTGTAAATTGACAATTCATATCAGTGACTGAAGTTCAAAACGCTTTGGCTCATTGCTTTTTACATCATATTAAATAATTCATTATAACATGTTGAAAATAATAAGGTAGATCTGTACTTCAATGTCTAACCTGTTGTCTGAACCATTGCTGCCAAATATCCTTTTGATGACTTCTCAGAAAATTGGGAATAGAAGTCTAAAAGTTTTAGTTGGTGGCTGTGGCCTGAACTTCTTTACTGCAGAACACTAATTAGAACAGGTCAGGAGTAAGCAACAGTCCATTGGTACTCATTTTTGTCAGCATGTTTGAAGTCAAACCTGAAGAAGGAACACAAATCTAAATATTTTTACTATTTTAATGGTTGCCTTGCAGCATCCTTAGATTCGAGAAGGGATAACATATCACCGAGTCGAATTATCAGCTGCATGACACTTGTACATTTATGATGCCCTTTGTATATTGTATCTTTTCAAATTGTAGAAATTCTTGAAATTTGTTTGGTGTAGAGAGTTCTAGTACTACTGCTATGAAAGAGCTTTATATCTTTTCGAGCAAAACCTGAACAGTCCGCTCTCTGCAGAGACAGCATTTCCCTTCTTAGCCCCTTACTGTGTCATTCAAAGGTTCTGTAATTCATATTTAGGCATTCCTTAATTCTATTTTTTGCTTTAATGTTAATGTGGAGTTCTAATTTGTGTATTTTTGTATGTGTCCTTTCATTCTGACAAGATACCTTTTTGGTGAATTTGAAATGTTTGTGATCTGGAGAGCTAATTGTTAACATTACCCTCTTCAAATTTCTCTTTTTTTTTAAAGCTTTCTTGTACATGGTTTTATTTTGGTAATTATGCTGAAGATTTTTATACATGTAATGTGTTGATGTAATATGCAGGATATGACACAGATTATATTCACATGAAGACTGGTGCAAAACATCTCATTTACACATTCAAGGATGACGAGAGAGAACATTTGCAATTCATAGGTCATTATCTGTACTTCGTGTGTACGTAATCTATCATTTATAATTTGTGTCACATTCTCCAGTTATATTTGAATAATGATTTATGAACAGGATTGTATTTTAGTAGATCAAGAATTTGTATGGTAACTTGTTTTTCACTTGGATTAAAAGAATGGAAGACAAACACTCGTTCCTTGTTAATTTGTTTCAAAGTACAGAAGCAGTTTTTCTCGAAAACATGATGCTGGATGTGTGATTGATGTGAAGGAAAGAGACATCACTCTGCTCTCGTTTGTTTCTTTGTTAAGTCTGGTACATGCACGTACAGTAATGGCAATGTCTCATTGATTGAGATGTGGCAACCTAAAAAAATGAATAAAGATGGTAATTGATAATAATGACTTAAAACTTCAATCAATGATCCCAACACATCTACTAGTTATCCCTCACCATTGTGACAATTATTTATTGAAGGTTACCTTGCTGCCATTTGAATCGGATTTGTTTTATTTTTTATACAAGTTCAATCTGTCAATTTCAAAGAATTAGATCAATGGGCCATGCATTACATCATGCCTCTTGCCATGAATATCATACATGGACTTGGTGACTGAATAGGCTATTTTCATAATGCATTCAAAATTATAAACTTGTATTTGCCTAGTGATGAACTGCAACATTCACCTGTTCTGAGATTGAATTGAAGTTGACGACATGCAATCTTATCTCTGGTGATTGTTGAAATGTTGAAATGGCGATTTTTGCAACTACAAGTAGATATTTGACAGGAAGAGAGTAAATTGATTTTAATATGAATGCATTATGAAGACTGCCTCGTTAATTAAGCATTGTGTGAGATGTGAAAAAAGCATGAATCATGAAAGATAGTGGCTTTATTATTAAAGGGCAATCCAACACTTGTAATAACTTATTGGTATGGAAGCAGAAAAATAAGAGAAACAGAATAGCGAAAAGTTTGAAATATATTAGTTATCGGACCAATACATGTACAGTGTATTATGAAAGTTTAGAATTTTTGAAATGTGAAATGACTACTATTTGCTCAGTGACGTAGATGTACAGTGTAGTACCAAACAACTCGCGTAGGTGTACATACAAAACTCATTTCTGATTTTCTTTTTGACCTTTGGAGCACTACTAAAAATATATATTGGATATTGATTTCAACTTTCAAAATTCTAAACTTTTTCTGCTTTTCTGTAGAGTAAATTGCTATCAAGGTTGGATTTTCTTTTAAACTCCTTTAAGATTGCAAAAGTTAAAGATATTCCAAATTATCTACAAGAACTAGAGGAGTAAAGCAGTGAAAGTTTGAGAATTGAAAAGAATATGAGCCCTTGTGATTGATATAAGACGAAATGGCAACTTTACGATTGCCATAGTGAGTGCCGGTAGTCTTTATTTGGATGTGTTGTAAAAAAGTGGCCAAAGTTATATTTTCTAAATCTCATTTGTATTTATTTGTGCTTTCCATAGCATCCTGTACAAAATATAAATTTGTTCCTTTGTCGACTAAAACTACACATCAACGGTTAAGCGACACAAAGACATAACTACATATTTTGCCAAAATTAGTATTTGATATAAAAATTCAGAAAAAGTTCAGAAAAAATGTGGGCTTTCCAGGAAACACAAATACTAAAAGGGATAGTTTAGTTCTGTTTTCAGATCGCAAATGCCTTCAATGTGCATTGTTGTTGCTCTTATTCTTATCTATGACATTTCTAGTGCCCTTTTAGGACCTAAAATTGCGAAGAGGGTAATTTTAGACACCAAAATGTGAGAAATTTAGCCAATGCGATCATACCAATTCAGCTCCACTTAAAAAAATATATACAGTGACAGTTAATTAATTAATAAATGATAACAATACATGGGCCTGCTGATAGTGCGTAATATAACCAAAACGAAAAAGCCAACATCGGCATTGGCTGAAATGCAACGTAAAAGGCACTATTTTGTTTTTTCAATGGCTGGTTCAAATTATCTAATATTTGTGGTGGTACACACGTATTAGAAATCGTTACATTTACTGGTGTGAATATTTCAGCCGTCTCTAAACCGATTTTGATCAAACAGATGATTTTGTCGTTTAAATTGTATGTTCTTTCAAATTTGACAGTCAGTTTTTCATTATCTCACAAAAAATTATTTTGTGTAGCCCCTCTGCAACAGAACTCAACTATCCCTTTAACTCCACCCAACACCCCATTGAAGTCAATGGAGTGGTGAAGTGTGACATCAAAAATTATTTTTAGAATTTCTTCATTTTTTTCTTCATTTTCCGAAAGTCCAAATGTCGAAAGCCAATTGAATATACTAAGTATTGGCTGAGATATGACCATCTGAATAAAAAGATTTCCTTTAAGGAGCTGTGTTATTTTGCTCTGGTTCATAACTTTACGAGCGAGAGCAATATAACACTGAGCTCCTTATAGGAAATCTTTTTATTCAGATGGTCATATCTCGGCCAATACTTAACATATTCAACTGGCTTTCGACATTTAGACATTATTTTTGATGCTCTTTCGGAAAATGAATTTTTCTTAATAGAAATTCTAAAACTAGATTTTTATGATACACAGCTTCAGTACTCTATGGCTAGTGAAACGGACTCAACTCTGGCCCAAGTGCTCAGCGACATATGAACCACTTTTTCTCAAAATGGCCAAAATGGGAGTAGCGTCTTTGTGTCACTGACCCCTCGACATATATTTTAGTTGATGCGAAAGTCCATTCATTTCATAAAATTTCCTCAGCTGTCAGCTGGCATTACCAAGTTGATGACTGGGAAGATTACTTAACTGGTAGTGGTACCCTGGTATAACATTACAGCCACATCTCTCTGCTTGTCTCTCTTTCCCTCTTTCTCCTACCTCTTTGTATTTCTTTCATGGTGGTCCCAACCTAAATGTCTAAAATTCAAACCTCTCATTCTTCCATGTTAAAGACCGTCACCACTACTGGGCCAGAAGGGATTAGACCACACAGAGAGCCATCGAGGTCACTGTGACAGGTGGCAATCTCATTAACTCAGCTCTCATTTAACATAAGAAAAAGAGGATCATGGGGGACCAACAGGCACCGATTGGGGAAGTTTTCTATATAGAGGGAGCAAGTAGCTACAAGTATGGCAGTGTGCCTTTAAAACCCCTCGGAACCACACTGTTCTTTCATCAATACATGAGCAAAACATGTAAAAAACACATTAAGCATACAGGGAATGTTGGGCATACAAGTGTATTTTGAACGAGTGTGCTGTAGTAGGACCCCCATGTCACTGATATTGATAACCCACAACTGGTATCATATGTCCAGTATTGAAGTTTATAGCTATAGTTGATAAATGAAACGTAACGGTACAGCATACAGTGTGCTACAAAATGTAAGTTTTTTCTCTCACTTTTTTGCTGTTGTAACGAAGCTGATGTCTGGATGAATTACCATAGTTCAAATGGATTTAAAGGGATCCGGTAACTTTGTCTTAGATCCTTAAGAAATAATCCTTGATTTAGCTCATGCTGTAATTATAATTATAAACCTTTAGGTCAGTCAGGAACTTCATGATTGGAATTACAAATTTTGAAAACCGTTCACTGAACGGTTTTCAAAATGTGTAAATCCAATCATTAATATCTTGATAATCAGACAGGCAATCGGCTTGTAAAAGTCATGGAATTCCTGACTGACCTAAAAGTTTATAATTATCATTGCAGCATGAGCTAAATCCAGGATTTTGTTTCAGAATCTGAGACAAAGTTACGGGATCCCTTTAAGACATATAAGCCACATAAGATATTGGAAAAGCAATGTGCAAATGTTGTCTCTTCCTTACATTCTTTCTCTCTCTCCTATACCCCCTCACATCCCTCTCTCATGCCCCTCTCTTTAGCATACTGGGTGCTAAAATATTGTATGTTTCTGAATCATTGGCTCAATCTGGCCATACATTTCAGATTGAAAATACTTACTGGAAAGCAAAAGAACTTAGTTTGCTTAAAAAAACCTGCATGTGTATCATCAGACACTTTTAGAGGCTTGCAATTAAACCCAGATTAAGACCACTACGACTACCGGTAAGTGCTTTACCCTTTCCCACCTAGAACTTTATGTTGCACCCTGCATTGCAAATAATAGGTGTCTGAAGAAACGTTCGATATTTGTCATCATTAATAACCCCCAAAACAAGTTATCTAGTATCAGATTGAAGTCTGCTAGTGATATTTTGAAGGATGTGAGCAGTTATTTTCACCCTACATGTATTTATCTTGTTTTGAATACTTAATTTAAAAAAAATCCACTATTTGAAATAAGAAGGAAATAAAATCTTTGTATCCATAATAAATTCAGAAAACAACAACATGCCTTGCATGAATTCCAGCTTTTAGTCACTACATTCAAAATATATCTGGCCTCACTCACCTACTACATGTGATATTAGAAAGAAAATTGAAGTATAGAATATGTTGGAAAGAGTATGATTTACAGAATGTACAAATTGGCAATGCCGTTTATTGACAGTGTAACACCTACATACAGTGGATTGGTGTCTGTGCAGTTAACATGGTCTACATAAACGATGAAATATCAGAATGTCTTGACAATTATAAAAAGAAAAGGATCAATACATGACATGTACTACTATTGGAGGACCACTGTACCACACATCAAAGTTTCCAGAATTATCAGAACTGATTTAAACTTTGGTGAAACCAAAGTCACAAAACATATCTAAAATAACACAAATTTAGCATGATTATGTATCGTTACTTCCGATTGAATTCTTTTACAATATATAAAAATGGGGGAATATAAGTTTGAACTTTTTGGAACTTTGATTTGTTGGTATTTTGTATGACCATAAGTTTTGCAATAAGTCTCATTGCAGTCACTTGTAAAATAATGCCTGCGCCAGCCAGCTGTTTGCCTTTGGGCAAAGCCAAACAGCAAACAAATCTTGCAAAACATTTAAATGAATATCTCAATTTTAAACAGCTACTACACAAATCAATCAGAAAATAGAAGACATGGGGCACTTTAAGAAAAATACAAAAGAAGTACAGAAATCCAAGAGCATGGACGAAGGTTTTGTTGGCTTCGGAATAGTAGATGGTGTTTTCTGATCACAAAGTCCAAATGAACCATAGCAGCAGTAGCAACATGATCTACTGGCAACAATATTTACAAGGAACAACGACTAGTCTCCTACTTCGCAATAGCCAGGGGGTTCCTGAAACCGAGGATAATCCTGTCACCACAAAGAAACATCTTGGTGATGTATCGATTCTACTTCGCAGTAGCCAGGGGGTTCCTGAGAACGAGGATAACGCTGTCACCGCGGAGAAACATCTTGGTGATGTAGCGATCTTTGTTGACAGGTTTTGACCTCTTCTTGCCTTTTCCTGCTTTGGGTGTTTCTGTCCACATCTCCTTCACATTCTCAAGGACCATATTGCAATGCCTGTTGAGAAGACAAATTCAAAACAAAAATTGAGTATGTGATCAGATACAAAGAAGGGATCATGAAAAATTGCTTTAACCTCTCACTTTACTAAAATTGCAGATGAGATAGATCATATCACAATACAATTTTTGTCATACAAAATAATTAATTTTATAAAATGTTGTGAGCTACAGGTTGACGAATACGCTAAGTTTTTTTTAAAAGTAGTCAAACTTACCATGATACCAAATAAAGTTCTTTTTTTTATTTCTGTCATTGTTTCAAATATCATACTAAGCTTTTAAGATCGATTATTAATACATTCCTTATAAATAGTTTATTATAGAATAGATAAAGGTAGCAGGCAATCAGGGCACTATAACTGAGTTGCACAATTTAACATAAATACTACACATCAATAAAAACATTTAGGAAATGTTTACATTTTAATTACGGTACAAATCAAAATGATACCTAATAAATTTTCTTCCTAAACCAATTAGACTATTAAAAAAGAATTGTTTTCATGTCTAAACTATATTTTTGATCAGTACTGTACCTGTCAAATGCCTTGACACGTCCTAGTAATTTCTTGTTGTTTCTGCAGTTGATTAGAACTTGTGTGTTGTTCTTGACAGATTGAGTGAGTACAGAAAGTGGACCAGTGTTGAATTCTTCTTCTTCCCTCTTAGCCAGCTCCTCTTGGCTCATTTCTGTCTTGGGCTTTGTTAACAGCCTGAAGGAAAACAAAAAAATAACAATCATGAGAAAAAGCAAATGTGATGGGGAAATTGTTAATTGATTGGCATGCCAGCTTGTACTAACCTTGTAGGGCAGCATAGTTGTACTCTATAATTCTACTACCGGTATACTTATTTCACCGGTGTCATGGTCATGTTCCTTGGTAAATAGTAATGAGTAATAGACAATGCAAGGGAAGGAGAGAGCTGCATATATTATTAGGAAATCAGGTAATCTTTCATAGTTTTCCATTTGTGATATCTTATGCTGTGAACAAAATGCATGTATCGTTTGAAAGAAATTATGCCCCTTTGGTATTCTAAATGCATTTTCTAAAAGGAGTACAACAGGTCTGCAACTAAGCGGTATGCCAGTTGGTAAGCGTTTTATAAGCACCGTTTTTGTTATTATTATTATCCCAATGAACTGATTAGCACACAAACATTTACCACATCCCAGTGTTGCACTGCATGCATTTCCCTCGTATACAACACATTTTACGGAAGCGTCATCAACACATTTCAGAGGTCAACATCATTGTAATGCTGCTATTGCAGATCGTAAAGTCATCCGTTACACTTGTAAAGTAAGCAAAGCTGTATTGTTCTGATCAGAATTTTGCTAATTTTAGATCATTTTTTTATTTATTTAAAATTGTAGTGCATCACGATTCTTTGTCATGATGTAATGCGTTCCCTTAGTTTTTGAAGCGCCTTGAGCATTTAATTAAAATGGATAATGGCGCTATATAAATCTCATGTATTATTATTATTATTATCAATCGGAATAGGAGCGCAATAACGGGGAACCAAATTCTAGGTGGCGTGACTGAATACTGGGCAGAAAACTGCTCCTTCTTCTCTTGGAAATATTTTGCTTAGCATTATCTAGGTAGACGCCTACGTGACAATCCACGCGTCCATGGTGCATCAATTTTGTCACCGCGCGTGCGCTTTTCATTCACGATCAAGTGCATCGACAGAGCTCTATTCGAATCGCTGCTATTTTTATAGCTTAAATCACGAATACGTTAATTGATAGAGACGTGGGGAAATTCCACTTCATATCGTTCTTTAATTTTTGTGTGCCATGATCAGAACCGGAGCTGCGAGCAACTGAAGATTGAGTGGACTACATATTCGAAGCGCCGGATTTCAACAAAGGAACGCGAGCCTGTTTTCACATATGATTTGTTTCGACAGAATATTTATTTATTTACCTGCATATGAAATATCTAGTCCATGCATGTTGCAAAACTCGAAACTTTTCAAAAAGTCAAAACAAAAGCCTGAATTAAAAAAATAAGTTGAACTTGAAAGGAAGTCTTCCCCATAATCCTGTAAACTCCAAAAGATATTTCTACAGTACATGCCTCAAGACACCCAACTACGAAAAGGAAGAAACACGAACTTGAGGTAACTGGAAGCCTGGCTGCTGAGATCACAGCATTAATCCAGAATCTCGGATAAGGTAAAGTACAAGTAAAATAATGATTGTTGGTCTTACACGAAAGTCAACGGATGGGACTTCACTAATTTCTACCACCGATACAATTTTGATCTCAATAAAACATCTACTTTTCATGAATTAATGTAAAAATGCTTTACATTGTGAAGTCAAACTGTCTTACACTTGGCAAAAAGCAAAATAGAAGTATAACTTACGACATGATGTTGAATTACAAGTACGATTCAATTTATGACACTCCACTTCATATACGACATTCAATCGCCGAGCAACTTTCGCTGGTCTCATAAACAGTATAGTTACTAGGTTTGAGTACGAGTGAGTACGTAGTACGAGTCTGTTGCTCGAAGACGCGGTGCGGAGGGCTAGGAACGTGCTGGCGGCGGTGGGCCTGCTGAACAGCCTGGTTGATCGGGCTGGTACAACGAACTCAAACCTTGGATTTCGATGGGCTGGTATGGCCATCAGCCCCTGGGACCAGCAAACCTATATCCTGCAATTCTAAAATTTGAAGAAGAAAGAAATTAAAATAGCTACTCTTTTACAGTTATCTACACATTTTAAAAATAAATTTTATTAAAATATTTCTATACAAATTATTTTATGCATATTTGTCAGTAATGATAACTAAAATAATACAAAATTTTGACGGCACCATTAAAATAAAATTGTACCTAAAACGTCAACTTTGTTTAGTTAGTAGCATAAATTGGTAGCGAGTTTAGTCCAATTTTACAAATGGTCAAATAGCAAAGATCAATTTCTAGTTCTAAAGTAGAGCTTTATTATCGACAGCATTTTGGGACATGTAAATCAGTGATCTGCTGGGACCACGAAGTTTTTTCCATAATTTGTGTATTTTTGGTCAACAAAATTATATATTCATAAATAATAATCTTCATATATTTATATTTTTTAGAGAAAGCAAAGAGGATCGAACCAAGCCGCTTAGAGGCGGCGCTCCCGAGGGCGTCATTTTTTTCTGCGGCACATATTGGGGCTTTGGAAAAAAAGAGGTCTTGATTTAACCCTAACCCTAACCCTAACCCTAACCCTAACCCTAACCCTAAACTTTCCCATAGGTTCAACACGCACTTAACCCCAATCTGTGCCGCAGAAAAAAATAACACCTACCGGGGGGCAGGGGGCACAGTGCCCTCCTACTTTTTCAAGTTACCCAAAAGTCCCCCTTTTTACACAGGAAAAGTGCCCCGTTTACTTTGTAAGAACTGCCCCTTTTTACATAGGAAAAGTGTCCCTTTTACTTTGACAAGTGCCCCTATTAATTTGTAAAAGTGCCCCTTCCCCTTTCCAACTCTGATAAGTCCCCCTTTCATTTTGACACGTACCCCTTTTCCTTCGACAAGTTTCCATTTTCCGTTGCAATAACTGTCCATTTTTCATTTTCATAAGTGCCCTTTTTAATCTCTAGTAAGTGCCCCTTTTTAGGTACGAGAAGCACCCCTTTTCGCTTTTGATAAGTGCCTCCTTCACCTCTGATAATTGCCCTATTTACATCTGAGAGGGGATCCTTTTGCTTTGACAAGTGCCCCTTTTCCTCTGTAGAAGTGGCCCTTCCCCTTTTAATAACTACCCCTTTTTAACTCGGATAAGCGCATCTTATAGTTTCACAAGATTGTGCCCCCTTTCCTTTCTAATAAGTGCCCCTTTTCCCCTCTTGTAAATGACCATATTTAATTATAAAAGATAGTCATTTTACTTTGACAAGTGCCTCTCCTCCTCCTGATTAGTGCTCTTTGCATCTCTAATAAATACCCCGTTTATTTTAACATGTGCCTCTTTTTCTTTCTATTAAGAGCCACTCCACCCTTCTCATAAAAGCCCCTTTTCACCTTTCACCAATAAATGCCCCTATTGAAATCTGATCGGTGCCCCTTTTCTTTCAACAAATGCACATTTTCCCTTTATTTTAAGTGCTCCTTTTTCATTCTCATAAGTGCCTCTTTTGATATTAGATCAGTGCCCATTTTCACCTCTGATAATTACCCTCTTAACAATGATCCATACCCCTTTTCCTTTCTAATAAGAAACCTATCCCATTTTTATAAATGCCCCTTTTCACTTCTTATAAATGCCCATATCAAAATCCAATGGGTGCCTCTATTCCGTCCACAAATGCCCATTTCCCATTCTCATAAGTGCCTTTTCATCCCTGGTGAGCGCCTCTTTTTTTAGGTGTAAGAAGTGCCCTATTTCCGCCTCTGATAATTAGCCTTTGTACTTTGACACGTGCTCCTTTTATTTTCTAATAAATGTCTTGTCCCTTTCGAAAAGTGTCCCCTTTTCCTCTCATCATTAAACGTGCCCCTAATTTCAAGCGATTAAGAGCAATTCCCCAAAGCTCGCTCGCATTTATAGATGTTATAATTATGTTACTTAGCAAAGGCCTTTTCAGTCTTTCGTCATGAGAATGTGCTTATAACCCCATCAGGATTCGGTGTTTCTTCTCTCTAAGATGTAATTTTTCTCAATGCGACCTCGCAACTCTTTAAATTTTTCCTCACTCGCTTTGCTCGCTCGCATGATGCTTAAGCAATATCTTATATGATGTATATAGAGAAAAAAAATGGAAATCATCCCTGATAATTTAATTACAATATAGGGGTATATACCAATGTCTAAAAAATTGTATTTTTTCGCTTTGAGATTTCCCTTTGAAGGGGCCCTTTTTTCCCAGAAAGTGCCCTTTTTTGTTGGTGCCCTCCCACTTTGAAAGTCGCTCCGCCGCCTCTGAACCCGCTCGTTGGAAGAAAAAAACAACTAAAAAGAATATTTTGTTTGGAGTTTTACTTATAAATATTGGGGGGGGGGGGGAACGAATTGTTTTGTCCAAATCCCTCCAGCCATTTGGAACGGGAAAGAGATTCATGCCCCAAAAACTTAACTTGTTCAAATTTCAATAACATGTCAGGACCTTTTAAAGGTATTCCCCTGGGGCAGATTAGTGAGCTTTTCTAGTGAGTAGGGGCTCAATAATTTTATTATTCTTCACAAAATATAAAGAAAAAATAAACGATGACAATAATGAGGCCTGCAGATGGCAAATTACTGTCTCACCAATTAGGCACTGCTCACCAATAAGTTCACTTTTGTGGAGAAAATTCTAGGATCTATGAGTTATCAGGACAAGTCCGCTTTTTAAAGCATTTTACTTCTCGTCAGTGTTTTGTTATATGTTCAAATTATCTATTTATTATTATTTTAAAAGAGGTTTCTACAACTACAAGGCAATTCGAAAACGAACTTTCTAGGCCTACTGTTCTACAAACTCAATCCAAACTCCGGCCCTCTCAAGTTCTCTCTAGTTTCTCTCTCAGTCTCTCTCTTACTCTCTCCCTCTCTCTCTCTCAGTCACTAACTCTGGAGCTTCAGATGCTTCTCTTTCCTTCAATACACTCAGAAAATCAAATATCCAGAAATGGACAATAAATACTAAATTGAAGTGAATTGAAATTGAGTAGAAAGCTATAATGTTTTCAACATAAAATCTGGGAAATATGTTACAATGAAAAACATATAGGCATACATGTTCCTATACATGTTCCTGACAAAAACATAACCTCACCATCGTTGATGTAGGCCTACTGTGAGTTGGGGCTGCTCAGACACCCACTAAAAACTCTCACCAGGCGCCAAATATTTAGAAGGGACCGGATACATAAAGGGAAAGAAAATGAAAGAATAAAATTTAAAAAAGAAATAAATAAAAAAGGAAAGAAATTAAGAAAGAGAATGAAAGGGAAAAAAAAAAAAAAAAAAATGAGGGACTTCATTTCCATGCACCCATGCCACTTTCTCTTGTAATTATGATTCTGATGTTTCCATCCGTTCCATCAGACATTATATAGGGTTACCGTTAAACCCTGAATTCCATAGAACCCTATATAATTGTGATGAGCATAATAGGTGCGTCCTAATTCTTTCCCAAGCTCCCTATATTGAAGGAGCCCGATTGTAATAGTGAACTCTACTTCCAGATTTAATTTCCCGCAAGAACAGAGGTTGATATTCCTCTTTTTTTTGGGGGGGGGGTCTTTTTTCATTATTCGGAAGTGTATTTCTAGTGACGTCTTAGCCTTTCATGAACTGGCATGAAAGATTTCTTCGGTTTGTATTTGTAACTCATTTGGGAAAATACAAACAAATATATGAAAAAAATATACAAATGAATTGATATAAAACCGCTGAATTGTTATTAAATCACTCTTATGAGTCCGTCTGCCAAAAATCTGCCAAAAATAAGTTGTGACGTGCATTTGAATAATAGAAATCGCTGAAATAGAATCATCAGCTGATTCCAATTTGTTGTAAAATATAGTCTATAACTTCAGTATTTGATCATAATATAGCGCATGCATGCTATATGCAGATATAGTCCCTAGATAGAGCTAGAGCCACGTATTACTTTTCCATTGGACTCCTTGGAGTACATCCCTCTTACTGAGTATTGTCGATCGAGAATGTACGTATTCTAATCTCTAGCGAAAGAATAACATATTTGTTAGATTGAGTGTAGCATAAATGATAATTCCTATGTCTTATAAATGTTAAGCTTACACATTATATAGATCTAGGCTACGCTTGCTTCTTTGACGAGCGTCCATGTCAGGGAGCAGGCAAGTGCAGCTTAGCCTTAGCGCAGCCCAGGGCATAGGCCAAGGCAAGGGCAGCTGCACCGGTCGACCTGATCGAGACTCGAGACTGAGTGCGCAGCTGTATACCAAGACGTTGGCCTGTTTGTGTGGACACTTCAGCTGTAGGTCTAGTCTATGTGGGAATTGGGAAACATATCTTCTAGTGTTGACTGTTGCAGATCATATTTCAGTTTCTGCGCCTATTTTCTCTGATTGATGATAGACACTACTCACTAGTCTACATCTAAAAGTAATACTAATCTAGATCTAGTCCTGTTTGATTATTTTCAATTAATACATAAAGTTCAGGAGTTCAAGATAACACGCCAGATTAAAGGGAAATCCATTTTATTGATGAAGATAACAATGTAACATAGATCTTGTCTATAACTCACTATTTAACAGGTATGCTGTATTGTTGGAAACATTCTCACTAAATATCGTTCCTGTCCAGATTCATGAAAAGGTTGTCACAAGCAAATAAAATTAATTGAAGGATGCAGAAATAAATGATGACAATCATTCATCATCGATAGTGATCTGTCAGTTTATGACAGGTTCAGTGACCCAATCAGAGTTCTACTAAGTTCAAGTGTCTCTCCAAGTACTTCAGTCTTCAATCATTACATTAATCTAATCTCAGGTTGAAATAGATTAACATGTAAGATTAAGCCATTTTTATTGTATATTGTATCAATAATTATATTTTGGCTAATCTATTTTAATCCAAGATCAAATGCAAAAATTATTGATATCAATGATTTTTCTCTATTTTATATGGTTTTCTCTACAGATTCAAGATGGTGTCTCTAAAAATAGTGCTTACACTTTGCTTGGCATCACTGTGCTGTCTTGGAAATGTTTCTGGAGAGAAAAGCAAGAAACTACAAATTGGTATAAAGAAGAAGGTGGAAGATTGCACCACTAGATCACGCACAGGAGATCGTCTTTCTATGCACTACACTGTAAGTAAAGGCACATTATGGGAAAAGTTCATCATACACATACAGATTGAGGGGTCAGTGACACAAAGGCGTAACTTTGTTTTGGCCATTTTGAGAAAAAGTGGTTTACCTATGTGTCACTGAGCACTTCAGCCTGAAGAAGTTTTCACTAGCCATTGTTGGGTGGAGTTAGTTTTTCATTACTCATTGTTGGGTGGAGTTTAGTCTTTGTGTTTCCTGGAAAGCCCACATTTTTCTGAACATTTTGATATCAATACCGGTACTCATTTTGGCAAAATATGGAGTTATGTCTTTGTGTCACTGAATCCTCGAGATGTACTAGGTTTACTTAGTTTATGCATTGTAACAAGAAGTTTATAAATTGGTTACCAATATCCATTGCAATTGACTACTGTAATTAGTAAACATCAGTAATATTGCTTCAGATACTCAAAGATCCTTGTATGAAAATTGAGAGAGAAGTGTTCAAATTAAATACAGATTTTTCTACATCAAACTTCCTCTTTTAGTTTCAGTTTTTCTTTCAGTGCTTACAGATAAAGGATGTTCATAAAATATTACACCCCCATCGGAGGAATATGAGGGAATCAGTAATTAATTACTGTATATTGCACCTGATATAGCATACCTCTTCTGCTCCCAGACCTGCTTGTTTACTTTGGTTAACTTATTTGTTAAGTACCAATATTCATGTTGCTGTTTCTTACCCCTCATTACTTATCTGTCAATTGTGTTATTACAGGGCAAGTTAGAAGATGGAACAGAATTTGATAGCAGTATTCCCAGGAAACAAACCTTTGACTTTACACTAGGAGCTGGGCAAGTTATTAAAGGCTGGGATCAAGGTCTGCTCAAGTAAGTTCAATTCTAAACTGATTGAAAACAAGAGTAATGATGATCAACAGAGTACAGAGAATCATTAGGTCACAATAATTCTCATAAGTTGTTTCTTTATAAATGTTTTCATTGAATTGATTTGATTTGCATGAATATCTTATTCCATTGTCTAAGTCATGCAGTCTATGCCATGACTATTACAGTGATACAATGTGTGGGTCTTGGAACTTAAATGAGAAAGTTAGTTGTTCTGTGTCTGCTAAAACAGATGCCTAGTACTTAGCCAACACAGGACATACCCATTTCTGAAATCTATTAAAAATATAGGTTATGTGTGCAGTACAGCTCTCTACAAAAATATCTATAGGTATCCAAAAGTGTCCATTCAATGTTTTACAATGACTGTCTAGTGTAAAACATAATAGATCTCCTGATTCATCCACTTTGAATAAACACCTTATGATAATGCAAATGCAATTTATTTTTGTTTGACAGTATGTGTGAAGGAGAGAAGAGGAAGCTAGTTATCCCCTCCAACCTTGGCTACGGTGATAGAGGATCACCCCCTAAGATTCCAGGTAAGCAACATCACACTGATATTAGAATAATGCAAAAAGAGAGATATTATGAACAAAGTACAGAGCCCATTAATAAAATGATTTATGTTCATTTTCATTAAACTCTAAAGCTAAAAGTATTGTCCTCAGTTGAACTAGATTGTTTTTCAATTTTTTAAAATGTTGTTGATATTCATACTTTCTTCACATTTCTTACAGCACTTAGAAACATGCGTATGAAGTGCTATGTAAATATTTTTTCCATGTGAAGTTGTGAATAATGTTGAACTTACCAATGTTTGTGTACTTGGGATATGCTTTATAATTCTCTAATGGGCAACTTGACTGTAGCATTTTACAATTTCTTGATTACTTTGGATTGAGGTGAAATAAACAATTTCTGGGATACAGTTGTTAGACTTTTTATTCTCCAGGTAGCTGGATCCTCCTCATATTTGCAATTACAATGCTATGCCGTGAACTAATTTGTTCTGATTTCTTTCTCTCTTTCTTTCTGTTAGGTGGAGCCACTTTGATCTTTGAGGTAGAACTGATAAAGATTAACAGGAAAGAATCAGATGAACTATGATAACTTTCCATCTTATTTTCATTCATTTCTTTTATCATTTATCTCTTTTGTTAGATTTCAATTAATCATGGATTTAGGTAATAGATGTAGAAGTTTGAAAGGACACATTAAATGTGAGAAAATGAACAACTATCCAATCAACTTACCTAGTAGAACATTTGGTCTCAAATAGGTACATTTAATATTGTCTACTGAGAAACAGTAGGGCATTAACTCATATTCTTTTAAAACAGAATCAATGCCTTTCCTGCTCTCAGCAAGTGATATTTCATAGTCACAGATATAGCTTTTGAGTACTTTTTAAACCTTGGTATTCACAGTCACTTGTCATTTTTCTTTTAAATCTGTATTTTTTATATCATGCTATTGAACCTGCTTCATATTTTCAATTTTGTTATAACAAACAAGATAAATTTGTTAAATAAGCAAAGGGGAAGCAACAATAGAATACCACTGCATGGCGCGGAATAACAAAATTTCAGGTTAACCTTGTATTATCCCAACTAGCTTGTTAGTTGTTACACTATGGTAAATAAATCATGATTGAATAATTACAAATTGGCCTTCTGACCATCTCAAAGAAGATGTTGCTTTTCTTGTTCCTTGTCATTGAGTGCCCTCAAGTAGGCCATTACTGCCATTGACAAAAGACAGCTCTGAAGGCCTTCTTGGCAGCCAATAATTTATTCTTACAACTTATTCAAGTACAACGTATTACAACCAACTTCAAGGAATGAATCTCAATCTGTACATGCATATCATTCGACATTTGTATACATTAGTTTGAGATATTCTTACTCCAACTTTAGAACAAATTTCTGTTTACTTTAGATATCTGTCTCCCTCCCGTCTTGCCCTCACTTTCTTTCTCTACTACTTGCTTATCTCTGTTTCTCTCTCTCTCTCTCTCTCTGTTTCTCTCTCTGTTTCTCTCTCTCTCTCTCTCTCTCTCTCTGTTTCTCTCTCTGTTTCTCTTTCTGCCTGTCTCTGTTTCTCTCTTTCTCTCATGCTTAGATAGTAATGAAACTTCACATCGTCTGCAGATATATATTTTAACATTGAAATTTTGATTGATTGGTTGTACTTGCTGAAAGCAATGAACAATATTTATATACATGTATTTCAGAAACAATTCTACTTTGGTGCCTACATGAATTATTTCATGACATTCTTGTTCCCATGTATTATATTTGATGTACTTTGTACTATGTCACAAATCCATGTCTATGTCTAGAGTGTAACTAGAATTGTTTGAAATGTTGGAAGTATTATATATGACTATATGTATATAATCTGTAGTACGTTCATTCTACTTAATACCCCAAAGAGACCAAAACAATTCAGAAATGATATTTCTGCTAAAATTAGTAACTTAAGATAAGAAAGCTCATGTCTTGTCATCATTACTATATAGTAGCAGCTCAAAACTAATCTGCACGTCAATTCAACTGCTATGTGATATTTTAGCAGTTTGAGGAATTAATTATTTTTAACATTGAGATGGTCAAAGGATTTAATGTAATTCATAGTGTAAAGGAAGTTAATTGATATTGGGATATGAGTTTAACAATCATATAACTATGATGTGAAATATCTTCAGTTTATGATAATAGAGGCATCACTCCAATGTATTATTTTAGATGTTTTGTATGTACATGTAGATATTATGTGGTAATATGTTTTTTTCATATTCACATTATATGAAGGTCATGTATTGTCTTTGTATGTCAGCATTTCAAAGTTTGACTTCGGAAGCAATAAGTAAAAATAGTACAAACAGTTGGAAAAAAATGATGTCAGTAGTGATTGTGTTGTTATGAAAGTATGTGAAGCTTTTATGAGTATGTCCGTGTCCTCTAGTAATTTGCAATTCCTACCCTGCATGTAAGTAGGAGGGGATGGCCCATAATGTTTGCATCAAATTTAGTTCATTTGTTACCATTGATAAAATGGCTAATATGGTCATGAGGAATCTTTTCTTATTAATTGATAACCAAGAAAAATACTGATTGCAATGATTGTACTTGATGAAGAGAGGATTTCCATCTTGGGGAAATTATGATGATGGTGAGGATGTTAAATGGCGAGGGTGTTGAAGAAAAACAAATTGATAAAGAGAAAACGGCAATGATGAGGAGAATTACGGTGATGATGATGATGATGATATGAACAATACTGGAATAAGTATTGGATATAGTGACAAAGAGGAAGATGATGGAAATGAGCATGATGAAAATGAGTAGGATGATAGTTATGTCAAAATGAAAAGAGTAACAAATCGGTGAAGATGATGGTGATGAATGAATGTTATTAGTGGCTACTAATGTCAATACTACTGGTGGCAGTTAAAATGGAGATGATGGTGATAATGATGAGAGTAAATAAAGTTCAAGGACATTTATACTGCTAGCAGCATTCTCTAACACTCTCCTTGTGCACTAAGATTGTATAACGTTGGAAACGGAGCACAACTCAAACGGTGAAGAGATCGAGGGATAAATCTCGTACTTTGAACCTTGAATCACTTTCTTTCTGAATTTGACCAGTTAATGTTGATGAGAGTGGATGACAGGTAGGTGATGTCTAGATTATTGGCTTGTAAGGAGTATACAATATTGTGAAGATAGAGAATTCTTCTTCCATTGAGTACAGTCCTCTTTGTAGAGTAAAGTCGTACTTAAGGAATTTCATTGTCTAACGTACTGCTCAGTCGATTCTCTAAATACATAAAATCAGCAGAAAATATTTTTAATCATTTTTAAATAACATGCAACCATATATTTATATATAAAATATACACATATAGGGATCTATTCTTTCTCTCTCTCTCTCTTTTTTTTCTCTCTCTCTCTCTCTTTCTCTCTATCTCTCTTATCTTTGTTCAACATAATGTATACGGTAACAGTTTCGTGAATTTATTCCCATATAATACTTAGATTAAGAATCTAAAGCTGATCGACACAAAGTTTCGATGGAAATAATGCTAAATCGCACCTGCGAACAACACCCCATGTATTATGTTCACTATTAAAACGCACATGCGCCTATTGTTATACAGATTAGCGTACGCGTCACGTCACTATGGATACGCTCTGCACCAAGTACCGCTAGAGCTATAGGACCAGCGCGAGCAACAGGTGCATTTCCCTACCAATCTTTCTTTTAGCTTTATGGCCTGGAATATCTAAAAAATCGACTCAAAATGACGGCACAGTGTATGGGCAACTTTGGTGCTCACAAATGGCGCTATCCTGAGTTTATGGCAGACCGATATGGCCGTTCAAACGGATCTGTGGATCCCGAAAGTCGACATTACCAAGATGATGCAGGGGTAAGCGACCAGACCGTGTGGGTCAACAAGCGGTATATCCCTACCGATCTCCGCAGCACTGCCCCGGTACCTCGGCGCAAGCCACTGGCTTCAGACCGCCTGCCTCGCGTGGAGAGGGATTGGGTGCCACTGGGAGAGGCTTCGTGCAGACAGATATCAAGAGCCATGGAAGAGAGACAGCTCTACGTTTCACAACCTAGTACCAGGTCTGAAGATTGGTCTACTCTTAGACAAATACTACCCTCAAAAGGACTACCACTAAGGGATAGCCCACCAAACTGGGGTACAGGCAATGCATATGCACCTCCTATGCTTGGAGCAAGACAAAGACGGTTCCCTCATATAAACAGTCCGATGACAAGGTATGCACAAAGTATTATATTTACATTGTTTTTGTAAAAAAAATAGGCTTAGGATGGATGAATAAATGAATTAAAGTTTATATTTTAATAGTTTTTTTTATACTCCAAGCAACTTACAAAAGTCTTACAATGTCATTGTCAGTATTTATGAGAAAAAAAAGGACAAATAAACAAATAAGAACTTATGATTCAACACCTATTTCTTGACTTGCTTGCTTTTGCATTTTGAATTGTCCAATTTAAATATAAAAAATGTAAGATTTACTTGTATACATCTGATATCTCTAATGTAAACTGAAGTGATGTTTTATGTAGTTAAAACTTCCATGAGGAGTATTTTTTGAGGATCATCTTTACTTCTGTTGAAGATGATGACGAAGGTCCAGGGAAGTACAACTGCATGAAGAGATTCTGGCAATTCATCAAGCACAACAGAACTGACAGTGCTGGAATTGCGGAACTCAAATCTGATGGCCTGCTAATCAGTGAACCTGCTGCGAAAGCTGACGCCCTGAATAGACAGTTCAAGAAGTACATTAGATCATTGATGTGAACTTACTTTTATTTCAGCAAGGACTTCAGTTAACATAGTTATATTGCTCAACAATTTTACATTATTAAATGTCATGGACTTTTTGATTACGGTAGTTGATTTTAATTTCAGTTATATATTTTTTCTTCTTCATGTTTTCCTCTCGTTTTAGATATACGGATAACATGCATACAACACACAAACTTTTCAAGCTTCATTAAGTTGCCAGAGCACCATCCGGAAGAGCTGTATCTCGAGATATTTCCAGGCTCTTCTCAAGAAAGTCTTTCCATGAGAGGACAGTGTAATATTCTCTGCAATAGAAGGGGAAAAGCCTGTCTTGAAGAAACATTTCTAGAATTGATGCCATTGTGACTTACTGAATTTTTTTACCAAGCCTCGTCAACTTTTAAATTTCAAGACCGGTATAACATTTCTTCCACGACAGAACAAAGACATTGATAAATTAAAAGCTATCAAAACAAAATTTGTAAAGGAAGTTAAGTTTACTTCAGTATCCAAAATGGTAAAAAAGAGAACAAAGCCATGTTTAAAATTAGTCATTGCACAAGTATTTTGATATCTAAAACACATTTTGGTTGTACATAATTATATATCAGCAATCATTCTGTAATTTCAATGTATGATAACTTTCAAAGATTATTTGGTTATTTTTATGAACAAAAATTAGTATAAATATTATTTATCTTGAAGAAAAAAAACACAAATTATTTGTGTATTAGTGGTTGGAGGGGCTTGATAGAGCTATACGATGCAATTTACAGCCTGGTGGCTTGTGTATTGCATGCTTGCAGTAATAATAACATGCATACTTAATAATAGCTTAATCTGTTCTCAGTGCAAAATGTATTCCATTTGTTTTACTTGGCAATATAGTAACAGAACTGGATTTAATTAGTAACCAGCTGGCTGTACACATTTTCATTCCGTCCATGCATGATTGATATCGTGTGTAGCGTGATTTAAACAGTATTATTGATTATTTATGTTTATTTATCTATGCAGTTTATATGCAACCTTTGACCATTGTATTGATAAAAAAAAATCAAAATTCATATTTGTATGCAAATAAAGTTATTAACTTTTGAAGGACATATGTACATTGTTTTTAGAAGCATTCTTTTCTTAGAAAGGAGCAACATAGAATCTTTTAATTTTGTTTACTTAAGCATGATCAAATAGTCATAATTTTCATTGTGGTAAAAAAAAGTCTTAAAATAAATAATTTAATTGCAGGAATAGGTTTTCAATAATTATGATGTGGAGGTGTGATTATGATGTGGATAGGTCATTGGATTGTGGATCACATGGTTTGCATTTCGAGTCCTACCATGGCACCAATGTCTTTTGGCAAGACATTAATCTACATTTGCCATACTCTACCCAGGTGAGGTAATTGGGTACCTGGCAGGAATTAATTCTTTTATATGCTAGAGCGCCATAAAAATAATTATAGTTTGTTCTAATATAGCGCTTTCCAGGACCGCAGGCGGCCCTCTAAAAGCGCTTTACAGATATATATTATTAACCCGGTCATTGGATTCAGGCTTACCTGCACACAGTGTATGCAAATTCTCCACTCCCTTGGGAGCATTCCAGCCAGGTGTCATTTTTACAAACGCACACTTGCTCATGTAACCACATTAAATTTCGCATGCTACCGGGTACCCATTTAACGGGTGGAGATCGAGTGGCACATGTAGATCAATGTCTTGCCAAAGGACAATAGTGTCACGGCAGGACTTGAACCACGGACCTTGTGATCCACAGCCATTCTAAAGCCAGGGTAATAATTGTCAAGTCTTACATGAGAACTATACAAGAACCCACTATTGTTATTATTATAAATCTACTTTTGGTGTGAAAAAATAACTGCTCATGTTCATTAATAATATGACATATCCAGATATTTCATTTTATGTGAACTTAGAAATTTACATTGCATCCATCAAGATTTATGGATATTCTAAAAATATTCTTTGTACAAGTAGGAATATGAGAGTTGATTTATCTTGAGAAACTTCTTTTAAGATTAGTCAAAGCATGTTTATGCAAATAACTTTGCTAATTACTTGACAAACTATGCAATTATTTTTTTAATTGAAATTTGTATATTATATGAACATCTATTTTCAGTCCATTTAAAAAAAAATGTTTATAGCACATTTGCACACTGTACAGCAACTGATCATTTTTCTAAGAGTTTTTTTTTTTTTTATCTTGTCCCATTGTTTTGTCTTGCCAAGTTACACCTTTGTAGTTTATCAACTTGGTTGTTTTTATGTGTGCCATTACATAATCATAGAATTAGACAATTAACATTAAAACAAAAATCAATTTGTTAAAGGGCCTACAGCATCTTTTACATAAAACTTCAAATAATAAATTGAATGAGACGAGTTTTCGTAATATACAAACAACAATATTTTTGAGATAATCACTCGCCAAAATACATTTTGTTCTTATGACGCAAAGCTTTGTTCAAATGTTCATAACAATGTATAAGCAATTCATCATCTGCCAACACGTAGGCTGTTAGTGCATTTGACATTACAAAGCTCTTACATCCTTTATATTGGCAGACAATGAATCAAGTCAACTGCCTTTTGTCTTCTTTTTTTCCCAAGAAACCAAGAAAAATCAAGAAACAAAGCAAAACCCTTTTTTTTTCAAGCAAAAAGCAATAGCAGATGGATTACTGCATCCCTAATCATTTTCAAATTTCTATGTATTTGTTGAGAAAATGCTGCACTTCACTGCAGTATTTGTGCCAGTATTAAATATATGTGCTTTTATGTCGCCTCTAAATTTATTTTGTGTTGTGTTTTTATTTGTTTGTATCTAAACCACACCATCGTTAAAAGATTTTTACAAAAGGACAGTAGAGAAGAAAGAAGATAAGCTTGGGAAAGGAAAAGGGATGAGTAAATATGAAGAGCAAGACAGTATAAGAGAATTGTATGTTGAGAGCAAGACAAACATTGATGCTATGTTAAAGAGTGATTTGCTTTTATGCCTCTGAGCAGATGATGTCTTTAGGAAAGAGGAATGAGAGATGAAACATCATCTTGAGGTCTCGACACAATTTGCAGAATCAAACCAAGAGTTCATATAAATTATTGCCTGCAAAAACAAGTTTGGTTTGAGAAAAAGAGAGTAAAACCCAAGTATAAGGCAAAGAAAGTCGAGAGGTCCAGATAGCAAGAAATACTGATTACCTACTCCTAGTCCTGACTAGAAATCATTATATTCACACCCACACAGACCATGAATCAAGGGTGAAAATAAAAGACGGTGATAGATCTTTTATTTCTGGATAGGACTTTTATTTCTTTAACTTGTTTCAACGATACAGATGTTTAGCCATAATGTTATTCATAACTCACTTCACTAAACTGACTACACAATCAGACTGAAACTTGCAAAGTTCTGAAAATTTGTATCCTGTAATTCTGCTCTTGTTTTCTTACTGTTTCAATATACTTGGATATCTAGCTACACGTCAATGAAACGTACACACACGACACATCCCCTTTTTTTTCTTCATGAGTAAATGCTTGTCAGTATAGTACAAACGCCTGTCATCGTCATTGCAAATTTGCATTTTTTCATAAATGACGGCTATTCATATGCGGTTTCATCCAAAAGCAATAACTTATTACAGAACAATGGCAAGATGTACAAAATTCACAAGTTCATTGTTAAATATTGGTTGATGTATAGTTCACAAATAGTTTCATACTCTGTACAGTTCTATATACCTTAAAGGATACTTAATGAGTTTTAATACATGTTGATTTTTCTTTTGTAAAACAAACAATCAAACAAACCCTGCAATGTTTACACATTCTGGTTATGTATTGAACATTACATGAAATTACAAAAGGTGATTAATAAAGTAGAAAAATCATTTGATTATTCATATGTTCACAATGAAACTATTTAGCACACTGAGTTTACAGGAATGGCCTGCCACAAGCTAGAATTCCATGATTGTTTTACAAGAGGTTATGTTGATTATGATGGTATCAGTCTTGTGTTGCACCATATCATCCCTACATCCCGATGGGCAAGGGTATGTTGGTGAAGATTTATTTAACATGGCTGCATGAAAAACTTTCAATGGCCAACATACATAGCCAGTATTGTACCCTGTACCAGACACAAGGATGTCAGACCATAGGGGCGCTGAAACCTACAGACATTGCACCTTAGGGGAATTGTAAAATGTGTCTAACATTGTAATGAATTACTGAGATGTATAATGCCCCTTTTTATATATCTTACTTACTATTCTCTATAGTCATTGAGTTGTACTTATTCCCGTCAGAGAAGTGTGCAGCAAACACATTTTTAAAATAAATATGGCACATTCTCAGAATTAGGACATAGGACATGCTTAAATTGTGCAATTAAGACTGGAGCTAAGTACAATTTGTTTGTTTGTTTGCTCTAGTGTGGTCATTTTTTTCTTGACCAGTAAAACACCACATTAGATGGGTGGGGAGGGATATTATGATTCTACTAACCTTAGGAACACTCATGACCACAGGACACCTTCACTTGCATTGATATGAATAGGTGTCCCAATTCTTGGAAATCAAATGTTAAGATGAAACACATAGTAACATTATTTATAGCTTGAATTAAAATCAAGCAAAACTTTCATCTTTGATATAAAATTCTGTGAGGTTAATGAGTAACTAGTTTTATTTGCTGAAACAACGTTAGTTAAGAATAACACCTACCATTCACTTATTGTTTAACATGGAGAATTGTTTAACATCCAGAATCCCTATCTTAACTATTAAGTACCATAATATTTTCTTATAAAAAAAGCAGATTACCGCAGGTTACACGTTTTTAAAATCTTTCAAATGTAGTATGGGTAAGTACTTGCAACAAACATTAAACATTTTGGAAATTGAAAGTATTGGCACAAAGTTAAAGTACATTATCACCTAAAACATCATCCAATATCATAAATCATCATGTAACCAGTAAATGGTCATAACCAGGGCAACTCTAAAAGGTTTAGTGTTATGACAGCTACTCAGTCATTGGTCCTGAAGTTTGGATTGATATGGATCCATTATATATCCCCATATCAATCACAAACTTACAAACTCATATCTCAATAGAACAGAGATGCTACTAGTATCATGCTGCAAACGATTTGAATCAATAGCAACTATTTTTTTAAGACAGGGCCCTGGATAATAACGATAACATTAACAATAATCATTCCCATATCATTTCCTAGAAACTAGATTGTTGCAGGTCCCATGTATTAATATGTTTTTATGCTGATGATCCTCCTTAAATTACTTTTATCAGGTGAGCCATGTAGCAGTGTCAATCATATTCCATTTACAGAACCCCAAGGATTTTATAGTTGCCGAAACATTTCAGAAGGGACCACTATTATTGTTATCATTACATTATATATAGGCATATTGTTTACTGTTATCATTACAGGTACGACCAGCACTGCCAACACCAATACGGTGGGCACACATTGAAATTGAAATTCAAAGTGGCTGAACATTAAACCACTATGATACTACACAAGTAGTACAGACATACATGTAGGGGTAATGTAGTTGAAATAAATTTACAAATGTTTACTTGCAGAATTTATATCAAGAATCATTTTTTATTCATCCAACCCTGTACCTTCAACCAAGTACTTGACGCTCTTTTACTGCCCATATCTGTCTATTTCATAAATACATCCACTCAGTGAAAAATACAAGAGGGGCAAAGTATCATTGCAAAACACATGGCCATTTACATATTATATAGAGTTGAAATATCACAACACTGATTGAATTGATATTTGTACAATAATTGGCAAAAAGGAAAAACATAGAAATCAATCAATTTTTAGAAATCTTATTTACATACAAAATTGCACATGATTTTGAGTAGGAAAACCGTAGCTATTTTTCATCTTCTAAGTCTAACGTCATGCTATTCATTCTCTCCTTTTACAAAGCCTATCTAAATAAGGTATGCTTACAATGAAGAACATACCGTAGGGGATATCATTTTGAATTTGAAAGATTAGCATTTGCAGGCAGCATGTAAATAAAAATTGGTCTAAAGAAAACAAATTGCATTTTATTGAAGCATCATAATTTGGAGATAACATAACAAACTTGTACAAAAAGAAAGCAGCCTTCAATATGTTTTTCCTTATCACACTCTGCTAAGGTTTGATTATGTTTTTCAGGTTAACATGAGTTAAAGATAACTGTGATTCAATCAGATACAATGTTACTTGAGGTAAACATACCCTGACACAAATCAAAATAATTATTTAAAAAAAAAAAAAAAAAATCAATATTGGCACCAAAGGAATTGCAAATAAAACACATAGGTGAGTTCATGGAAAGTCATCCATTGAAGAGAGTGGATATTCGTAGAAAAATAATATTAACAACATTAAGCACACACAATTGTACAAAATACATTATAAAAAGGTGGAACTAAACACATCAGCATAAGAGATGGCCTAATGCATAGCAATTGAAACAATAATAATAATACACTTAAAGTAAAGCTAATTGACAACTCATATGCAAACATTCTACAACTTATAAAAAATAGCTTGTCTGAATAAAAAATCTCACTGGTTTCGATTTTTTGCATCCTATTATGATGCTCTAAGCTGAGATTTATCAGAATTATGAGTATTTTGTTACTTTTTACACCCTTAAAGATCAATAATTTATCCATAAATAGCCAAGGTACTATCAGTAGATTGAAATACTATATCATGGGTGTTTTTGTTGAACAGTGGGAAAAAAATCTGTCATAGAGAGAAAATATGCTGAAACCCTCTAATTCATACAATTAAATTTTGCCTGGTTTCTTGTGGTATTTTTCAGACTTTTTTTGCACTTGTCCTTCTTTCTCTCCAGATATTTTTTTTCTTCTCTAAACCTCCCTATTTTATATGTGCTTTTCCCAATAAGCATGATCAGTTACAAAAAGGCTTTGGTTTTCCTTCACACTCGAACGACATACAATGCAGAATAATATTTTTGGTACACATAGTCGGCAGAAAAAAGCATTGCTCTTAATATCTAACAATAAATACTTTTTGAAGAATTCTTCAGACTTGAAAAAACTCTACAGATATAGATAATTTTTAAAGATTTATATACAGCTACATATTCAATTTGTTTGATAATGAAAAGGATTATTCTATACTAGCAACCACATCCTATACTTACAGATACACCTCATAATCTACATTCTGCATCTCATAATCTACATTTTGCATTTGAGAATCTAACTTGAATTTGTAATCCATTTTTTTTATCTATATATGCTTGTATATGAAGTAATCATCGACATCACCATTATTCACCACATCACATATTCAATATCCTTTGCTTCTTCAACATGACATGTATTATCAGAAGTATGATAATTTGTTCTTTATCTTTAAACTCTGAGAGAGATAACAAGATAACAGTTATACTCCACAAATGTATGTTTAAAGAAAATAAGATTCCATTAAAGTTCTAAAGTTCATGTGTTATAAATTCATTTTCTGATGATGATGATGAAGGTGGAGATAATATAATAGCCAGCAGGATGTAAAATAGGCTACAAAAATTGTTTTTCATGACTTGATGTTTCCCCCACAATTTCATTGATTCTTTTCTCAAAACACCATACACCTATTTTCCAGTCATAACACAAACTATCATTCTTCCAAGCATCTAATATTTCTCTAGCCTCTGTCTACTAGCTAATACCTGTGTGCATTTATATGTACAAGGGTCTGCATAAACCATACAAACAGGGTGGGAGGGGAAGTCTTCAATAGTTTGAAATTGGAATGAATGCATATCAAATTCAACTTATATAGTACATTCTAAAAAAATGAGTTGATTTTGTGAACCAACCACAGGGAAAAATACGACTTAATTCATTGGAATGCTCACTCTTAAAATATTGCAACTGACGAATCAGTCATACTACTGTAAAAAGAGAATGTCTGCAACCCCCCCCCCCCCTTCTTTAAAAAGATTACTCCAATTTTATTTTTTTTGTGGAAAAGAGTGCAATCATTTGTCAATTCTCTTTCTACAATGTTGTTCTTAAATTATTTAATTCTACATGCATTGTATTTTTCAAGAGATGTGAAATAAATGAATTTGAATAATATCTTATTACTTGTGTTGAACCGCTGTTAGTTCCTGTGAGTTGATTGAGGTTTTCTTTCCTGTGAGTTGTTTTAAACTTGTTATTGTTACGTGAAAATATATGAAATAGTAACATTTAATGTTGAAATCCACTGTTTCATGAGTTATATATATTTCAGAAAGCATAAGGATTGTATTCAACTATCCCACTAATAATTTCTTGAGACTATATTCAGTCATTCCCTGGAGAGATCTACGTCTGTCTCCATGACATTACCGTACTCCTCTGCACTAAGACTAAGCATTCTAGTGATTTAAACATATCCAACAAAAACATGGACATTAATCAAATATATTTCCTGCATTCATAAGACATATGCATTAAGTAGCATCACTCTTTGAACATTAGAAAAAAATGCACCTACGTAAGAACTTTTGGCCCTTGATGGGTGGAAGTTATTATATACAACAAATGTCAAACGCTTCAACTTCCTTCCTCCCTATCTCTCTTCTCTCTCTCTCGATCTGTCGGAGCTTCGTAGAATGTAGATGTCAATGATGTACTCTCCCTCAAGGGTTGCAGCAAATATTAGTCTCACGGTTGTGTCGTTGTCGTTGCCTGCCTCCATTTTGTCTTTATCTTTGAGCAACGAAGAGTGACGATGCCTGGCTTGGGTCCGCTCCAGCTGGAAACAGAACTGTACGGGCGATAAACAAGTTCAAATGACTTAATGAATACTAAGCTCAAGATAACTTGGACTGTGGTCTATCAGATTAGAATTACTGTATTAAGATCAAACATTATTCATGGGTTAAAGGAAAAGATAGAGTGTGATTGAAATATATTGCTCACATCCAGAGGCTGTAATAAGCAGTCATTGTTTAATTCGGGAGGGATAAAATATGAGTCATTGCTGATCCCTTGCGACCCTGTTTGATGATGATTCTCTAGCAACAGATACAGTTGTAGGGTATTTCATAGAGGTAAGCTTGTGCATGATCATGACTTGAGGAACACTGAATTGCTACCAACAAATGTTAGTCACTTCTCCTTAAGCTTAGGGGTTTATAAAATACGTTACTCTGGAGAGATGAACTCTACCTTTCAAGATGTAGTTTGTCAGCAAGTCAGGCACTTC
Source organism: Strongylocentrotus droebachiensis (assembly GCA_035222895.1). NCBI lineage: Eukaryota > Metazoa > Echinodermata > Echinoidea > Camarodonta > Strongylocentrotidae > Strongylocentrotus > Strongylocentrotus droebachiensis. The sequence continues at coordinate 38,410 of JAVYIG010003321.1, forward strand.
TTTGCTGTCCACATCAATTGCTTTCAAAACTGAAAAGAACAACAAAATACATCAAATTATTGTAAATTGACACATTTCCGATTTGTACAAAATAACTCTTGTATTACACATGTCATATACTGGATAAAGGAAATCTATAACTGAAAAAAAAAGGCTACAAGAAAGCATGGATACAATTGCGAAAGGGAAAGGTCTTAAATCTGACCACATGGAGTAACACGTACTGGTATAAATCTCTCTGAATTCTCTTTTAAATTGATCTAATTCATAGTTTTATTTTTATCACTGGTGATATTATTTGCTGCAACAATGACTTCGAGAAGCGATAAACACCATCGTAGAGCCAAAGGGGATTCGAATCCCACAGATATCGACATCTTATCGGATAATCAGGACCTACCACAGCATGGTGAGGCCTCACCCTCACCACCTCATCAGGCCAAGCAACCCCGGCAAAGCCTGAGCACATCATACCTAGGTACAGCGGCTGGTGCTAGTGGCTACTCAGGTGGAACGGGCCAAACGTTTACCCCACCTGTTAGCCCTGCGCCCAACATGGATACGAGTAATGTGAGCATTGTTAGCATGCAACAATACTTCAAGACAGCTACGGAGGGCTTTGAAGGTATGATAAGGAAGGCTGTTGATTCATTGATTGAAAATATCAAACCCGTTGAGATTAACCTCGCCGAATCTATTGAATTTGAGAGCAAGCGGGTATCCGAGCTGGAAAAGAAAAATTCATCCCTGGAGAAAAGGATGTCAGAGTTGGAGAATGAGCTAGCTCCGCTTCGTGCTTTAGCGGCATCGAATGCAGCGGGAATCAACAAGGCTGAATGTTTTTCACGTAGGAATAACATCCGCCTCGTAGGCTATCCAGAAGTAGCAAACCAGCGTGAGCAATGCATCGAGATCGCGGAGGATATCGTTTCGCGGGAAATCCGAAATTGACCTCAAGGTCGAGCGGGCTCATCGCGATGGAAGGCGCACGGAGAGACCTCAGCATATCCTCATTAAACTTCAGTCGTACCGGCATAAAGTTGACATCATGAGGAAGGCTGGCAAACGAAGCTTTCTTTTTTACTGACGACCTCACCAAAGATGACCTAACGGAAAAACGTAGATGGTCGGCGGAGGTAAAGAAACTCTACGATCAGGGTGTGAAGCTGTGCTTTGCCGCCGGAAAGTGGCGTGATGAATCAGGTGTTCCCTATGATTTCAGAGTCTAATCGACTAACAAGAGACGAGGTCATGTAAGATTATGTTATACTACTGTGTGTATCTACGGTGTGTATCTATAATGTGTAGAATCTTATTTATATATTGTTATTGTTGTAGTAACGTGTACAAACATGTAATCTCGTTATTTATTATTTATGTCAGGGGACTATTATACTTAATAGTTTTTCAAACTTCCTTTTCAGTCTCCAATTTCTTAATTCCAGAATTGTAAGATTATGATTGTTTCATGTTACTTTTGTATATATATTATGTTAAGGTTTTATGATTGAAATAAATGAACTGAACTGAACTATTTGTATAATTATTATTTTGATGCCATTTCTCTTCCATACATTTGCCAGGTTAGCAAGTTGCCAAAGAAATCAACTTTTTGTTTATGATAGAGACTGTATTATCTCCCCCTGTTTTTTTTCAGACCGTAATCAACGACCATTAGAGGAGGTCATGTAAATTACGTTACTCTACTGTACATGCTCTCGCATAACTATTATTTTGGTGCCATGTCTCTTCCATACATTTGCCAGGTTAGCAATTAAGTTGTCAAAGAAATCAACTTTTTGTTTATGGCAGAGATTGTATTATCTGATTTTATCTACCCTGTTTTTTTTCTTCAGAGTCTAATCGACCAACAATAGAATCCTGATCCTTTCTGTGTTTTTTTTCTTCATTTCAATGAAACAAAACAAGAATCAACTGATACATAAAAACATCAAAGATAAAAGATGATTTTCAAACAAATTAATTCAATTTTTTTTAAAGAGCAAGAAAGACCCTAAAAGCAGAACGGAAACATACAACCATCATCACAGAGCTTTGAGCCGATCAATATCAGACTTTGTCTTGGGGGTGAAATACATCTATATGCATCCATCCATGCACATTGGATTTTTTTGTCGAATATTTATGATATTAAATAACAAGAGCTGTGTAGAATGCAAAGTGAAATTTTCTGTTTGCTAATTGCAGCACGCCAAGGCAGGAGACAACACAAATCAATAACGTCTGTCTGCACTCCTCAAATTTCCTTCCTCAAATTTGACGATTGATTATTTACAGTGGGTTGAGGCTTAAGCAGAACAAAACTAGGACAAAATAAAGCTGAAGTCTGTTTGTGGCTGTGCCATTTTGATTTTTCAAGTGAGACTGGGATCATCATATTGTGATGAGGCAGAAGATTTTACTCAAGAAGAAGGATGGCAACAAAATGGCTAAAAATGATAACTACCATAGTCATATGGATAAAAGCAATAAACTACTTTGCCAAAAGGTAACCAAATCAGCTATGAATTCACAAATGATTAAAAACCTCTACACAATTAAGCTTTTGAAAGTAATTGATATATTGAATTTGATTTTGAGTAAGCCAAGTTTACGACTGCAATATATTTCAGGTCTTTTGAGAAACCAAAATAGATGTGTACAAATTTGACATGCATACCTGCTATTCTGTTTTATAGGAAGAGGTAGATTTCATTAAGCTATGAATATGTGGGGACCTTAAGTTACTACACAGGTATCATTTATTCTATATATCACAAGAAAAAGTCTACGGGTACTTCCTTTTCACAATATTTGGCTAGATGAATACTGTAAGATACATGTCATATGATTTGGCATTCGAAATGCAGTAATTGCACAGCCTTGTTTTTGGTGTCATTTAAAACTTCCTGACTTTTTTTCCAGAAATTGAGACTTGATACAGTAACTTACTGATCCCTCCTGTTAAAACCCCTTAAATTCAACATATTTATGCGTGTGGTATCCATCATCTAGTTCTGAATTCTACCAAAAAATAACATTCGCTAATTGGTTTCCAGCTGATAATCTACTTACTCCAACTCTCCCTACATAGAGTAACGATGGAAGATGTGAGTTGTCGGTATTTTATGTAACAACAAAAATAAAGGAGACAACAGAATGCTCAAAGCCCATATAATTTTTGTTGATACCCCCCCCCCCTAAAAAAGGTTTTTAAAGTGATGTTTTTAATTGATAAATAGCGAGACAATCACAGTTCTAAGCTTTATCTTTAAACGGTTGATATCAAGTATATTTTAGAAAAGTGGCTTTGCTGGATTTGTACCTGTAACTAGACATATATTGTCTTTCTATAGTTACAACCAACCTTACCACTACCAATCAATAGTTCTCTTAGATTCCACATTCGAGTCGCATTATTGTGCAGACATTCAACATTATACCCCAAGAGAGGTTTTAGTGTATCAACCTTACATAATAACCCTAATTGGTAAGCTCCGCACTGTGATTATAGGTAGAAAACAGGGGATAATCCTATCATGATGCATATCAGATGCTTGGGTATCAGGTGTTAAAATCAATACCAGCTATGTTCACATTGTACCGTCGTAGTTCTAAACGTAATGCGACAGAAACATTGACGTTTTAAACCACAAGCTAAACTTAAAAATGTCCAGACTGTTGTGTGAACATTACTGTTGTCTCCAATATCACCTGATTTGAATTAAGTCTGCTAGTAGCAGTTACCTTATGAAGAATTTGGAAACATTATCCTCCTCGCAGGAATTCACATTATCTAATGACAAACTAAATTCCTAATAAATTGGCTGAAATAAGGTTCACCTGAACCATATTAGTTTACACCACATAGTGGTACCACAAACATGTTGTGCTGAAAGTGTTGTCGATCCCAAATATCATTTAAAGCCTGACATAATACAAAGTGCAAATACTTCTTGTTGCTTACAATTTCAGTCAACAACAAAACAGACAGTCTGAGGACTACCATGGAAACCTTGATTTTGATTAGTTGTCGAGCCCTGTTACCATGGCAGTTGCCATTGATGGCAAAGTTACCATCAATGCTAAGTTTTATGCGATGGGCCTTGATAAAATTTCAGATTTGGGCATTGTAAACAGAAAGAACATATTATTTACCCTCAAAATAAAAAAATCCTCAACCAAACCATTGGTATTTTCTGCTGGCTTTGAACAATTCATATTGGGAATTAGCAGTGAAAAAGTGAAGTATTGCTCTATGCTTTCTGCTTGGACAGGGTGATCTTCAATGTAAAAAGCACTTAAAGTGGACAAGCAAAGCATTTGGGGGAAATGTCCCAATTTCTATGTCAGGCAGATGTGAATGTACCTAAACTTTGTGAGGATTTCAAACTCAGGATCTGCAAAAACTTACCTGTAAACTACAAGTAATTTTCATGATCGGGTGGGTGTGAAACTGCCTATCACTGCATATACTCACTTTTTGTGATTATTCTCAAAGTTTCCAAGTCTGGTGGGGCATCTTTGTGATATGGTATTCTCGTTGTCAGATACTGTTTCAAGGAAGGAAAAACAAATCAATTCAATTAACAAGACATACGATGCCTCAATAAAATCAAGTTTCATTCGTAGATATTCTATCGTAATCTGAACATCCTAGAAAATCCTGATGGTTCAGGAATTTACAGACAACCCATTATTGTATTTATATTACAAATTTGTCATTCCAATAAAGATGCTTTTTTAATGGTGTAACAATCACACCTTTGACACCAGAATAATGCAAAGATGTGAAATAAGGTATACACATTTCTCTTGCTTCAATTTGTATGATTAAAACCATATCTAATATTCTTGGTTCACTAGCAGTGCATAGAATAATGAATAAGTGGATCCAATATAGTTGTGGTATTATTCTGCATTTAACATGATAAAGATATATGATAATTTCATTATAAAATGATTAGATGATTACAGTGGGTGGGTGGGGGTAGGGGGTGGCAATACTACCATGGGGTCAATCCCAAACAGCATAGAAACTAACTGTTTACTCCAAAAGCTCATTTTAGATTCCATTTTTCAATATAATAATTTCCTTGCATGCAGAATTTTTTTTTTGTTAATTTAAATATCTATTCCCCAAAGTAATTTTTGAAACTTTTCTGAGCATTTTGACAAATTAATTTCCAGAGTTGATTGGCTCTCAGCTCCTAAAGAATAAATGATTGCTGATCCAAAGATTTGCTTCATAGACAGCTTGCACAGGTATGGGAATTACCTTGCTATCGCACACATGACATGACAAAACCCATGTCTCGCACACATGCCTGCAGGAATTGAATATTGCATTGGAAAAATATTCATGTTTTGATGGCTTGACATTTAAGTACAAACTTAAGATTCAGGTCATAAGGATAAAATGTCTCCCCTTAGGATGCCGGCAAGCAACTCTCAACTACCGGCATTGGGCGTGATCAGGATGCAGTCAGCATAATATCAACTTGCAGAAAAAAAGAAAAAGGAAGACATTTTGCCAGCAGATATTCCTTCACTTCCGCCATATTGCTCGATATATCGACTATCTAATGAGAGGAGGGATCTTGGATATATGTCAATTTTCACACTGCTGAAATAGCATCTTTTTAACATAGAAAGATTTTGAGAAAAAAAGGAAGTGTGCCCCAAATGAAAAATAAAAGGTGAACTTGTAAGTGAGTTTGCTAGTTCTTCATACTTTCTTTTGAGTGGAAATTCCATTAAACCAGTCCATACATTACTATCCATGTTTCTTTTAATATTTCAGGAAGAGCACCTGCACTGGATATTTTATATGTACAGAGAAAAACCTCTTAGGCTTATGTATCATTGTGCAGCTGGAAAAGCAACTTATTTGAGTTGCAAATCTCTTGGGGTCACTGGAGACCACTTACCATGCCTGGTTCAATGCCATTCTTGAGTTTCAGTTTATTGCTGAGTAGAGAGAGAGGGTCCTGCTTTACTTTCTGCTTGGTTGCCCCGTTGTTTCCTGTTCCGCTTCGTCCCTTGACCTTATTCTGAACGCTGAGCAGAGCTGAGATGAACGAGTTCTTGGTCTCCTTCTCGTAGTCCAGGTCCTCTCTCAGGGCTAGTTGCTGGACCAAGACCTCTGAGTACTCTTTGACCGTCTGGTCCAGTTCCTCCAGGACTTCATTGAGCTGTACCAATGTCATGTTCTTCAGTTCTGTTTATAAAGAAAGACAAACAGAAGATACAAATGGATGCTTGATTAAAATATCCACTACAATTTACATTATTTTGTCTTTAATTGAGCCCCTCTCTCCTGGGTCCTGTTTCATCAAACTTGTTATCAATAATAACTTACAATAACTGTTATAAGCTACTGAAATCACGGTATTTGATTGGCAGAGAGCAAATTTTCATAGAAATTTATTGGTAATAACTTTTATAAAACAGAGCCCTCTATCTGCTCCTGCATCAACAATTCAAAGTCAAATAAATATTACACGTAAATGTAAAAAGCCCACACTTGTCACCATCATTTCCAACATTGAGGTGCTTTCCAACATCATCATATTCCATCTTTCTTTTTGATGTGTTTCCTATGCAGTGCATGCAGTCATCCAACAGTCATTGCACTTAAGAGTAATGAAACCATAATCAATGGAGCACCCATCATCACATCCATCTTCATCTCAAACAAATGCCATCTTCTCACCTAACACACTAAATACATGCTTATGTCATACCAGCTTGCATCAATCAATACAAAGGTATGTACAATGCCATTTCTCCCATCGTTCTCCACTTTTGCTCATATTTCTCCTATTGTCTCCTATTGCATTTCTATTTCTACTGTGTCTTTCTTTTGGTTTTGTCCTTATTTACTCTTATTTCCTCTCTCCCTCTTCCTTTCTCACTCGCACCCCCTTTCTCTTGTTTTCTCTTTTGTTCCCTCATGCATCTTTCGTAATTTGTTACTCTTCTATTTTTCTCTTTCTCTATTGCTTTTATGTCAATACTTAATACCTGCAATTTAACCTTCTAACCATGACAGTAAGTGAAAAACCACATTCTTAAGAATATGTGTATGATAATAAACAAGATTAAAGATTTGAATTAATATTTACTTTGTTAGATATGATATAATCATTTTGTATACATGATAGGTACACTTCTTCACCGGTTAATCTGTTGTTCTGTTTGTAATATCTGCTTCCATATATCTCTTTCATCTTACATTCTTTCACCCTGTATCATCTGCTGATAACCACAAGAGGGTTAATTCTTATACTGTTACACATGCCTTGTGCCCTTCTGGCTCTCAACAGACTATACCTCTATCTTCCACCTTCCACTCACTCTCACTTCCCTGCATGGCAATCACTTTGTATATTAATATAAGTTCAGGAAATGAAAACAAACTGATACATCAGCTAAATAAACTCTGGATTCATGACGATCCATACCTCCAGCGGAGAGCTAGAACCCAGCTAATGGAACATGTTCTGTAATGCACCCTTTTCAACACTTTAATATCCAAGCCAGGGAGATCTCTTACATTGCATGGTTGTTTATACACCATGCATGCTCTCTCTCTCTCTGATTGTTATTTGGTGAAAGCTAGCTTTCTCAATGCTGTACATGCAAGCACACCAGATAGCACATAGAGCCATCTCTAGACATGTAATGTTATTAATTACCACAAGTACACTGACCCATAATGAGTACAGACAGAGGTTACTTTTATCTTAATTAGTGAATGATATATCAATATCTTGCTAATGATGGCAAGAAAAAAAATGAATATTTTAATTACTACTACAGAGCGGAGGTGAAGCACGGTTGAATTACAATATAGAAATCCATTTGTGATCCCTGCAAATGTTTTTGACGAAATGAGAATTCATGGAATATTAGGTAAATCTGATTAGCTCCTTGTTAAAATTTAAGTAATTTTCATGACCCTAACATCAGAACAATGTATAATCTTAATCTTATATGTAGAACTCAATGTAACTCAATAGCATCTTCATCTTCATTATTTAGGGTGTGGTAAATTATTTAAATACAACTTTCGATGTCATGTAAATGTTCCTAAATGACCACTCTATTTGCCTTTTGTTTACATTCAGATTCCTATCATTTCATATTGAATTACAAGAGTTCCCAGGGATGTATTTTTCAAAAAGTGCTTTGACTAGAAATGAAACTGACAAGTGTGTTGATAAATTCCAATTACATGGCAACCGGTTGGCAGATATAGCAACTGAAGGTCTTTATATTCTCCCCACTGCCATGACATTTGGGCAAAACCTTCAACGCAGAGTTTAATTGAAAAAGGATCGACTCTCCCAAAACCCTGATTTTTACCCTCAACCCTCAAATTAAAAGGAAACACCATTGACTTTGGTTTGAACTATGAAGCTGGAAAAAAAACATGGTGTTGTTGGATGTGGTAGGACAGACATGAGATAGATTCTAAGTTTTACAGTGTATCTGCAATTTGGTCTAGACACTCCTGAGACTTTGTATGTGGTGAGTTGGATGAATTTCTTCCTTGACTGGAAATGAAACATAGAGCTGTGTTCAGTAACATTCTTACATCAACCCATGGAAATGAGCTCCCATCTAATAAGGTAGTTATCTAAGAGGTAAGAAGGAGTGAGGAAGAGAGGGAAGGAGGGAGGAAGAGAGGAGGGAGGAGGGAGGGGGAAGGGGGATGGAGAGGGAGGGGGAAGGGGGAGAGAGAGAGAGAGAGAAAGAGAGAGAGAAAGAGAGAGAGAGAGAGAGAGGGAAAGAGAGAGAGAGAGAGAGAGAGAGAGAGGATCAGAGGAAATAGGGAGAAATTGATTGCTTTCTACTACACATAGAGCAAATATGTTCGACACAGTTGGAGACATTCAATACTCTATAATTTGATACCCTGGCCCTTAATCATATGCAGATTGTGTAGTCATTTCTTAATCACTGTATCTGCAGATTCCCTACACCTCATCACTATATGAAATTCAAAGCAGAGTTTAATCTATGTAGTCATTATAAAATGGTTATTCTCTTGGAGGAGGTACAAGCGCAATGTACTTCAACAGCCCTGATACCTGTTATAAATAATAAGGCCTCCCTTCTAAATTCCCAAATTCTTCTGCACAAACCTAATTGAATAATAAAATCTCGTTGAGAGAATTGTCTCAAGCAGTACCTACAAGGCAAGCTCTCAAACTGAGATTTTCTGCCTATGAAATGTCCTATCAAAAGTCACATCTCTTTTAAAATATTCTTCTCCCAAATCATTAGTGATGCAATATCTTTATTCATTGCACTATATAGGCAAACGTTGTATTAAAAAAAATATCAATATGATTTGTCTAGACTGTTCTTTGAAAGAGAAACTCAAATTTTGTTATAATAATCATTTACCTGTGAACTTTCTATTCAAATATATTATCATTATCGGCAATGAGGCAGGTGGATTGTGGTATTAGTTGGACAGGTGAATATGTTTTTAGGGACAGTACAGGGGTATCAAGATGGAAGGTGAGTCATTTGAGATGTACATTGATATTTATAAATACAGTGAGGAGGAAATGTACAGGAGAAGACTGGTGAGGATGGAAGATGCACAGGGAGAAAATACCCCATGGGAAGGGGTATAGAAGAGGTAGGTGTATAAATGATTAGAGAGACAGATATATACAGAGAGATATAGAGATAGAGAGATAGAGAGAAAGGGAGAGAGAGAGAGAAAGGAGAGAGAGAGAGAGAGAAAGAGAGAGAGAGAGAGAGAGAGAGAGAGAGAGAGAGAGAGAGAGAGAATGAGAGAGGGAGGTAACGAGGGGGGGGGGGGGGGGGGTCATCATATCTTCCACCTCAAAATCCCAAAGTAAGAAACACATTTACTTTTGTTTTTCAGCTTCAATGCTAGATGAAAATGGGGTTTGAACTATAAATGTTTTAAGGAATGGAGAAATTAACTATCCATCAAATAAGGAGGCAAAGCATAACAAAATGAAACTAAAGATACAATATGTAGCCATTTGAAGAAGATTTATCCCTGAATAAGATCAAAATATGAAAAGGAGGTGGAATATTCCACTAATGTCAGGCTCAAGGATAGTCAAGAGAGCTCCAATACTGGATGACACACGAGAGCTGATTATCATACATCTCACTGTGATTCACACATTCCTGAGGCCTCAAACAGGTGTATTCCATCTCACATCGTACATGTAGGTAGGAAGGTATTGGCTTGTCTCGTATGCAGTCATCACCAACTATGTCCTCCCCATCTTTAAATGGCAGTATACTACCAAGTAGTACCCATGGCTCTAGAAGGTCTGTAAATCTGTCTAATTTCTACTATTTTCCATGTATTTAAAGTGTCTGAACTCTGAACATCACTTAATGCCACAGAACTGTATCAAGTGAGCCAGCCAATGATATGATATGTTAATAAGTTTTTTTTTTAAATGAAATTCATTATTGGGTCATTCCATCGGGTTGGGTCATAAATTGTGACATGAAGGTTCAAAATTCAGAGTTGGTGAATAATTTGTTTATTGTTATATCCTGTTTCTAACACCAATCCTACAATAGATTCCATTGGAATTGTGTGTATTCCTTTGCACACTTACATTTAAAATGAAAAAACAGACACAACAAAATACCAACGTTACAAGGACATCTTTTTTTACTTGCTCATTTATTTTCTGACCTGAAACTTTGTTACAGTCTGTACTCCACTTTTTTTTGGTGTGGAAAACATTAAGATGATGGGAGCAATAGTTTAGAATACTCAAAACTTGAACACAGCAACATTATATCAACTTATAAACATGAAACAAATGAGGAACTAGCAATTTTCAGATCATGTTTTTCTTCTAAAGGGTTATCTTTTCTCTTGCATAGAAAATCTTGGCTGCATTCTAAGAAATGTGCCAATTAATTGATGCATGAAACATATTAAATGAGATGATGACACAAATGAAAGGAAAGCTGCAAGATTTATGGTCTATATTCACCTCAACACCTCGAAATACCAATGTTACATGGACATCATGTCCGAGTAACATCCGTATGATATTAGAGTTACTGACCTCTTATACTCATTTAAACATGACAGACTATATCAAATGTCATCTAAAATATCTTTCATCCATTGACCAGTAAATAAAAAAACAAAATATTCATACAATAGGTGTATTGGTTGATATTAATGATTAACTTTATACTTCTTCAAAATAGTGATTAGATTGGAAAGATCTTCGTTTCCAGGAATATTTCGATGACTTGTCATTTTGCCTGCTCTCTTGATCGATCTCTCTGCCGGAGCTGAATCCTCAGGCAGCAATCTAATAAATATGCATGAAAAGAAATAAATAAAAACAAATGAGTAAACAATATTTAATGAGGTAAAAATAAAACAAAACTGTAAATTGCTTCTGTGACTTTTCATTTCAAAATGTGTGTTCTGGTTGATAATTATGAGTACTTGTACATTGTAACATTGTAAGAATTAAGGATGGAACAACTACACAGAGGATTGCAAGATGGATAGGGAGGCATCATCCTCACGTTTGGCTAGTTTTGCATGCCCAAATAGAAGTAGGTATTTGGTTTTCATTTATTATTATTTATTATTCTTTTAAGTTCAATATTTGTGTTAAATTATTAATTTATTAATTTTGTTTGTTTGTTGTTATTTATCATTATTGTTTTATATCTTATTTTTTGGAGGGGAGGGTAGGTGGTGAAAACCCTTTAACCTCCCTTTAACCTTTGTAGGAGGGGGGAGTGGGAGCCACATGGCAAACATCAATAATGATTTTATTTTTAAAAACAATATTTTAAAAAAATTATTAAAAAAAAAAAAAAAAAAAAAAAATCATTATGTATCCAATTCTAATTGAATCGGGGGAGGGGTCGCATGCCCTCTCCCCTTTAGCTCTATCCATTTTTCTCTATCTCAACTCCAACCCCCTTTTTTGCCCAAAAGTTGGATATGTCGGGCCTTAGATTGAACTTCCTAACAATTTTAAATAACTTGTGTTTTTCCTTAGGCTTAGCCATCATTTTTCAATGACAATTAATGGCATCATATAATTAATATTAATTAATTTAACAGTTGTGAGAAAAATTCTGAGGTATAGGAACATCAGTTATATCTTTATTTACGGGATTCTTATAACAAAATTCAATTTCTGTCTAAGAAATTAGCTTTTTAAGGGGAAAAGTCCGGCAACGATTTTGCATGTTTCGTTATAACACATATATCAGTATGTGGGGCAACAGTAAAATATTCACTCACACGTGATGGTTTTGAAACCGTTTTAAGCTATAAATAACACAATTTAAAACGGAATTACATTTAAACAAAATGGAATTTCACTGTCTATGATAATAATTCGGGCTATAAAAATAACTTAAAATACATATTACGTACCAATTTGGGCGCTGACGGGCGAAAATGGCTGCCCGACGTTATATGGACATTGTCACGTTTGTGGTTGCAGCTCAGGGGTAGGTCGTCGCACACCATCAAAAAACATGTGTGCGCGTTCGTGACTAACTAGCAGGTCATTTTAACACCAAAAACTGAAGCTAGCGGGCTGGTTTGATCTCAAACACCGTAATTTCACACCGACGTTACCAAATTATGAAGGACATCGCGGGGGATTGTTGTGGTAAATTAATTATTTTCTTGTATTTACCGACCGATTTAATCGTCATTCTTTTAACATATGTTCATCAGGGGTTGTACCTTCCTAATAAGATGAAAGTTTCTGAGAAAATATCCTGCTAAATTTGTGTAAAATGTTAGATTACCGCCGTTACGAAAAAAGTGCTTAGGACATTGTTGGTAACGTCGGTATTGTGTTTTTTCAATATGGGATAACTTGCCGATTTTTTGCACATTTCACCTGAGCTTCTCAGACATAGTAGGGGTATTAAAGGTGACATGTTTTAAGTAGGAAACATTGCATTATGATGAATTTTTTTCCAGAAATGAGTTCATGAAAATGACTTGTTTTCATGTCACAACTTTCACCCTTAAAATCGCTGAGACATCGGTAGTTAAACTCTCACCAAAAAAAAAATATGATGAACAAGTTTCTGTTTTCATGTTTATTTATTCTGTCATACATTACTCTTAAATAAAATATACTTTTAATTTTCTAAAAATACATTTAAATTTGAGAAAATAGCTTCTAAACATTCAAACACATGAAAATGCTGAAAAGACCCAACCCGATGGAATGACCCTATTCATTATGTCTGTACCTTGATGTTCTTGTATCAAACATAACTGCCCATAATCTGTTCTACTTTTGTTTTAAGGTTATTAACAAAATATGGTAAAAAATCAATCTTTAAGAAATTATCTCATAGCTCATTTCATATTTAAAAAACACCGTGAGGATTTAAGTGTCTCTGAGATCATCATTCACTATCTCTGTTATTATAGATTCATCTATAAATGATAAATAACTGGCATCTAGTTCAAGAAACAGCAAAGAAATCACTGGAAACAAAGAAAATGACCTGGATGAATCATGAAAGTCTAGGGGAGTTAGACAATTCTGTCCACAATTTAAAGTATCACAGTGTCAGATACACAATGAACAGTAAACATAAAACCCCTTTATCTATGAAGCATATTCTCCTTTTACATAATTCCTATTTTCATTATTGGGACTGTTGTTCAATGAGAGTATGATGATGGTCTCCTACCCCCTTCATGTGTTGGTTTGGTACTGTTCAAATAATAAAACGGGTTGGCTGGGTTGGCTTAACCACTCATCTCTACACAAACAAAATTGGATCTTGTCTCAAATTACTAGCTCATAAGAAACGCCTAAATGAGATTGGTGGGGCCCTGACAGGGAAGGAACCCTCGTCTGAAGCACTGACTTGCCTTGAGGCAAGTTTGCCGTGGTTGTACAGACTATCTTCTTTAGATATGAAGTAATTTGATGGAATTAAAATATAGGACGTGGTCCTGGGCCATTATTAGAATTTGGCACACACAAGTCTCTCATGTTTTCTTTAGTGATGTCTTGTCTTACTTAATACAGCATCTGTAAGTAGGGCCAATGTTGTGATATCAGATTTAGTTGATTGCTATGATTTTAGAAATACATGTAAGTTGGCTTTTGAAATAAATCATGACGCATAATGACAGTAATTCAAACGGTAAAATATGTTTTACTAAATGTTTCATCGAAAACAGGCCTCTTTTGAATGTAAGTATATATATTCTACTACCCAGTCATGATCAGAATGTATCATACAAAGACTAAATCTATATCAATCTCTCTCATTTTGATAGCCAGGTTCTAGGAAATACACATTTATGTTTTACTAAAAGAAATAACCCAAGCAGATCTAAAAAGAAATATCAAGAACTATATCAATGGGGAAAAAAAATCCCCCCACCCCCATAAAAAATAAAAAGATTTCCCTAAGATCAACACTTTCGCAGAAGTCCATTTTCACAGAACTGGATTATGGGATTCATCTCCACACCAATGACTCCATTTCCATTAGAAGTAACCCATCCATTAGAGGGGGAAAAAAAACCTTACTAATGGAACTACTTAACAAAAAGGTCTCTGAGATAGGATAAACCACTTCTACCATCAAATGATCTATTTTCTGTATTGCTTTTTGTTATCACTTTGCTTCATCCTTATGGTAATGCGCGTTTGTCCTATAAAAATAAAAACTTGCTCTTCAAAATGTCTTTGATACACAATGCTGATCTGTTTTCGAAATCAAGTCATAGGTATGCAAAACTACAAAGCAAAATTGCATTGCTCTCCACTTCAGACACCAGTATATTGCCTCTATAGCATACGATGGAAAAAATCGTCCCCCAATATCTAGAGAGAAGTGTTTTCATGTGAGGGAGATTATGTTGCTATTTCCATCTGAGTTTTTACAACATCAAGTCTTAAATAGCATGCTTATATGACGTCTACAATATGAGAGACACATTATGAATGATATCACATCTCAAAAGATATATGGAGAGATACGTAGGATGCATGGTATGATGCGCGCAAGGATCAAACACAACATTTTCATGCCAGTTCTAAATCTCCTGGCTCTATATGAACGAGAGGAAGGAGGCGATTTCAGGAGACACAGATAAGACATCAAAGCAGAAAAATGTCCGCTCAGAACCAGAAGGGCTTTAATGTAGTTTGCCGATTCATAAACCAGATCGACCAAATTCATGATTCAAAAGAAGACAAAGCAGAGCTGGTATAAAACAAATATGTTTCAATGTGAAAAAGATGGAAGTTATCGATAGCAATAAAAACCAAAGGAGCAAGACCAATGAGATGAATTCAACATGTCTGTACCCCCCCACCAACACACACTCCTGGTACAGGCAGACAATATAACAGATAGGGGAGATAAAAGGGGAGTGTGATTGAGAAGTGAGATATATTGTACTGGCGTACAGATGCACAGACAGAGGAAAAACATATGAGTCATAAATGCAATGCTTTCCATTAGTGAAATGGTCTCATGCAGACAGGTAGGAAGGAAAAGGAGGAAAGTGGCTGAAAATTCATTGCCAGGTTTTATACACAGATGGGTGAGTGTATTTAGATTATGTAAAACAAAAGTAGGAAATCAAAAGCACTCAATGAATTACATTTGCATTATTTGTCTTTTTGTAGGCTTTCCACATATGAAAAACTGAAATTCTTAACATGCAATGTGTCCACATAATTCTCTTTATAGTTGTGACTTACACTTCTTTCGTTGGGGATGGAGAAATAACATTCCAACCAGGAAATAGATATTTTTAAAACCTGCTGAATTTGTAGAATAGTTAATTATTTATATTTTGATTGCATATTTGAATGCTTTACACAATCTAGTGATGCACTACATCACTGCTCTACATAACTCCTAACTAGCCTCATCCAAAGTATAACGAACCATGGTAATACTGCACACAGAACCAGATACCCTTACAGAAACTCATGTTGTTCTCGTTGGTAATTGAATAATTCCCTGACATTAAATTATAAATCAATTTTCAAGGAATTCAAGACATTATGCCACAAGGGCTCCCCCTATTATCAATAATTTCTCTCCTGCTATAATGACATCAAGCATCGAGGCACTACACGGGAGAGGATCGCTTTCTATTTTTTATCCTTTCGCTCTGGAGTATGTCTAATGTGGTAATGTAATTATTTAAATCAGAATTAGAATTCTAGGCTAGAAAGAGTATTAAAATTTGCGGGATGGATATCTAAAAATAAACATATGCCAATCAGAAATTACTAATTTACAGTGCAATCAATGTAAGCATTAGAGATGATACAACAGTGTATTCACCGAAATAACATTGTAAATGATTCAATATTGTCTCATTTCACCCTTAAAATCAATTAAAAATTATAATTGTTTTAGTTACCAACCAGTATATAAAACCTACCAGTGAATACTATTTGCAACTGTTGGTTTACCCCTCTCTGAATTCTAATGAGAGAATATCCTACCTTGACTAGTATACTGAACTATATTGTGAATATGAAATAACAATTATCTAAATATATATATAGAGGCCATATCTGTTATTAGATTTATGTTGAATACATACATGTAGGACTATCCATTAATTACTTGTGTACAAAGCACCCCTTAAAACCCATCAGCCCCTCTCAAATAGAATTAATTCATTTTACGAGTCAGACTAAGATGTATTTGATATGTGAAGGTTTAGGGGAGAGAACATATCATTATGCAGAGCTCAGGGACCCATCTCATCAGACTATGTTTTTAATGTGTTGGTAGAGAAGCCTGAGGTGCCAACCAGTCAGCTCAGACAGCATAGTCTACTAACCAAGACTTCAATGTGCAGAGCTCAGGATCATGTATGTGTTGGTAGTGAACAAACCAGTAAGCTCAGACAACATAGTCTATCTGCACAAACTCTCATTGTAATATCTATAAGGCTGTAGGGCTAATAAAATTGAAATTGTTTTTGAATGGTTCGGAGTTTAACTACAGAATCAGTTCTCCATTTTTTATAATCACAGTGCTCATTTTACCCTCCCTTTTAGTTCCTAAAAGGATGCAATCTTTATGACCCTTTTTGTATTTCAGGAGCACTTATTCAGTTCTTGTGAGCTCTTTGGGAAATTTCCAAAGCTTAAAAACTTGGCCAATGCAATTTATGTTTTTATGGATGTTTGGTTATCGATGTAATGTTAGGTAATAGATTTTGCCTACATAAAGGTGAGCTGAATAATTCCTGGTCTTGCAACACAGTTGACCTTTTTCTCCCAGTGGTATCTCAATTATACATATCTTACTGCTCCTATCATTTTGTGAATGATAAGGCTCATCTTGACTATCCTCTCTAATATCTTCTTACAATAATAAAGTATCCTATAACTGTAAAATGTATATTGCATGCCCAGTGCAGGCTTAGCGCACTTGCAATACCCTGTTTGATAGCTGATTTTATTATTGGAGTAGATTGGGGGACACTCCTTGAATACTGTATGAGATGAGGGAGATAGTTACTACCGGTAGGTATGTGCATAAACATCAAACAGCTAAGGGATCGAGAGACTTACATGCGAGGGTACATGAGCAGGGTGGAAATCGACATGTTGCGTATAACTAATGTGTTGTGGCAAATGGATGTGACTTGCGTATCTGATTAATGCACCTACACATACTAGGTGTGACAAACAACAACCATCACTCAATCCCTTTGATTGTTAGTTACTTAAAGTATGCTTCTGAAACATAATCATGAGGTAAACAGCTGATATAAATGGCAGGTTTACATTATGGTATTACAATACCAAGGTTTAAGATTTGCTTGGGAGTATTTCTTAGTTAATATGTTCAGAAGACCAAAATGAGATACTTTGAATTATCAAAACGAAAGTGCACAGCTCTGATTTTTTAGTTTGGACAGACAAATCTCTTTGTTTCTTTTTTTTATACCTCTCTCAATTATCCCTCACTAATTTCCTAAAAATGATTTGTGACTGAAAATTTCAACCATGTGAACATTCAAGATTTAATGAGTTTTTTTGAGTTGATGTATTTATGCTATCCTGACTGGACTTATGCTATTGCTATATCTTGCATCTAAATAATATATTTAGGCTCTCACAACTCCAACACTCTGAAATGATTATTTCATGAAAAGCCAGAATGTTTTCAAAATATTTGCGTCAGTCACAGCCCTACTGATGTGATATGCATGTCAAATGCTGTTCATAGCTCTCTTTAAAAGTAATTAGATCTTGGATGATCAGACACCCTTTACAACGACCATTCATCATGACTGTCTGAGTTTGTGTATGAGTGAGTTATAAGAGGATAGGAGGGTGATTGTGAATGCCCAGTCATGTCGAAGAACATGAAGGAATGCTTATCCTCAACTAGGAGGGGCATCGCTAGGCCATTCTGAATGGGAGAGGGTCCATTAGATCAAACTTGCTAACCCATGAGCTGACAATTTCTAATAAGCAAAAAATGAAGACAGAGAATAAAAGGGTCCTTAGCATGTTTCAAATTTGCTGACAAACCTAATTGTTGTGATAGCCTATGAAATTCCAAATTGCGAAACTTCAATTTGTTAATGAGGGAGAGCAAGATGTCGCATCCTTTCTTGTGATGCCTCTGTTGAATAGGGTATAGAAGAAGAGGCAAGGGGGTAAAGAGAACAATATCTGGATGATAAGGGGGCAAAGATGAATGGGAAGGGTGTGTAGAGGGGAGAGGAGAGGAGAGGAGAGGAGAGGAGAGGAGAGGAGAGGAGAGGAGAGGAGAGGAGAGGGGATGGGAGGCTGAGAGAGGATGGGGCAGATTACCATGATGGTCAAGCAATATGGCATTCGAAACAAACATCAACATTTTTAATTAGTATAGGCCCTAAATCCTGAGGCAGAACGGTAATTTTGAGGAAGTATCACCTGCTGACAGCAAGAAGAATGTTACCTGTGTTAACGTAATTGATATAAATTTTAAATCATTGAGCTTTGAGAAGATGGTACTATGACAATGAATAATACAATACTAAATAATTCAATTAATTTGTTTTTCTTCAGCATGTGCAAGGAAATCATTCTAAGAGACCAAAGAACACTATGCAGACCTTCCATAGGCCTAACTTGCATTATAATTCATTCTGATGAAACATACATGTACATTATCAACTGCCGATACCACCCTGTTTTCAAATCCCCTTCATTTTCCTTTTTTTATAACTACGAACAAAACATTGATGATTTCTTTTCATCTATCCAAACTGCATATCATGGATTATGAATCTCTTTTTTCCAGCAGGCTCATTGCTGATTCCAGGACAACATTTACGTCAAGAGACTTCGGCTAAGTTTGAAATATATCCTCCATATTGGATTTTGTTTCAGTCCATTCATCATCAGATTTCAGCTGTCCCAAAGTTTAAAGATCATCATCGATAGTGGTTGGAACATATCTTTTATGTAATACAGGATGTTCTTTACATGAGATTAGGCAGGCTAATGGTAGAACTGCACATATTTAACATTTAGGAGGTAATTATTTAAATGTTATGAACTGCAAGATGACCAAAATAATCAAATGAAAAGTATGGCTATAAACATTATAAACATGTTTTTGTGCATTAGCCATACAATTTTGAAAAGGGAAAATTAATCTTTTAATTCTAATATTGTTCAACATTGTGCTTGTTCAAGGACTAAGGCAAATGTGTAAAATAGTTTTATATGTATGCTTACATTTTTACATGTACTGTCATCTCTTTAAATTAAATCAATTTTATCAACTGAATTTATAACTATATAGAATACTAATTACCTAAATACAAACGCCTTTGCAAAAATCAATTATTTTTGGGAAAAACAGAAAGAACATAGTATCATGAACAACAAATAATCTCTATTCTTAAGTCAAGAATACAACTTCTTGCTTATTAGGGCAATATTACATGTACATGTAGTTCGATTAATGGCATCCCGCATAAGATAATGGAACCAGACAAAACGGCCTGGAATAACATATTAGACATGATACTGAATCATGTTGATAATCACAATCCACTTCTAACATATATCCCAAGATAATAGAGAAAAAAATACCATCTAGGGAAGAAAAGACATCAAAGAAGCCATATCTTTGAATTCTATACTAAGAATTAGATTTCTTTATGATATTCCTTTTTGAGCAAACACCATAAATAGCGCATCCTTATCTGTTCTTTAAAAGCCCCTCCATCCATAGATGATCTAATTTATCAACACTGAGAGTTATGAGACACACTGCGTCTGGAAAATAATCTTAATTTAATGCTTCTGGGAGCAAGATATTTTTAGATTATCTAGGTTTCATGCCACTACAGACAGAAGCAAATGCATAATTGAAGATCCAAGTTTCTCTGGATATGCACGTCACCCCCTGATAACAGTTTTTGGTACCCAGGGAAGGTAGTTATGATTATGATATGATCTACCGCAAGATGTGGTATAAACACACACAACAACAAATCAGTAGCATAAAGCTATTGCTGTTATCCACTTGACAACAGGTATTGAATATCAATACCTGTCCATACCTTCATTTTGGAAGATTTTTGATATATTTTTTATAATGTGCACTTTATCTCATGTAATATGTAAACAAAATGGTTGGAAAATAATTTCTGATCTAGAATAGACCACACCAAGTTCAAGTTAATTCATAATTTTGTATGACTAGTATATCTTTTGGGTATGACAAAAATGGAAATTTGCACACCCAAAATGCTATTTCAAAAATTAGATTTTAACTTTCTAGACTACAAAGCATACTTCACAAACTTTTAACAAACATTTCTGACCTTAAATTCCAATGAAAACACTTTCTTTATATATATATATATACACATATATATCATGAATGCCATAATGAGATATGACACAGCATGAGAGAGAGAGAGAGCAAGAAAATGACAATAAAGGGAGAAAGAGGGACTTCACAAATAAATAATTTTCCTATTCCCTGAATGCACAACAATTAACGTGTAATTCATGTAATGTACTATGGCATTGTTTGTCTCGCTGTAATTAAAGTAAAAAATGTATGGGTGTAATTTCATCCTGGTCAAATCTGACCTAAGGCTATGATATCAAACCAAAATGAAAAAAATAATATAATTGCGAATCTTCAGATGCAAAATTAAAAATGGCCACTTGGGTATTCGAGCCAGTAGGCGTTTTTCGGAAGAATGATAAACAACAATTTTTTCCCCAGAGTAATGATCTAAATCATCTAGTCTTACAAAATAACATCCATATATTCCATGCCAACCATGCACAGAAATAACCCCTATGATTTCATAGAATATACCTTTATTGTGTGTTTCAATATTTTCTTTTCATAAGAACATGGGGTGATTAACTTTTTCATTTATTTATTTGAATAAAAGAAAATATTTTTTCCCTTTTGTTTGTTTTGCAATAATATGAGAGTGTTCAAAGAAGCCTCAAGTGTCTTTCAATACATGTACATAATATTTTGTCTGCTGACAGAGTTTACACCCATCTAGCTAACAGCAGATAATAAGCTTGCTCTATAGACGGTTACTGTCAGAAGGATTCAATGTACAGTCGCAAGTTAACAGATCGTGAAGAAAAGAAATTTACAATACTTTCAAACATGTCTTGTAATTTTCATAGCCTGGGTAAATTATCGCAAGAAAAACACCACGAAAAACAATAACACAACGAAAAGATGGTCTCTGTCATCCCAATAATATTGGCTTACTCAGGATAAGCTACTTCCTATTGTACCACTGATGTATTATGTATTGCAGAAAGGTAGACACATGATTAATGAGTTGTGACGATGGTTTAACCGAACATTCATGTGAGATCAAGATGAACAATAAACAGTGAGATGCATACATCTAGGGGCTGATTAATGGGTGTGGATTTAGTGACAGATACATATCTCACCATCTTATTATGACACTTAGAACTGTAATCCAGCAGACATAGGGACAAAGGATAAATAAATACATTATCCTTTGAGATAAGAAAAAAGACAAAGGAATGAATGTTTAACACTTATGAAATAAATAAAGCGAGATACATATATTCCTACTACTGTCATTTTGTTGCTGTTGCTGTGCTACTGTGAACCCTTTACCTATGGGAACTGAGGAGTTCATGTATTAAGCCTATGGGAATACAATAATTAAGTAGAGAGCATGTTAAGCATTTATACTAATACTGATCATACAGTACCCTACATTTAATACATTGATAAATGTATAAAACATAAAGTACTGATACCTGATCAGAAGGCTGCAATTTGAGAAAGGCTGTGGATATCAAACTGATTAGAATAAAAGAGGCCTTCTTTGAAGATAGAAGGTTCAATTATATCAACAATGGTATGAAAGACCTTCACGCAGCTGGGCTGACACCTCTTAGAACGCAGATGTGAGCAATCAACAGCTCCTACTAAAGCTCATTAATGTCAAGCACCTGAGCATACCAGCGCCACCCATCCCTTCCCTCACTCTCTCGTGGGGAAACATCAACTCAAATAAGAAATGTAGACCCCTTATTCTTTTAGGGCATGATATAAAATTGAGTAGGAACAGAATACATGTATGCATGTAACAATATATTACCCTAGGATATCAACAGTATACAGTAATGTCATAACACAGGGCTCCACACCAACCCTAGTCTATTATCCTGGATGTCTAGAGCTAAATACTGGGGATCCATGAGCAACAGGCCCTTGTTCCCATTGGAAAGCTTTAGATCGGGGCCAAGAGCTCTGTATTTTAAAGAGTTGCGATTGATCAAGAGTGAAAGAAAGTCCTCACATCAATCGCAGACTTAGAAACTCCTATCTCTGTAATACACAGTTGCGAGTGATATCACGTCGGGGTCGTTATTAATTAATCACAACTGCTCATGAGGTGGGACCCTGGAGTGAATTTGTGGGCACAGGACCCATAAGAAGACCAAATTTGTAATGAATTTAACAGGATACCAAAGAAATTTTTCTATATGATCAAGGAGATGAAGCAACTCTTGATATTGAAGCGGTTGAGATGGATACCTGGGATGCGTGCCTGAGGTAATGCCAGGGACCATGCAGGAGGGATGTCTCCTAGGAGCTAACCCATACCCTCAGACCAATCAAACCATGTCAATATAGATGGATCAAATGACCTAGAAACATCACCTGCCTGGGAATCATCCTAGAGGGGTTCACATCATACCCTGACCCATTTGATAAATTATTATATAAAGACAATGTTCTACAATTTAAATCATTATGAGATATGAACACTAACTAGATAACTAGTATAATATATTAGAGGAAAGCTTGGCTTGACACACTGTTCTTGATAACATAGGCAAAATAGAAAGAGAGAGATGGGGAGAGGATTGGAGAGGGGGAGAGAGGGGAGAGGGGGAGAGAGGGGGAGGGAGGGAGGGAGAGAGGAGAGGGGTGAGAGAGAGGAGAGAGAGAGGAGAGGGAGGCAGAGAGAGAGAGAGAGAGAGAGAGAGAGAGAGAGAGGGGGAGAGGTGAGAGGGAGAGGTGAGAGGAAGAGGAGGGAGGGAGAGGTTGGAAAAGAAAGAGCGATAGGTGGGAGAGAGAGAGAATTCTTGTCAACAACATATTATTAAATAATGCTCTATCGGTGGCCAGAAATAGAGCTTTGATCTAATTTAGGGATCTGGAGTCTGGCCTACCTGGTCTGATTTAAGAGCATTTGGATACATTACCAGCCAAGGTAATGGGTGATTAGTACATGTAGTCACATGGAGGCGTTCAATATGAGTTCTTGTAAACACATTTATTACTCTGTTAAAAAACAGCACTAGCTTGTTCGGTAGTTTAGAATCCTACATGATTTCTCAGGATATAAGAGGAATAAAATTCCTTTTAATTTACAGTCAAAACTAGGCACTGAATCCGTCTGTAAAAACCACATTCTTGCATCCCCTCAGTAGCATTCCATTCTTCTACTTGTATTAAAGGAAACACATGTACTGTATTGAGACCAACTGCCTAAAAAGACCACTTTTCTTGTTCCTTTAGAATGGCCTTAAAAAAAGGATTCAAGTATTAATATTAGATTTGTTTTACATTTATAATTCACTGCAAAGAAAATACAAAAAGTAAAGCACAGTAAAATTAAGTTCAAGAATAATTTGAAAGATCATGGCTCATCATCCTGAGCTCTCAGTCTGGATGAAGGAAGATGACAGAGTTGGACAGTGAGCACTATAATTTGAGGGTGGAGACGTATACTTCAGTTATTGTTAATGGCCAAGTGCACTTCACGAGTCACTGCACACAGCATAAAGATACACATTGTTTATTTTCTTAAGAAGAGGGACAATTTTAAGGGGTAAATCCTACAAATAAACAAGAAACAAGCCTCACCACATCTCTCCTATTCACTAGTTGGAATTAAGGTCCCCGCATTACATTTGTAATGGCCTTGTATCAGTGATAGAAGCAAAGGCTTTATTGCAGATGGGCAGCAAAGTCATCTTTCTCCTATGGAACCTAATGAATGAGAGTCAGACTTCTTGACTCGGTAGCTAATATGGGATTGGAATGAAATCTGACACCTTGATCCGAATGTCATACATATATATGTACTGACTACTGAGTAGAATATTGTTTGATTGCTGCTAAATCCGACAATAGAGAGGTCAAAAGAGCACCACGAAGTAGGAAGTGTGCATCGTGTTACTTTAAAAAAGTTATGTCCTAGTTATAAAATTGTAATTGAGGGAAAAGTGTGTTGCAAGGAAAAATATTCATCAGATGAGATGTATATCGCATATCTAATCCTGTACTGATAAATAAGTAATTCTATTTGTCTCTCCCACACATATTGTTCAATCTCATGCACTCTGGCTCTCTCAACCACCAAGTTATAAACATACATGTATTTTAAATTGGCAGATTAATATCACAAGACAGAGTACTGGGTGTATTGTAAAGGTAAGTTAAGGTGATGGTAGTGGTGGTGTTGGTGATAGTGGTGGTAGTGGTGGAGGTAGTGGTTGTGGTTACAGTGGTAGTGGTAGTACTGGTGATGTGCTGGTGATGGTGACGAAATGGATTGGGGAGTGGAAGAGTGTGAAACCTACCCTAGGCAACTCTCTAGATAGCTACTGGTTGTCATAGACAGATTAATTAAAGCATGGGGGAGGGGAGGGGAATGGGAGAGGAAGGGGAATGGAGAGGGGAGAAGAGAAAGGGGAGAAAGAGGAGATGGGAGAAAGGGGAAAGAAGGGAGAGAGGAGAGGGATGGGTATGCATGAAACCTACCCTGGGCAACTTTAATTTATTCATAGCTACTGGCTGTCATGGAGCTACAATGTATTTCCTTGGAGCTTGGGGGAGGGGGGGGGGGAAGAGGGGGATGGAGAGGGGGATGGAGAGGGGAATGGAGAGGGGGATGGAGAGGGGAATGGAGAGGGGAGGGGGGGGGGGAGAGGAGCAAGATATGTGTGCATGAAACCTACCCTGGGCAACTTTACTCTCTTCATAGCTACTGGTTGTCATAGACCTGTTCCTCAGAGCTTGAAGCTCCCTTGATATGTTGGACAGTCTGTCCTCTTCTATGACCTCATCTGGCGTTGTATCTGTCGACTGAAAAACAGACAAAATAATGCTAGGATTATCTCCTTACAAATATCCTTGCAATGCAGAATAAAACTTGATACAAAATGGGAGATTGTTTCTGTTATTCATATTATCTATATATTATATTATATTATATACATAATCCGATTATCGTATACAGTATAAAATGTACATGTATCCTTATGTAAACCCTGTGCAACACACAAAGCGGATAATCAAAAGTTCTAAAGTTAATCCTATAACAAAAATTCCCTGCAAATTTTTCTTCTATTGACTCACCTGGAACATTTCATCAAGTTCTTCAATTACTTCATCTGCAGTGACCACGGGCGTGTCCATGTCATCGACGTCGTGATGAGATCGAGAGGAGAGGATCATGGAATGCAGGTCCAAACTCTGAAGAAGCTCTTCATCTTCAGAGAGTTCAAGGTCAAGGTCATCAGTACGAGGCTGTCAAAATAAGAAAACAAAATTGTAATTTATTTGACATCAACGGTTTCAGGTTTAGTATGTCAGGCTCATAATCAGCATCTCTCTAATAAACATATCAGAAGTTGGTTTTTTCAATGCTATTGCATTTAAGCAAGTATTACATATTATCATCATTCCCCTGCAATTGTAATTTGTAGTGTCAAAATTATAGATTATCTGCTAAGAGCCAGAAGAGTATTAACTGACATCCTATAGCACAAACTTAACATTATAACTCTAAGCAGACAGAATGGTAAAAACAGTTAGTTTAAATCTTACATTAAAATGATAATTACAAGCTTCATATCTTCTTTAGATCAATGCCACTATAGGGAAAACCACTTCCCTCTTACTCTCTTGGAGCCTTTCTTCAAATGTCAAGTGCTTTGAAACTACCTAAAAACATTTCAAATGTTTATAATTTACAAGTAAGGTGGAAAAAAAAAAGGTTCTAGAGGCAATGAAGGCGGAAGGCATACCTTTTATTGTGTGAGTTATGAGATATGTTTGTGTTTAGGTGCTTTAATGCATCATGTATCGATGAGGCTCTCTGATCATTCTGTATTAATCTCAACCTACATGTACATGTACCTATGAATAGAACATGTGGGTTTATAAAAAGTCATGGCCACTCTTGCTTAGAAGGAACAGGCTAGTAACTCCATGGAAGGAAGTAGTGGCTTAGAATGCAAAGGGGTGTGGAACATAAAAGCTCTTAGATCAAAAATTTCTTTCATAAATGTAGCATATACCGTAATCATTTCTTGATGCTACATGGATAAAGTGTTCGGGTTAATAGATGGATAAAAATGGAAAATTACATAGCATTAAAATTACTTTTGGAAAATCATGTCTATGTAGATATACAATACATGCAAAATTAGAACTTCATGTACTACTACAGTACATAAATGCAAAGTATATTTTACTTGTATTAGGTGGATTTAAGTTATGTTTTCATACAAGACCAGTGATGTATCTCAAATGAATTTCATTCTGACATGTTTGATTCCAGAAGCAATCAGCATTAATGCATGCCCCCTCATTGCTATGCAGACACAGAATCCTAGGGGCAGACTCAACTTATTGGAGCAACACGCGCAGGGCAGGGCATATAAAACCCCACATCCTCTGCAAACATGCCAGGGCCGCTGCTGTGTGACGAGGGAGCACAATGTGGGTACACAACGCACATGCATAAAATCTTACATCACATTCATCCATGTAAATCATTCTTTTATTTGTACAAGGAGGCTGGGGATAAATCAAAACCATCCTCTTATGCTTTGACTTCAATTACCCAAGTGACATCGATCTCTCAAAGCCAGTCACATTAAGGTAGGCCTACATGATTTTTTCAAGAAAGCCAAAAACATGTCCATAAATCTTTTATCGACCTATGGAAAATTGCCTTCAGAAATTTGTGGTACATAGGCTTTTGCTGTCTTATCCTAGGCTATATTTCAAACCTTGCAAGTACGCTGATTAAAATGTTTCGCCTGTTTGGAGCCAGAAGAGTGATAGCGCCCTTATGATTCTAAACAGATGATTTACAGTAGCTGACCCAATATATTAAAATACTACATTCTGAGTTGTGAAAATTATCCCAAAATGGCTTCTGTACTGTATCTTTTGAATCTTATAAATTCATTATCATGTAGTTTAAAATTCCTAACAAAAACCTATCAAATATCCTATTGCATCAACTAAATGAAGACTCATAATATAAGCGTCCTTCACTATCATACTCCAATTATGTAAATGCAAATTTCATGGTCACACCCAGTATATGCTAATCATCTACTCTGAATAGACTCAATCCAAAATATTTGCTCAATTGTAAACCGCAAGTCGCAAAATGTAGCCTTCAATATCCAAACAGCCTTTCTCAAGCACACACACATCATACTACACTGACACTCATGATACCAACATCAATCACATATTCTGAACAAATCCAGGAACTTTTCATTTCAAACTACACTTACACTTGTCACTCCAACACCATTTCAATATTCTTTAAAAGTCTAAGAAATTTGATATCTTGGGCAAATATGTGAAAAAAAGGTGTGAAAAATTGGAGAGCTTCAGGGCAGTAGAAGTGCAATCACAATCATGCTACAATTCGACTCAACACTCCGGGGGAAAGAAACACACATTCTCCACTTTCTTCAATCTCACACATTTTCAGTGAGAAATGCCATGGTTCACACAGCTCTTCTACACTCCCTAGGGTGTACAATACCAAGATTTCTAGAAAAAAGGTATCTGCAAGATTGGAACGGTGGATGTTCTGTGTCAGAATTCAATCGAAAAAGGGCTATGTTTAGCAAAGAACTACATTCACTCCACAAAAACCTACAAAATTGTCAATTTATTTTCACCAGGCGTTTCACTATCACTTACAAGCGGTTCAGTTTTCTCAAATCTTTGCCAGCATGATGTGCATTCACTCATTCGAAAATGACTACTTGTAAGGCTATTGTTTTGTCTGCTGAAAGCCAGAAGGGCATTAACTCATTTACATTTTACATAGAAGTAATGCCTTTCTGGCTCTTAAAAGAAACTTTGATCAACCTTTCTTCATCAAACAGGTAACACTGGATTAAATCATTTTTAATTGCCCCATATCAATTTATACAACTCTATTAAACGTCTATTTTTATTTCTTTATTCATTTATATCAAAGAAATGAAATGGATATAAACATTAAAATGTCAGAGTACACAAATAGCTCCTATAGGCATTGATCAGAGACAGGCCTAAGTGTGCAGCATTTAATAAACATCATAAAAATATTGCATTAACCCACAAAAACAGAGTTAAATTTTAATATTCATTAGATTGCCGATACACACAGCCTCTCTCAGACTCTGTGGCACCAAGACAAAGTTAAAGGGAAGGCTGAGTTTTGGCAAAGGTGAAACATGTTTTGTGAGCTTTATCATTTAAAAAAAAAAATTGTATGGAAGAATTTTACAGCAGCAGCGTCAAATAAAAGTGGTTGTTCTTGAAATACCCTCATTTAAATCTTGCGTAGGAATAGTTCATAATAGTTTAAATCTGTTGCAGGCAAAAAATTAAGTTTTTCATTTCGGGGGCTCCATTTCAAATTTTTGGGAAATTTTCGGGGGCTACTTTTTCAACTTTCAGGGGCTCTTTTTCCATTTCGGGGGCTCTTTTTTCTGGGGCTACTTTTTCATTAATTCATAAAAGGAAGGCCTACAGTTTGTTAAGATTTGTTTAGTAGGCTAAGGTTTCGGGCTTCCTGCTTCATAATTGCCTGTTAAAAAAGAAACCCCTTTTTCTAGTTCAATAACTAAGTTTTCATGCATTGATTTGATGCAAGAACTGTAACATAATAGACCCCAGATTGTGATTATTTCTGGCCATGAATTTCGATAATCATTTTTTAAAATAAAATGTTCACAAGAAAATCAGCCAGTCGTTTAAAAACGTAGACATTAGTAATACTTTTACTAATACTAAGCTCAGGTTTCGTACATCTATTCACGTAACTATATTGAAATCGCGGCAATAATGATGCAAAGCAACAGATAACAATTTCAAAGTGTCAAATCTCTTCGACTCGAGCTCAGCTAGCGAGCTAACTCCGGGAAGCTCCAGCACCGGCGCCGCAGCGGGCCCGCCGGTGTTGGAGCTTCCCGGAGTTACTAGCGAGCTAGCTCAGCTCAGCTCAACTCACACACACCGCACAGCGGCAATGAACTGTATTGTATGCGTGTCAGTCACGGTGATTTTGTCTGATTTTCTTTACTTTGAAGAAATGATTATCAAAATTACGAAAAAATGGCGAGAATAATCTCAAAATAGGATTTAATTTCATACCTCTATTTATGGAAACTTTATAAAATTGCGGCAATCGTGAATTCGTGATGGAAATTGATTGCAGTTTTAGCGATGTTTAGGGGTCTAGGTTCTGCTAATATTGATCTACCAAAACAAAATTGACCGCTAAAAACTTGACCCCTACGCTCCGTCTCGATCTCTCGCAACTGCGAAAATGTACCTGTTTTGAAGTACTTGCGTGCGACATGGTAAGCCAGGTAAGGTATGGAATATGATTCAAGTTTTTTATGACCGATTTTTGTGTATACAATTTTACACAGAGATTCAGCGCGCGGACCAAGAAATTCACACAATGAATACGAAGCTAGAAGAGAGCGCGCGGCCGCTCATAATCGTTACGGGGCGATTTGAGATCATTTCACTTTTTGATGTCGCCCCCGAAATCGCATTTTGAGCCTATTTCGGGGGCTGTTTATGGTGTTTCCGGGGCGAATCCGCCCTACGCCCCCGTGTATTTTTTTGGCTGATCTGTTGACAAAATTTGATGTCATATGGGTCTGTATTCCTGGAAAGTGGAAACACATATCTCCGTCCAGTGTTTTCCACTGAGTCTGATTGTAAATTTCTTATCACTTGATGTTTTCAAAATCTCACAATAAGCAACTATTCTCATCAACCTTTCCAAATATCTTCTAGACTTCTACAATGTTTATTTCAAAATGCAATTGCATTACCAACACTCCAACTTCTCTTTAAAAGTCAGGAATGAGAAAGTCAAGCACACTGCAGCATTTCAAATGTTTGATGTAACTTATGAATCAGCAGACATACAGTCAAGACAGACAGCAAACAATGCCTTGAGAAGCCAGGGAATCAATCTTTTAAAGTGGGCTTTTACGGTTAATACAATTATCTGATTCATGCCATGGTGAATATTTTTGAGACTGCTTTGTTTACATACTATCCTACAAATTAGAATATATAATATCTAACAATTCTTCATTAATTTTGTTGTTGTCATCTGCTGGGAGACAGAAGGGCATAATAACATTTAACACAGAGGATGAATAAGTTTATATAGATAGATCCGTAAGGGCATTAACTTAGATCTTTTACCATGACTAATGACCTTCTGGCTCTTTAACAGACGATGTTAAAGTTTTCTGAATGTCTGAATCTACTCACCCTCTTTTCTACAAGTCTGAGAGTAGGCATGTGCTTCCGTCTTGTGTGTGAGTTCTGCCAGTCTAGTGGCATGACCTGTCCTAGCTGATCCGTTACTTGCTTCCATAATCTGAGAAAGAGAGGAGGGAAAAATAGAAGAAAACAAATTAAGATGTAGAAATACACAAATTTAAATGAAATTCACATAAGTATGGAAAGGTTACACAATTTATTACTATTCAAAGACAGTTACATGTGAAAGAAATGTATCTCCTGAGTTCCAATAAGATGACAGCCTACATATATATCTGCACTTGACAACTATGTCTAGTTATGAGCTTTCATCATACAGTAATTTTACACACATGGCCAATTTTTTTTTTTAACCTCAATCTAGTTCAAGTGTCCATCTTCTCTATTATATAGTTCATAACAGCCTCTAAAACTTCTGTCCAATGTCCAGTCATTTTAAACAAAAACTGGAAATATTGGAACGCTCTTGATTAATCCAATTATTCAAAGATTTGTTAAATTTGTCTTTGCTGATCAAGATCAAGCATGAATGAGGTACAATATTGGGTCTCCGCTAAAGCATGAGGAAACCTCTCAGAAGTCAAATGCCTTCAGGCCATTCTACATTCAGAGATTACAGGTGAATGCGATATAAAATGATGAGCTGTACTTTTCGACCCCATTGAGGAAACACATATGTTTATTCATGTCAGTCTCTAATACCTGATGACCTTTTACCAGCCGTTTGGGACCGATATACTTCTATGTGATTATGTATCATACATTTTTAATAAAACTGGGAAAGAGAATGCACACCCAGTTGTACATTTAAAAATATACACTCTTTGTAGTAAATGTTCCATATTCAAAAAGGAAAGGAAAGCACTGAAATAAAAATATTTCACAAGAGATAGTAGTCAGCAAAGTCAGGATACTATTCTATAAATAAGCTTTTCATCTCGTAGACTTACATCTTAACATCTTCTTCCTTCTTTTAAAATGATGAGAGATTGTTGTTTTTCATCATCAGCAACATCATCCTCACCATCATAATCATTATCGCCATCACCATCATCATCATCATCATCATTACCACCACAACCACAAATGTCAAAACTTTCAACATCCTCCTCTTCCTCCTCCTCCTCCTCCTCCTCCTCCTCCTCATCATCATTATCTTCGTTACTAATTTCTTGGTCGCTTCTTGGGTTAAGCAGGTGTTTGGCTGGAGCGTAATGAAATCAGGTTTTGCTGTTATATGATGTGGTTTTTCATTGTAGCACGAAGACTTTAATAATCTTCTGGTTTTGAATTTGAGAAATGGCTTGGGTGGTTAAGAAAATTGTTCAGATAATGATCATAAGTTTTTCAATGACATACATTTGTATGCCCAATCAAGCCACATCACGTCATTGTTACAAATATGTATATTTCCGAAATCTCACATCCAATATTTATCTAAATCTTTATCTTTATAATCAATTAATTTAGAAAGTCACCTCAGACTAGCAAGAGACTGTGTTGAGGAGTTCTAATATCTGTAAACAACTCAACTCAGTTCAGTCTGCATGACACAACGCGAATATGTGATATGACTATACTAATACCATGAATAATTCAGATGTACCCTTATGCACCTTCCTTTCCCTGGGGACAACACTGGCAGGATGATATTCAGAATATGACAATGGCCATCAGAATTCATCACCACTAAGCATCCGAGGATGTGGAAGGACCCCCTATAGCTCATTACCAATTAATGTTCCTCCAAGATTAGGAAGGACTCTATAGGGACTGTACGCTGGGAAGAGTTAAGACCCCATCAACGGATTTCAAGATCAACATCAGTGCTTTATAGCCTACTGCTCTACTTTGCCTGACATTTACAGGGTAAAATGCCTCCAAGGAATCTAGGCATTCGGTGAAAGCTGCTCTCAATAGGAAACCAAGAGTATTTGTCACCAAAAGAACAAAAAAATGGGACACCAAGTCACCATTGATAAAAAATGGATGAGAGAGAGAGAGATGACAAAAATATATAACAAGAGAGTCTATCACTACATTCAGTTTTTATGGATTTGACATTCCAAATAATTATCAAAATCATATTTCCATATTAAAAGCATTTACTACTGCATCTCTCTTAAAGGGATCGTTTAACAATGTTAAATCTGAGATACACGGCCCTACGTGTTATCAGTGTCTGTGATATGATGTAATATTGAAGCCCTAAAAAAATTGCGCTTCAAAATGATCAAGAAGTGCCTCAAAAAAGTAAAAATCTTTGAGTGACCGGTTTTACCATACTAGTTTTCCCCAATAGACTGTAGTGTTATGAAAACCGTCAGGCGAACGGTTTTCAAAATTTGTAATTCCAATCATAAATATCTTGATAATTAGACAGGCGATCGGCTTGTAAAAGTCACGGCGTTCCTGACTGACCTAAAGGTTTATAATTATCATTGCATCATGAGCTAAATCCAGAATATGTTTTCAGAATCTGAGACAAAGTTACCGGATCCCTTTAAATGCCACCAATATGCATTATCTTTCATATCAACTGTTCAGAGATAGAGGGGTGTTAAATATATAAAATGATTTGATTTAATGCCCTTCTAGCTCTCAGTAGACTAACTACAACTACCAGGCCTACATCTACAATCATTTTTAGCAGTTCCAACATGCATCTCAGGACAGCAGATTACAAAGAAATCAGCAGCTGTTGACTTTGTTTGTCCCTAACCCCACACACATAAAGCAAATGTATAACTTTTTAACAGCATCTCAATGCCATTTGTATACATACAAAGAAAATAAATCGTGTTAAATCGATCAGGGTATCTGATTTTCTATCAATTCATAAGTTTTCATAATTTATTCCAAGAATTTATTCTATATAATAATTTCGAGGCAGAAATCATACAGGCAGCAGATTGAGTTTGTTACTGGTTAACACACTCAGAAACTCACAGTACTTGTGAGAGAAGAAGAAGTCTTCGCGTAATCAGAATGACCGCAGCGGTTGCATTAACTAAGATAACAGCGAGGAGTACACACACATTGCCCCTAGACATTCTTTCCATTTATTGATTTTTACACTATGAGGGTCAGTGCTGATACAGAACACCGTATCCAGGCCTATGGCATCACCACTTGTAATAATGCAATTTATGCAAGATCCCACCCCTCTCACTCTCTCTCTACTGTCAACTTTCCTTTGGTGATCCTACATGTACATGTATGTACATACCATTTTTTTTCTTTATTCTTCTATTTTCTGTCTTTACATTTTTCACCATGCACACATTGAGAATGTATGCCTACATTTTTGGCAATCAATACTCCTGACAACGCTTTTTGCCCACTAATTTCTTCCTACTTTTCTGAAAGTTCATTGGCTAATAGATTTCTCTACAGGTCTACCCATCTATCATCCCTCTCATTTCCCCTCCTCTCTCCCTCTATCCCTTTTTTCTCTCACTCTCTCTCTCTCTCTCTCTCTCTTTTAGTCTCTTTTCCTCTTACTCGCACAGATACAGAACCCAAAAAATGAAATTAACACCATTTCCAGAAATTTCTGAAAAATCTAGTTCACCCTTTCTTCCTTTTTCTAGGTTAATCTAATTGGAACCTGTATTTCTCTCTATCCCATTACAAATTCTATTTCAAGTGATAATAACCGTGAAGATTAGAACATACATTAGGGTGAAAAAAAGTATATCATTCAAAAATAAGATGCTCCTTAAAGAAAAAAAAGGAGAAGAGGAAATCAAATTCATTTATTAATGGTGCAAAAAATAGATCTGAATCATTGCCTCCCTAACTGCACATGTGAAGAAACTAGTTTTAATATTAGTGACAAATAGAATTAAGAATTTGGGCATAGTATTAAAAAAAATAATAAAAAAAGGATGTGACACATGATTTTGTTTATATCTCTGCAAATATACTTAGCTTCACATATACATCACACTAAAACATTACAAAAAATACAATTAAAATTCCCACATCAGATTTTTGTTCTTTTTATTCATCTCCTCTTCATTCTCTTATCCAGAACATGTACCTGTACACTGGAGCGTAGGCTCATGAAGGGTCTTATAACATATGTTCCGACAACAATTGCTCTGTGGTCAATTTCTTACACTACCCAATTCCAAACTTCATATCCTAGACTCAACACCATACCAAAACCCTAACCCTAACCCTAAATCTAACCTAAAAATCCAATCACATCCTCAAGTCTTAGTTTATCTTTGATGAAAAAAAACCCCAAGAGCAAATGTCAGCATGGCACATGTGGGATCACCTCATAAAGAGGTCGTGATAATCATGAGCAGTGTGGGAGCATGGTGGGAGGGAGGAGGTAAGTGTGCTAATGGCAATCTCAGGTCGGTTGATAAGTACAGTGCATTAGCTACGTGACTCTCTCAACTTGTCTCGGCTCAGTCTCATGAGGCCTGTCATCACTATCTCGAGATTGCCAAATATCCAGCTATTTGAACTATCCCGATCGGAAACTATCCAGCTAATTTGCGTCTTCATCAGACCGAAGTAGCAATTAGAAGGATATTTGGTCGGGATTGTCATCCCAAGATATCTTGGGATAGTTTGCAAAATATCCCACAGGGTGGTCGTCTCGACAAATCCACATGGTTTTTTATGGCCACCCGATTCCAATAATGCTCTATCTTATGTTGTTATCTGATGTATCACTTTATAGTTTTATTATTTTACATTATTTTGTATTATTGATCGACTTATACTCTTATTCTGTCATGATTGTATTCTGTTTTGTATATTTTATTGGAATTTAATAAACTGAACTTGAACTATTTGGCAAAATATCCAGCTATTTGTCCTGTGCGTCTTCACTAGACCGAAGATTCGCAATACGCGCTAACGCTGAGCAAAATATCTCGAGCTAATTTCTCAAGGTCGAGTTTCAAGTTTCGAGGTCGAATCTCGAGATAGTGAAGACGCGATTTGTTACTTCAGGATTATTTCCCAAATAGCGGGCTATTTGGCAATCTCGAGATAGTGAAGACAGGCTCATGGTAGCAAGGTTTTCATCTGGTTTCACTCTGCTCTGTAGAAGCCTTGTGTACATAGTAACTACCTCCTCAACACTTTCTACTATTCCATTACACCCTGTGTGAGAGTGGTTATCAATGACATAGACAGAGTCAGCAGATGCTCTATAATAGCATAGAAAAAACCTTCAAGCAAAAAGTACCAGGGTCATAGAAGCATAACAAGTCATCTGCTAACATTCTAAAGGACATTAAGTGCAAAACACATGTTCATATCCTTCTGGCTCAAAGCTGATACCTCAGACACACCTATGAGAATGACACTACACTGAACAAAAATGCATTATCCTCAATTTTAGGTCAAGTTTTCCAGAACTTATAAGTTATACCATGTAATTTTTTTAAAGGAACAAGTAGCCATTGGTTTAGAGT
Source organism: Strongylocentrotus droebachiensis (assembly GCA_035222895.1). Lineage (NCBI taxonomy): Eukaryota > Metazoa > Echinodermata > Echinoidea > Camarodonta > Strongylocentrotidae > Strongylocentrotus > Strongylocentrotus droebachiensis. Next base: position 74,997 of record JAVYIG010003321.1, read on the forward strand.
TGGCTCGGAGTCCGTATGGCAGTGTGAATGAAGTACAAAAAATGAACAAAATCATTTTCAAAACCATTCAGAATACCTGGTATAATAAGAACAGCAGTCTAAATAAGGAATTATCTATGTCGCAAAAAAGGGGGTGTGTGCTTTAAGCATGCTACCCAAGGTTACAGATAGAGCATGTAATACGGAAAAGCATCTCAAGTTGTGTGTTCTGCACAATTTGAGACAGAATCCATTAGAGGAGATCATTCAAGAAGATTACATTTACAGGTGGATTACATAGCCACATGTGAAAATGACAAGACCATGTGATCAATGAACAGCCGAAATGCTGATGTGAGCAAAGAGTTGGCAGAGAGAGGCAGAAAACATGGCTAATGTGAACTATTATAATAGATGAAATGCTCTGAATGGAAAACGTTGTCTGTGAGTGAAAATCTTTGCATCCCTTAGTTTGATTAAATATTGAATTACTTGGAAACTTTTTGAACTTGTAGTTAGAGATAGTAATGTTCTCTAATGGGATTTCAATTTAGACTAGAACATGGCAAATTCCCCCCTGGAATATCTTCTTGACTCCTCTGCAAATCACATTCTGGGTTTAAAAAGGCCTACATGTACATCTCTCTGTCTCTGTCTGTCTTTCTGTATGTCTGTCTCTATTTGTCCCCCCCCCCCCTCTCTCTCTCTCTCTCTCTCTCTCTCTCTCTCTCTGCCTTCCTCTCTCCATCTCTATCTTGCTCATTTTCTCTGATTACACACACCTACACATATTTGTCCATGCAGTGCCTAAACACACCTAGCCTTACAAAATGTCACGGTGCAAACAATTTCTTTCTTACCTGAAAGATAAAAAGTCTTCTCTGATAAGTTTTCTCTTCCTACCTGTTATTAATGCAACTTTACAGACCTGACCCATGCAATGTTTTATCACTTGTTCAATTAACCACTTCAGAACTGGGTTTATAATATCATGCATGGAGTCAAATCATAATTAAAATGAGCAGAGAAGGGAATTTTGAAGGAGAAAAACAATATCAATGCCAAATGGTTCATGTCAAGCTAATGAACAATATCCACAGGTCCTAACTAAACATTTGGAGTGGATTTCAGTACACAGTGACTCACTATGGTGTGTAACATATGCTCCATAGGTATTGGTTTCCTAGCCAATTAATATTACACAACGCCAGTTATTCTCCACTGGTCTTTACACAATGTATTCCGTATACTGTAACGATCCGCAGTAGATGTAGAAAGAGTGAAATGAATGTCATGCTTAAAATAAACATTGGATAGGGATAAATATTTCAATGACTCACATTAGAGAGTGACACACGTTCCGGGGATATATATATATTTCAAAGTTTGTTCTGTGCAAGGTGCTGAGTATTCTCAAAGGTTCTTTAGAAATACATTCATTGCAAAGCCTTCATCAGCGGTAGATGTAGAAAGACTGAACTCATTGTTGTGTCATTTCTGATTCTTTACCATCTCAGTTAAAAATGTGTACACATGCAGAAACTACAATAGTAATCTCATGTATGAATCAATATCATATAAATAAAATTGACTTGAATTAATCTACTCCAATCCACAGAGTTGTAAATGTTTTCCCTTTTTTGCACACATTTATGGGCTACTAAATAATAATCCCCTTCAAATGATAAGTGTAAAGCATATTTACTTTTCTCTCATTAGCGATTCACATGCTAAATGATGTACCTGCCTACAAATGTTATATTCTTAATCCTTGATCAGACCTGTCATTCTAGTATTTTCATGTTATTATCATTAGATGATGTTGAACAAACTTATGTGAATCAATGCTTTTAAGTACATGTAAATGCATGAAGCATGATGGTTTGGAATATACATAAAACATTTCTAAAGTGATGCATAAAGCAAAGACTTTGAGACAAAAATAAATTGTGGAAGGCAGATTACTCCACTTAACATACTCATCCATGTTCATGGTTGCTACTACAATGGAACAAACACATAAAGTAGAATGGTACATATAAACTATACCGGTAGATGTACACATTAGTATGATTGTGAAATTAAATAATATGAATGCTACAAGAATTAGACCTCATAGTGCATTACAAATATCTGTTCAAATATTGCTAATTGACATCATCTTAAAGCGTGGGCTAACTCTATATTTTCATGTCAATGTACGAAAAGTCTAGACTAGCGGATGCATATTTTACATAGAGAAAGGGAAATTATCAATAATTGAAAAATAAGATTCAACCAGATGTGTACTGTATGTTGTAATCGCATACCACTCTAATTTCATGGACAATTTGATAGGTCTGGTTTCAGCATTGGATCTGACGTACATGTACTAATGCATGACAGACAGCTGAAGGTGTTATGAAAGTACAAGTCACCCACAAAGCTGGCTTTCATATTATTAACGAGATACTGTAGATGTATAAACCAAGGTCAATTCTGTTTTTGGTTACAGGTTGTATGGGAATTCTACCGAATGTCAACACATTATGTAGGTACATGTAAGGTGATGCCTGCCCAGGGATAGATGATCATTTTCCCATGCATGATTACATTTCTTTTCTTTTTGAACGCTCACAGACTTGGATGAATGTAAGCTATACTGCACTTACAGAAATGATAACATCAACATGTACGCTGTACCAGTATACACATACTTCATTGTTCATGTGAAGTCTTATTGGATTTCCTAAGGAGGATGGAAAAGAAAATTGGGGAAAAAAGAGATGGAGGGTGAAAAATGCAAAGTTGAAGAATGGCGATATCTATTTCATTAATATCTAGCACTCATTAGATTAGAATCAGTAGATCGCAAGGATGAACAATTTCACTGGATGAATGCATTAAAACTATAAAATGCTTTACCTATACCTCTGCTTGAATCTTGACATAAATTACATCTACATGTAAGTACAAAAGCAAATAAAAGCCTAAAAGAAACAAAAAACAGCTTTTTTGCTTGTATTATACATTTCATATAAAGTGACAAGAAGACGACTGAACAATGATGGCAACCAGATTAAAAGGCGAACCTAAATGGGAAAGGAGAGCATCAGTTTGAATATAAAATGGAAAAGGATGCAATGAGAGATTGAGTTGAGTGATGCAGAACCCTCCTCATTCTCTAATTAGAATGCCAGCAGATATAAACACATCATAATGCAGTCATGCAAGGCTATAGCTAAGGGATTCATTTCATGAGGCATATACACTGTCACAAAGAATCGTCTCAATCCAATATTCACTGTTCTGACGTTAATGGAGGATGTTTAAGATATCGGCTGTCTAGACAATGTGTGGGCTGACACTGCTGCTTATCATAAACTCCTCTCTCATGTACATGTACATGTATATCAATTCTTGATCTCCACTCTTGAGTAAAAAACAATCCTAATGGCTTTTTATTGTTGTTCTAAATGCACTCTCTCATCATATGAAAGAACATACATGTATATGGATAATTTGTTGTATAATATGTTGTTAAGTATGTCATTTCTGCAGCATTTCATTTGACTTGTAAATTAATTATATTGATGTTGATAACTTGATAGCAGCAAAAACAGATGAATAAATCAATATAAACATTACAATGTAATAAATGTATGAACACTAATACATGTATATGGTTTTAATACATTAAATGGGAGTGGGTGTGTAAATGCACAAATAGTTTTATCATTTAAAAGAAGAGAGAAGATAAGACAAGACAAGACAAGAAAGAGAAAAGAAATGTTGTCACAACAAAATGATTTGATTTATTGCTGTTTGAACTTTGATGTACCTATATATCTAAAAGGCCCAAACTGCATTTCTAAGAAATCAATAAAATTTTGTGTGATTCATGGATTCTCTGACTCACTAGGTAAAACATATATGGTTCATTTAATGCTGTATTGAGCCATGAGCATTTCGGAACCCGTTATTTTACAGACTGTTATAAAAGTAATGTTGAAAATAAATTTCCACAATATTCTTAGAACACTGTTTAGCCCATGATACAAGGGTTATTTGCAGACTGTATTCTGTATTTTAGCAAAACAATATCAACAAATTAAAATACATTTAGAAACGTGTACCCAGTGAAGGCACTTGCCCCCATGACTATAGCAAAACAAAAACAGGAAATGATTTAATGTAACTGTAACATACATGTACATATATATCAAGGTTCACTAGATAGAGAATCATTTCATGTAAAAGTGCACGCAAGTACATGTACATCATAAGTGTTACAAAATGCTGTAGATTTCTCCCCTACCCCCTCTCTCTCCGTCTCTTTCTCTCTTTGTAGCTGGAGGGTTTCTGTTTCTTATCATGATTGGGTGAATATGATGAATTATCAGCATTTCTAATAAGATCACCAAGGTATCACATGCATATTGTTTGCCAGAAGGGCCAAAAGATGAATTCCTCCTTTGCTAACTCCTGGCAGAATACGTCCTGAGTAAACTTCAGAGTTAAGGTCTCTTTGTCTATACCTCTTGTTCAGGGAGCTCTTTTATTTATATGTTTTGTTTATAAATGCAAAAGTGAGATTTTCAGGGGGAAATTGTCATTTATTGTTTTGTAGTAGTAGTACAGCCCTTTTAGATTATTTTTTCTAGAGCTCAAGAGCCCAAATCAATTGCTACACCTATTTTTTCACTGCCCCCCCCCCCCTCTTCGAAAAAAGAAACAAATAAATGAAAAATTAACACAAGTCATCTCATAATCTAAATACATTTAGCAGATACAATTCCTCTATTTTTAAATAAATATCACATAATGTATACACAAAAATACTATTTAATTTTATACTAGAAATGGAATCAGCATGGATTGTTACATGGTGTCTGAAGACTAAGCAACAAAGAGAGGGAGGAGAAAAACCGACTGAATAGCTGCATATTCTACCGGCATTAAGTCATGGCAGCCAAGCAGTCTACTTTCTCTAGCCTGTAAGTCCTTAGTGGCCCTACTTGTCTGAATTCATTTGCCATCTCCCTTTAAATTTATTACCACTTTATGTAAAGGCACCACACTTAAAACCAAGAAGCATGGAGAATTTGGCACACAAATCAATGACAGAAACATTTTGCCCTTTCTTCAATTTCTATCAATCTAACATTCCCCCTACAAACAACCTTATAACAGGTACGATTGTCTCCGCTGACAGCGCGGATCTCAAGTTCACCTCTAATAAAGTGAGAGCGATGTGTATAGAATATAATTAATTTGTCCCCAGGCTTCCCAACATGCATTTTAACATTAGTTTCGCACTGAATCCATTCCAGACAGTGTCTGCAAGATGCATTTGCATTTTGCTGTATGCATGAGTCAATATGTACATCTCCATTTAAGACAAAATTCAACCCTTTAAAAATTCTGTACTAGGTTAGCGTGTATCTGTATTCTGTAGTCTGTTGCTGTAGAAGTAGAGTTTAGGAAGTCAAGCAATAAGGATTCAAATTAGATTTAAATCAATGATTAAAAAGAGAATTCTTAAACACCATTTCCATTTTTGCAATGCTTCAAATGTCACATTTTGTTATCAATTATTACATGTATTTAGACTATCTGCTCTAACATTTTACATCACACTTTATTTTATGCAATGTGTTTATCCTACTCTACAATTTCCATTTTATTTGACATTGATGTGACTTGTTGAATGCTTGTCTGATACAGCATTGTCAAAAAAAAATTGACTTCTAATTCTGGAAATTTATGACAAATTTGGATGAAAAACAAGTAGCTCATCGACACCCACTCTCAATAACAGTGATCTATCAACAGCCTACTGCTTGAAGTCACGATACTGTTTGTAAACTTCTTGAATTTATGATACTGTTTGTAATATACGTTGTTTACATTTGTTCTCCTCACTGCTCAGCTTCATCAGCTGTATATCATGAAACAAGGGAAGAATTGTAATTATCTAATGCTTCTGGCACATGATTCATCCAACCTTGAACAAATTCAGATATCTCATCAATAATTAATCATTTGACTCTCGCTAATGCCGTGTCCATAGCAATACGTCCATGTCGCTCAGGGGATTAGGCTGCACATTTGCCAAATTAGCTTTCACACTTTCTGGTGTCCTTTGCAACTAACTCTGCATGCCATTAAATCAAAAGAATATATCATATTTCAAGCACTGATAGCTTAGGCCAACTCACAATCAGACAGTTTGATTTATTGCAAGGTTTTATTTTACAGACTGCCCTGATTGCTTATATCTAGCACCCTAATTTTTTCCTCTCAGCAATGCCAACATTTTCTTAAATTTGTTGCATTAAATTTCTGAAGTAGGCTAATAGTATGATGCAGCGATACACACTTTAGCTTCAATTCTTGATATGCTTTTCATCTTCTTCTAATGATATTCAACTTCATTTCCTTTTTTTCTTTTAATTAGTATTCTCAACTTATTCATATTGTTCTATTTGCATTCTAAATGCCTGTTTTAAGATTTATGAAAGGGGGGTGAATTTTCACTCATTGAAATATCATATATGTGCGTGGGCAAAAAGCTATCTTCAAAGTTCAAATGTAAGGGGGACACATCCACAATTCTCTCACCAATTTTTTTTTTTTTGCTGAATGCTTTATAGGAACTTGGTAACATTTTTCAGATGAGAGAAAATGGTGCAAAGGAAGTAACTTCAGAGCTAGATGTACAATTAAAGATAATCTGAAAGTTTGAGTGAAAACAGACCATTATTAATGATAAATATTGGGAAAAACTGATCTGATCAATTCCTAAATTATCCAAACTATATTATTTTAGGTGAATGTTAATCTTCACAAAGCAATGAATTGGCTCTATATACCATTCCAAACAATAAAGTGTTGAAAGATTTCTAAAAGCCTGTTTTATTTTCATGGATAACAATTGAGAAAATTCAGAAATTGGTTTGGTGAATTTGCTGTTAGAGGGGGTTGACCATTGAAGCCTTCAAAGAAAACCATAAATATCTTGTGGTTTGAGAAAAATTTCCGGATTTTTTGCATATATTAGAGGAAAAGTACAGTAGAAGGAATATAAAAAGTAACATTTCATACACAAATTACGCAGTTTTTTCATTAACCTTCAACAATCTTACCGGTTCACTTTATTAAAAAATCTTTCAGATAAATTACAAAAAGATAATTTCCATATAGAAAGGAATTTACATTCTGGCTAAACCCTAAATTTCACTTCCATACATACTCTTGTACAGTATTCGAAAGGCAGGATGTTGCAACTATATTTATTCTCTTAAATATACCATAAAATTTATTGTCATCTTTTAATCAACACAAAATAATATGTGTTGAAATGAGAGATGGGTCAGGAATAGAAAGAGATGAGGAGAGGGAGAAAGGAATGGAGAAATAATAGAGATGAAAGAGAAAAGGAGAAAGAGAGACAGGGGAAGGGCGAGAGGGAGGAAGGAAGACAGAGGGAGGGAGGGAGAGATAAAAAGAAGGTCCCAGACTGATTTGATCAATACTTTTTTGCCCTGGTCCTCCTGTCCCTCATGGATGAGCTGAGCAATTTTCAGCCTCAGTCTCTAGCCTTGGCCTACACACACTCAGGGTCAAGGATTATACATCAGACAAGACTTCAAAAACCAAGAAGATTCAGCTCTTCTGAAATACAATCTACATGTACATTTGAAAGGGAAATTTGAGGTAAGTTTGATAATCATCATGTAGTTTTTTTTTTTTTACAGACATGCACCTAGAACAAACTACAATCATCCAATGGATGCATGAAGAGTTCTGTCTGAAAATCATCTTTAGATAATTGTAACATGTTTACCAAAAGCCTACTACAGTACATGTAGCTATCTGTGTGTTAATGTTAGTCTTTCCTATAAAAAGAAGAACAATAAAGTTCTTTTATGGAAATGGTTACTTTAGTTTAAAACCATTCAAAAATTATCTAAGAATCAATCAACTGTACTCTCTGCTAAAACTGTTTCACAACTGCTGTTGTGATGTTGTTATTCGGTTAGTATAGTATTATAATTTGTATTATTATCACAATCTTTAAAAATGTACACATATCAATTATTATAATATTTTATCAATCTCCATTCACATCTACAGGCATTGCTTTAAAGATTGAATTAAAAAGAAAACAAGCTCTTGATATGAAACTCCATCTTCATCTGATGGAGCTCTACCTACACTACAGGCCAAGTAATGCCTCAGTCACACCTTTGCGTATTTGGCTTGCGTATTGCTGCGTATTTATGGCAAGCTGTTGTAACATTTATTCCTTTTTTCTTGATATCAAGATTACTATTGCTTTACAACAGGAAATCATTTCTTGATATTGAGAGATATGAATAAATGTTGAAACAGCTTGCCATACGCATGCCAATTACGCAAAGGTGTGACTGAGGCATAAAACAAGTTCCAATTTTAGAAAACAGTCTGATTATGCTCTTGAAAAGAAGAGAGAGAGAGAGAGAGAGAGAGACATAGAGACAGAGAAAGAGAGAGAGAGAGAGAGAGAGAGAGAGACAGAGACAGAGAATACGTGGAGATGGGAAGGGGGGATTATCAAAGGAAAGGGGACACTAAACAGTCCTTAATGAAATAAATGTTAACATGTCTCATCACAAATGCAGAGGTGTTTTTTTGAGGGGCCGCAGTTACAGTACATACTTTTACTTGGCTGCTAATTTTCAGTAGGGGCGGGGGGGGCTTGGGAAATTTTTGACTAGAAATGAAACTACATATTCACTAACATTTCCACTGCTATCATACAAAAAAGATTCCCCCACGCAATAGTATGATTACAATGTAAGTCATATCTATTCCTTTGAGCCCCAAACATCTGTCAGTTGAGACTTGTTTGTATTTCACAGATCTCACTTTTTCTTGAGGCTTCTTTCCCACTTTATCCTCTGTATAGCATATATACCTAAAACTAATAATATTTATGATACCAGTTGCTATCCCCAAATTCTAGGTGTATGAACAGGAACATAATTTTAGATACTTCAAATCAAAGTTCTACAACAGGTCATGTTCTCCCCATCAAATATGTCCCTGCAAGCATAGTTGTAGAAAGAGATATATTATATACAAGGAAGAAGGAAGAAAGAGAAGAACATTTCTTTATTTTTCAGGAGGTAAAAAGTACAGCTCACAAAGCTAATCAAATATCACTTAAAAATAGGGCAATTAGTGGAAGGCAATAAAAGAAGCATTCTAGCAGCCTCCATTGTTGAGAAGGCATCACCTTAGAATTCATTATCATCTCCATCTCCTCATCTTGAGGATGACTCACAGGTCTACATGTAAGCCACCATGAGGATAGGCCGCACCCTGACCAACCGACTAAGATACTACGTCAGCATCCATCCTCCAAGCACTAAGATGAGATGCATCCCTCCCTCCCTCCCTCCCTTCCTCATACAGGGAGAGATGGAGTCTTGCATAGGGCCCTCCAGGCTTGGAGGCCCCTGCCTCCAAATGCTCACTAGCCAAAGCCCAACGTCATAAGCCACCACCTGACCGAGAAGAGGAGTATGACAATGGCGGCTAGAGCATCCAACGCATCGCCCCGCATCTTCCTCCGAGGGGCAGGATGGAGACGGGTGCAGGCTCGGCTTGGGGAGCTAATGCAGGCACTGATATTCATGCACTCGTGATGGAGTAGCTTGTTTACGCACGCACCATGCTTCGTGCATGCCGCTGCTGCGACAGTGTGTTATCAGCGATGCCCTACTCTTGACAGACATCACCTGATCTCACGGCTGGCTACGAGATGGGTACATGGATTGAAATAAAAGGGAAGGGTCTTATATTGCCTCTATGGGTGGTGTTCCTTCCTAGACTCCCATTGAGTCCATTGGTTGGGGGTCTTCACAAATGTAGGTCATGTCATATATCTCAGATGTAATCTCAGAAGTAGTTATCACTCAGAAATCAATTCCTTTAACCTCTGACCTTATGCAAAATCAATACCATGGCTCAATGTGAGTAATAACACCTTTGCGTTCCAAGAGTGTAAGAATGAATTATTACGATACATCAGGTGAATGTGATTGGATCATAAGGGAAGTCATGCTACAGTAAGTCGAGCGAGATAAAAAAAAAAACCATTTAGTTTGGGGAACAGAGGATAGAGGATGTCCACCCTGATATTAAGTTGGTTTTAATAGAAGCAGAAAAATGAGAGGAACAGGTCAAAGTTTGAGCAAATTCTGATTAAATTTTTTTAAACATTTTTTTTTAAAAGTTGCAATCAATCAAACAAAAATTGGCAACTCTGTTGATGTGTGAAATGAAGTCCCCGCCCATTCCCTCTGTATTGGCAAGGAAAAAACAAACAGAAATTGCTATTTTCCCTCGCGAAAATGTTCAATCATACAGCATCCTAAACATAAGTATTGCACATAACACATATGTTTCTATACAACCCCTATATGGAAAGAAACTATTCTGTTATCACTAATAAAGAAAAATGAAGTTTATGAATTTCATGTACAGAGCAACTGGGAGAGGACCTCGCAAGATATGTCAGTGTTGCCAATTTGTTGTTTGATTGATCGCATCTTTAAAATTCATAACTTTCTTATTTTCAACATGGATATCACATACACTTTATTTTTACATTACAATTCAATGAAGTAAGGGCATTGTCTTGAAATTAAAAAGTATGGAAAATATCTAGATCTATAATCTGTACTAATGATGGAAGAATGAGAAGGGTGTGAAGGCAATCCCTGATATATCAACTATGATTAGAATAACTTGAATATAATTATTCACCATAGCAACCTACCATGCATGGATGGAAATTTACAATCAGATAATGATCAGTGTCACATCAATTATGCTATTTCTCTTTACTAAACAATGAGCAGTATTCCCCTTATCAAAGTGGGTCACCTTCACTTATCAGGATTCAACAATTATAAAATACACAGGAGAACAGGAATCAGAATCAGATTATCTTCAAATGTGTACCGGTAAGCACAAATATAGTCATGGAATCCTCTATCTATAACATACATGTAAGTTGAGTATACAAAATAAATTGAACTATTGTATTTTTAATCATATAAATCTTATTGAATGAAAAATGAGGGTAAGGTGTATGTAAAAATAACTTTGATAAACCCAGATTTGAAAGTATTTTAGATATTGTGGATATGTTTTTGTTTTTTTGTTATCACGGTGAACAAATTTTGAGCACTGCTGACATTATTTTCACATAACATTATAAACATAATCATCAACTATATTTTATTATTTTTATATCATGTAGAGTGCATTATAGCTTGTATTTCTCTCTTCTTTTTACTTTGAAACAACACCATAATATTCATAGTCCTATATGATGTAAGGTGTTTTGATGGATTGGAGGATTTATGTTAACAATAGGTCTAATATTGTCATATAGCCAAAACAGGCAAATTAATTTCTTTGTCAGCCGAGAGGCAGAAGGGCCTAAGTCATGTCATTTCACATAGAGTTACCCGGTACTATGACAGTGTACTGTTGACAATATCAATCAATAGGTCCTATGTGCACTTACAGATTGTTTACATAATTCATATAACAATAATGGAATTACATCTACATGCAGACACTGGGGAAAACTTACTGTATACCTAGGTGAAAAATGTATTACATAAATTATGTATACAGGATTACAGGCATATAAGCATGCCAATTTGTCGAATACATGGATAAGATGAAGTTGTACTATGATAGGAAAGAAAAAGGGATAGATTAACAAAGACAGATAAACGGACATGTAGACGAGAGTGAGAGTGTGTGAGAGAGAGAGAGAGAGAATGAAAGAAATGAAAGGAGAAAGTGTACATATATGTGAGAGATAGGTGGTGTGGGTAGATTTGTTTGTAGGTGGGGGTTGTGTGGGAGCGGTGGAATAGAAATGTATGAGAAATAAACATGTTCAAGTACATGTAAGATTATAGATATCGGCTGGGGAAAGGGAGGGGGAGGGGCGGCAGAATTTCAAGTGGGTGGGAGACAAAAAGAGGTAACAAAATACATCCATTAGCGATAGGAATGAAAGAGAGACATTACACAGTGAAAAGCAGACATCTAGAGCAGCCAGACTAATGAAACTTTATCCCGGTTTTCACTGCAAATACAGACACCAAATACATGTAATTAGTGGGGATTGTAGATGTTTGTCTTCAACAGGCAATATATCTGTATGCACGCACACAAACCTTGTACATGTGCCTGAGAGTAATAGTGTGGGAAATAGGGTTAAAGTGACGCTCACAGCTAAATGTATTTTTGGAGGATCTATCTGAGTATCTGCACACTTTATGTACGTTCTGGGAGTATGTAAATTATGACCTTTAATTCTTTTCTATCTGAGATCACAAATCTGGGAATAAGAAAGGATCTTAGACAGCATTTTTTAATCACGTTGCTCCTAGTATGATTTTGCCTTTAATTTGTCTCTCATTTCCATCTCTGATAAAAGACAAAGAGATGTGGTTTCGGTCTACTAATATTGTGAATTTGTGGTACATGATTGATGACTCACGTAATTAAGAGCAGTAGTTACAGGTACACGCCGCCGTAACAATACAAACAAGAGCCTTAGACGTTATATCGATGATATCACACAAAGTTAAATAGAATTAATAAAACTGTAAATTAACATACATGTACCAGTAATATGTACACGTTGTATATCAGCTTCCTGTCAGTAACATTAAACATTTACTATTCAACTCCAGGTGGAATTTAGATGAGGTTTTCTGGCTCACCGTAGGGCGACGTGAATGCTCTCATAGTGCAATCAATAAATAATTAATTAGATTGTTCATCCGAGACCTCCAAAATAAATGTCAGAAAGGCAAGCCTGTAGGCTGCTGCAAACTTCAACAAAGACTGGTGTATGCATTGGCGTCACTTCGCTTTCAAGAGAAAAATCACCCAACAAACTAATCTCCTTTCTCAAATGCACTGATGAGTTTTATTTCTTTTGAAACTTGTGACTTTTCCCTATTCAAATATTGAACAAAATAAAAGTCATGTAACTTTTTTCTATGATGCAAATAAAATGAAATATTATAAAAACACTAAAAAGTCTCCTTTCTTAATTAAAACATATAATATCCAGAGAAAAATATTTTGTTCCTATTCCTTTAGGTGTTTCTTATCACCCCATTTTTTACTGAACTGTAAAGATCTCACATGAATTTAGAATAAAAACAGGGAAATTTATCAATTAATCAATTTAAGCAGGATATTTATTTTAGATAAGCTTAAGAATTACCCAGGATAGCCTCTAAAACAAGTGTTTTTCTCAGGGAGCAAGTGTTTGTTCCTGATTTTTTATTTTATGCCTTTTTTGCATATTTGTATCATTTTCGATGATCACACTTGTATTTTAATTCTGCACTTACAGACAGTGCCACAAAATTTTGTTCTCAATAAAATACAACCATGAGCAATTTTTTCTGCAACAGGATTTCATATTCATTCTTTCTTTCTTATTTACTTGAATGTGCACATTCAAAACCATTGATCAAGAATACAGAATGCCTTTCCAGTCTCCAATAGCTATGGTTCTTTTTCTTAAAACCATCCTGTGTTGTACACATAAACAAGACAAATGTAACTGCGTATCCTACATGTATATGCCTCTGGCCTCCGCCCTAAATTCAATTAAAGGGATCCAGTAACTTTGTCTCAGATTCTGAAACAAAATTCTGGATTTAGCTCATGATGCAATGATAATTATAAACCTTTAGGTCGGTCAGGAACCCCATGACTTTTACAAGCCAATCGCCTGTCTGATTATCAAGATATTTATGATTGGAATTACAAATTTTGAAAACCGTTCGCCTGACAGTTTTCATAACACTACAGTCTATTGGGGAAAACGAGTATGGTAAAACCGGTCACTCACAGATTTTTACTTTTTTGAGGCACTTCTTGATCATTTTGAATCACAATTTTTTTAGGGCTTCAATATTACACCATATCACAGACACTGATAACACATAGGGCCATGTATTTAAGATTTAACATTGTTAAACGATCCCTTTAAAGGTACTATGTCCCTTTTGCAGCCAACCTCAAATGCTGTAGAACTTTGCAGGAATTATGAATATATCATGTATGTCCTATCTGTGAAATTTAAACGTTAGCAGTGTCCTCATATTCAAATTATGCAAGGAAACCCGTTTACTTGCTAGACTTCACTGTCAGACACTATTGAGTGACTGACTGGCTTTTTTTCTTCTTTGGTAATAACATACATGAAAAGAGTTGTAAAGGGTACATGAGCATTTGTCAACATCAATAACCCACTTCTTGTGATGGCCAAGATTAAACTGATTGAATCTTTGCGCAGCATAAAACGTATGACCATTCGGTACAATTGTCTGAAAATCAAGACTATTACTTTTGGGCTCTATAGCCCTAAAGTCGATTTGACAACTAATAGTCATTATTTTCCCACTTGAAGACATTTTCAAGCCCCACCTTTTTTAGGGAAGTTCTAAATTAGTATTATCTTTCAAATGCAGTTGGAATTTAACTTTTTCATTTTTTTGGCCTGCAAATGGGACATAGTACCTTTAAAGGCCCACTGCACTACTTGTAGCTACTTGCGCCCTCTATATAACAAACCATGCCTAATCGGTGATCATTGGTCCCCCATGATCCTCTTTTTCTTATGTTAACTGAGAGCTGAGTTGATGAGATAACCACCTGTCCAGTGACCTTGCAGGGCAGTCTAATCCCTCCTGTAAACTATGGCAGATACGCTTTAAGGAAATGAATGTCATTATTCTTTAAATAAATTTATATCATTATGAAAACAAAAAGCCTATAATTATATATCCTGACTAGTGCTGTAATCAAACGTTTAACCGTCCGGTATCCGACCGCCCATGGCGGATTCCGTTTTCAATTGGACGGTTTCGTTTTCCCGTTTTTTTTTTTTTTTTTTTTTTTTTTTTTTTTTTTTTTTAATATTTTTTTTAAAAATAATTTTTCGATTTATGCCCCTCCACCTGGCACTATGCCTGGCGGTGTCTCCCAGCTCAGTAATCGGTGTGTTGACTCACCACTCGGAAACTAGAACAACACTCCAATTTGTCTGTTATCTTGGTTTGAAAGTAATCTTTGTAATAGATCTCAATATGTAGTTTATAATAATAATTCATCCAATTTTTACACATGGTGTACCACAAGGTTCTATCCTAGGTCCTTTACTGTTTTCAATTTACATTAATGATCTTACACATTCTTCTAAAAACGACATTGTTACTATTATTTGTGACAAGTTCACAAGCACAAATCGACGCTTTCAACTGCACCTCGCAGTTAAATGAAAGTCCTTCCCGTTTTTTCACACGGACCTGGCTTGCCGGCAAAAAAAAAAACGATTTTTTTTTTTTTTTTTTTTTTTTTTTTTTTTATTTATTTTTTTTATTTTTTAAATCGTTTAACCGAAAACCGTCCGGTTTTGACTGGCGGTTAAACGGAATTGGAGATATCCGTGATGTTACAGCACTAATCCTGACTATGATCTTTGACCTTTAACCTAATAACTAACAAACCTAATTGGATCGTCTTTCTATACCGTGTGAGTCAAAAAAAAGTTTACACCTAGAAAATTGCTAATTATTTTCAAAATCATCTACATGTATGAACAGTAAATAATTATACATCTTATGAAAGAGTGTTTTGCCCCAAATCATTTGGTATCATTTTTGTGTGGTATGTGTTCACGCTTGGATGAACATGAGGCATTTTTTGCGAGAGAGTAAAAATTGACTTGCGCCAAAGTGATGCCTACAGCATGTATTATGTAGGGATTAGCGGAGTGAGAGAATGAATTGAATGTATCAAATGAAATGCATTGCATATGCTTTTTGCAGAAGCAAAGTCACACACACACATACACGCGCACAAATGTTCGTAGATATTTGATATTTGATATGTGTGGCATGATTAATTCATTAGGGATGTTATTTGGATCTGCAAAGATCGAATTAATACCCAAATCCCAATTGTTTTATTGAAACATCACATAAGCAACTTTGGCGCAAATCAATTTTTGCACTCTCGCAAACAATGCCTCCTGTTCATCCAAGCGTGAACACATACCACACAAAATTGATACCAAATGATTTGGGATAAAACACTCTTTCATAAGAAGTATAATCATTTACTGTTCATAGATGATTTTTGAAATAATTAGCAATTTTCTAGGTGTAATTTTTTTTTGGACTCACTCTGTAGTATCATCATGTTAGAAGCTCACACCTCAAGAAGTTCTTGACATATTTTGAGAACAAGGCTAATAGCTCTATTTCACAAATTGCCCTCTAAGAAACTAAGACTTTGGGCATTAGACCCTACTTACCTACAGCTGTAGGCCTAAAATCTAAACAGGTCCTCTTTATAATTTATGGTGATACAAACCAGTATCTTGTTTGAAGCTTACACCTCTTGTTGTTCGTGAGATACCACAATACCGTGTGTCTCAAAAAAAACGTAACACTTTTGAAATGGTTGCCAAATTGAGCATATATAATTTTATGAAAAAATGTTGATATGTATGGAAAGCTAAAGGACCAACCTTTCATATGATATGAAAAAATTGAAAAAAAAATCATGCTTCGATGAACAGTGTTCACTTAAGTTAGAGGTATGAAAATGGGCCTGCGCAGGATTTTTCCTTCCAATTTTGGACAGGTAAGTTACTTTTAGCATACAAAATAAGTTTGATATGAGATATTCATGATCGATGGATTAAGAGTTAAAAGGATGTTTTGAATACCAGTCCTTTCTCTCTGTCATTTATCAATCCCCAAACACCACCCCTGCCACACACACACACACACACACACACCAACTTCCACTCCCATCTTATTGTATCATTGATCTGGTAGATGTGAACAGGATGAAGGAAGAATGGGAAAATGTTAAATTGAAATACCGTATTCAAAATCATAATTGACATTATGCAACCCACTCTCCTCCCCCCCACAACCTTTTCCCATCCCATCACCTACCCCTTGCCTTTTCTTTATCAGTTTTCTTCCGTAAGTTTGGTGGATCATCAATCACATTTTATTCAGGTTTTATGAATGACCCAAACATGTAATAGCTAAGTACATCATTCATTATGCATTGAAAATACCAGAATTCGAGGTATTCAAAATATCCTTTTGATTCAAAATATCCTTTTGATCCATCGATCATGAATATCTCATATCGACCTTATTTTGTAAGTTACAAGTAATTTACCTGTCCAAAATTGGAAGGAAAAATCCTGCGCAGGCCCATTTTCATACCTCTAACTTAAGTGAACACTGTCCATCGAAGCATGATTTTTTTTTAATTTTTTCATATCATATGAAAGGTTGGTCCTTTAGCTTTCCATACATATAGACATTTTTTCATAAAATTATATATGCTCAATTTGGCAACCATTTCAAAAGTGTTACGTTTTTTTTGAGACACACGGTATAAAGGCTAATACTTGAAATAGTGAAAATGTTATACAAATATTGCTAAGTATATGAATATTGTTTTTTTGATTTTTTGTGGTGTTTTGGGGAAGCAAAATCATTTTTCTATTTTGAATACTTGCAATGTGAGATTAGCAAGATTATGTATAATTGCAACCTCACAAACTTCTAAAAGTTCCAATTTAATGTGCACAATCACTGCTTTTCTCAAATTGGTCACAATGACTATACTGCAAAGAAAAGAATTATAATAAATATCAAGGGTATAAATACAGCGCATTGCTACTTGATGCAAAAGTTCTTGAGAAATGAAATATATTAATAGGATGGTAAATTGAAAGTAAAGTTTGGGATTTGACCAGTTCAGGATATTGACAATACCCCCCTCTCATTCAATTCTTTTTCTCCGTACATTGCCCCTCTCTCCTAGGACAAAGGTCTAAAGTATTACTTCAAATATATTCTCATTTTCTCCCACATGGCATACCAAATCTTTTCTACATAAGAAAATGAGAAATTACATGTTTTGTCCACTGCATTCTGAGCCAGAAGGGCCTTATATTTTAGAGTACATTTGAGTTTAAATGGACTGGATCAGCAGTTTCCATGTGCAGAAGGCCATAATTCGCTGACACCAGACTTGGTGGAAATACCATTACCAGAATGGGAGTACAAATCTGGACACAGCAAACCCGTTGGCTAGTCAATAATTACCCCCTTATCGCTCGGAGAGCTTCGGTGAGAGAAAAGCGAAGCATTACATAAGGTCTAATGGTCATAAAACTGAATGCTAACCCTAGTGATTGACAACACCTGTTATTGGGTAAACACCCGAACGGTGTTGAATTCCCCATGAGAGCTGACTTCTATGTGACTTTAACGCATATTCTGGCTCGAAACAGATCATTTAGACGCTGTGGATTCACTACACCTCTGTTTATGTACATGTAGGCCTACTGTAGATATGCATCCCTCTCAATTACCAGTTTTGTAGCGATCCCCTTGATAACTTGTTGCTGGTTTCAGGAAGAAAAAAAGGTTGGAGGGTTATGATTATGTCCAACACGTATTGTTCTTGCCTACAGGGGCAATGCAGAGTGGGTGTGGTCGATTTCCACCCCCACCCCCAACAGGCCAACACCATTCAAAATGTTGTTGGTAACTTTGAAAGTTACTTTCAACCCTGTGCACAAGATAATTTGAAGACCCTTCTTCTTTTTTGGGGAAGGAGGGGGGGGGGGGGTGATTTATCCATCCTTGTGGTGGGTCCATCCATACCCTCCCCACCCCCTCTTGCCATTTAATAACCTTCTTTTTGTTCAATGCCCCTTGTTGCCCATCTGTATATGGTATGTTTTCTGACAAGTTTGATACTGTTATAGCTTGTCTTTAACAACTGTCATAATACCATCCTTTTCTTTAATATTTTGTCTGCAACTTTAGCCACAGGTAATATATCATCATAGCTGTTTGGAGCCAGAAGGGCGATCATAACGCATGCTCATAAAACAGCGTTAATGCCCTTCTGATTCTGAACAGATCACTTCTATTTCTAAATGTTACAACTATGTCGCAACACTCTAGCATGATGTAGCAGCAGAAATTATCAAATTCGATCTTAAATATCAGACGTATTCCAACTAACCAAATACAAGCAACTTTTTACCTACAAACACACACATTCTATCCACTTATACGTAGTTTAATTGATTGAAGGATGTCATTTAAGTACAAGAAGTATGAGACTATGATGATTTATGAATGATCCAGTCACATACATATCCAAGGACAACAGCAACCATCAAATCATACACACAATACATTTTAGAACTGACAGAACCCCCTAAAATCTAAATGTTAAATGTTATCATCTTGACTTACTTGCAATTTTTCATCATCTCCTCTTGCGAGAGTATTTTAACGGGTGCTAGTGGCTCCGTATTCAGGTTGTAATTACGGAAGCATACGGCCAGCTTGTCATCGAAATTGTTGACCAAGTCTTCGATGGATGATGAACGCATTTCGTTGAAGTTATCCGGGCTAATTTCCTCTCTTTGTGACAAAACTGGTAAAGCTTCTCCATTGGAATTTATGACGTCTGCTGAACTACGAAAATCTATGAATTCAGGCCATTCATCGCTTCCCGCGTCGCCGTTTTCTTCGAACTTAGCGAGTGGGGCTGCCATTTTGGTTAGAATTATTCACTTCAGCAGCAGTACACTTTTATATTATACACGGTCGATGGGTGAACTCTGTCCGGTGGGCGCTGGCGCAGGTCACCGAGAAGGCCCCGCTAGTTTGTATGTAAATATGCAGAGTCTTTGACGTATGGTGCATGTGTACGTGTGTGTGTTGGGTTGTACGTTGTCGAAGTCAGCATTTCCGACTCGACTTCTTGCTTTCCCATTTCTTGAAGTGCGCCATCTTGAGTCTATGTACATCTCATTTCGCAAAGTTTTGCTGTTACCGACAAGGAAAAAGTAGATCTAGACAAATAATATAAAATAATGTAATAAAAATAACGCAGTGGCGTCGGCTCGAGGGGGATAAGGGGTATACAAAGAAACAGTTGCCCCCAATGACGTATCCAAAAGTTGTATTTTATATTCTCCTATGTTACCTCATGGGGGTGGGGGGGGGGGGGGGGAGGGGTGTTTGTATGCACCCAATGACAATGACAATTAATTTTATTTCTTAAACCCTCATGAGGGCATGAAATGATTAAAATCATATGATGTAATGGAAACATGAATGCAAATATTATTACAGTCTATAGACAATCAAATCTTTACGGGAAAAAAAAAAGAAGAAAAAGATAGAAAAAAGATAGAAAAACAGATATGCCTTGCTAAAAACAAACAAAGGGCACAATTTTCAAGGGACATGATCTCACCTGAATGGCGCATTGTTTTAAATTTGGATTTGCCGTTTAATCAGGCAACTGGGTTACAAGAAAAACAATCAAACATAACAACAACAACAACCAAAACAAACAAAAGCAACCGTCGTGTGATATTTTTGTATTAGTTATATAGCTTGACCGCCGAGTGACCTTTTCATTTAATTGAAGAGAAATGCACATGGGCATAGCCTTTGACTCTTCCTATAATACAGTGGCGTTTTCATAAAGTGACAAACAAAAAACCACCGTCGAGTGATATTTCAATTTTTTTATATTTGTTTATTAATTATATATAGAGCTAGGCCGCCGAGCGACCTTTTCATTTAATTGAAGAGAAATGCACATTTCATTGGCATAGTTGACTCTTCATTACAGTGGCGTATTCATAAAATAATAAACGATGAATCCAGCGTATCCCACACCCCCCCCCCCCGCCCCCTCCACGACCAAGAGAATCAAACTTTTTATAAATAAAGATAACAATTGCAATGTAGTTAGTCCAGGGCACAAAGGCTTAGGGGCGAGGGACTAGGTAAATTGGACATGAGGACTATACGAAAAGGCCCCTCTCTTAGTCGCTCTTATATCCGTGCCCCTTCACTCTCAATGAGGGCAATGGGCAAAGTAAAAGAGGCGAATACGTTTTTCTTTCATCGACGGAAATTTTGAAGAAAAGAATATATTTTCCACAGGCGAAATGCAATTTTGTAACCCATTGTTACCTTTCCTTTTTCACACTTTCTCTTTCGCTCTCTCTCGCTATCTCGCTATCTCTCTCTCTCTCTCTCTCTCTCTCTCTATCTCTTTCTTCTTTCCTATTTTTTAATTTATACGAAACTCACTTTTTGTTGGTTCTCTTCCTGTGATTAGATGATGCATCTGCTTCATGTCTCACGTCAGTTTTTATTGGGTGAAGGGCGCTCTGCTTAAAAAGTGTTGAAGTAATGAACTCAACAAATTACGTGATTTCGATTGGCTGAAAGCGATGGCTGTTCCAAGCTGTGTTTAATCGAAAACTTTCTATTGAACGAAGCTCCAGACACTGAGTTAGGAATTGGGTTCTTTTGTATTTTTTGCGTTGAACTTTTCAAAAGTTTATGGAATTGATATCCGATTTTATAACTTCCCCTACACTGGGTTTGAAACTAAGCCTACTTGTAGCGAGGCCTCACCAGCAGATCCAGGATTCTTTTGCAGGAGGAAGGGTTTTCATTTTCGGTGGAGAGTATTCACAGGTACAGTCGAACCTGTCTATAGCGACTGCCCAAGAGAAACACAAAAAATTAGGTCTTTGTAGACAGGTGGTCACTAAAGCAGGTTTGACTATATATGCCAAATTTTGGTTTTATGGGGGGGGGGGGGTTACGTGCCCTGTGCCCCTATAACTGGTTCAACCAATGTGCTTAAGCTTTTAGTTAAATTAATTTGCTTTTACTTTGATTATAGCGTCATACAGATCTGACTTTTTACTTTCACATTTCTCCCTTCATCCGCCCATTCTTTCATCATTTTTCACATTCTGAATGTGTTTAACCTTCTCTTCCCCCTCACTTTCTCTGGTCCATTCATTCACGCAATTTTTTAAAAATTTCTTAAAAATTATCATCTTCTCTCAAAGTCGGATTGTTTGCTAAATGCCTTTTTCATTGTATGTTTCTGAGACGAATTTCTATGCAACTGAGCAATGTATACGGGGCTGCAAAAAATATTTACCGGTAGTAACAATCCATGCATAGAACATTTACCAGAATATGAAAAAGCTTTCCGACGTACAATTTTTCTACACTTAATGGACTTAACAATTTGAATGGGCTTGACCTATAGATCTTTACTTTAAAAAGGAATTAGGTTCACTTTAAAATATTAACGTCACTAAAAGACTCTCGTACTCTCTCTTTCTCTTTTTCTTAGTCTATCATTTCGATTGTAGACCACAAATAATTCATTTTCTTTCAATCTAGATAACAGTTTCATATTCTATTACGATCGATGTTTTTATGCAATGTGGAAAACCGAAGAATAGTGAGAAAATTTTATTATGAGATCGTCGATCAGCATGGTGAAAGTCCTGACAATCTGACATTTTGAAAGAGTGGTCCCTCCTCGGCCCTTTTAAATTGACATTTAACATTTCAATGACGAAATTTAGATCAGGAATTTAATCACATTTAGTAATATATGCCTACAATGAATATACACATTTGGTTCAAAAGACTAACGGCAAGAGAAAAATTGTAATTTTGGTAGGCCTCGATTTACTTGACGTTCGCGCGTTTTAATATATTTATACGTCTATGAAGAACTTTTAGTTCAACATTAAACTTGCAAATCACATCAATATTACAGATATCGCTTAATTTGAGGGAGAAAAAAAATTACCTGATGAATAACGTTTTTGCAAAGTCGTCGATTCCTCTACAGGTTTGTCTGGGTATTTTTTAATTTTTTTTTCTTTCTAGTGGAGACGGGGGGGGGGGGGGGGAGGGGCAAACGCATTAATATCATAATATTATTTTCCGTAGTAAGCCCTCGCTAAGAAAGAATAACAATTAATGCTCTTCTGATTTTGTCTGTTCAATTATCTCATTCAAACCATTTTTCTTTAATTTATTTATTTATAACCTAAATTCAAGTTACATTGTTTGTCAGCTGACATTAATTATACAATCGGTAAATGGAGCCAACAAATAGAAATAGCTAGTCTAGGTTGGCCCTATTTGATACACTGTCATTTATGACAAGCAATTAAGAATAAACGTTGAATCATAAAGGGGTAACGGTTTGCACTAACATTAAAACAATTTTGTTGATTTGAAATATATGCACTAAATAATAATATTACTCAAAAATATATGTAGGCCTACACTTATATAGATTTCAAATATTTACACAAAATCGTTGAAATATTTCATGGTAATTCTTTTCGTATTGTTCAATATTTACATTAAATGTGCCAATAAGAATTATTCAAATTTCATTCTTCAAGAAGGTCTGTTTTGAATATTTGTCCAAAGCGTTTTCGCGATGAACATTTTTCTAATTTCATTGGACAGAGCATTTTAAATACATGCACCAAAATATCATTCAGACTGTTTTCCTTTGTTTGTTTTTACTTTCAAAAGATTTTATAAGATTATGATATTCATAGGTTCTTATTTCATCAGCATGTTGTACAAAATTAATGTAAAATAATCTATAAAACAATATAATATTCTGAACTCATAAAAACAAGGGAGATAAATGGTGATTGTAATATTATTTTAAATGAGATAACATGTTTGATTTTTGTTTGTTTCATCAAAGTGAAAACTTCATCACTAGCTTACGTAAAAAAGAGATAGGCACCCAATTATGAGAATAGTCGGGCTTGTCGCTGCCCGAATGTGAGGATATTCGGGCATGTCGCTGCCCGGATGTGAGGATATTCGGGCATGTCGCTTCCCGGATGTGAGGATATTCGGGCATGTCGTTGCCCGGATGTGAGGATATTCGGGCATGTCGCTGCCCGGATTTGAGGATATTCGGGACTGTCGCTGCCCAGATATGAGGATATTCGGGCATGTCGCTGCCCGGATGTGAGGATATTCGGGCATGTCGCTGCCCGAATGTGAGTTCATCTGGTCATGGTTGCTCGAATATTGGATCTCTGAAAATGCTCGGGGAGCTAGCACCCAGCCCCTCCCCCGCCCTGTACGTCTATGACTGCAACAGGGCAGTGGTGTTGCGAATTTTGAACACATTCGACTCTTTATTCAATTCCTCTTCAAATGGGGCTTGAAATTAACGAACTTTCTAGAGTCAAAGAATTTAGCAAGGTAACAGAAAGCTAAGACTTCTTTAAATTGCTGAACCTCCCCAAATATAATTTTTACACTGCAGTAAAATGATAATATTTTTAGAATTGTAGCGGAGATATCTGTCTAAAATGGCACCCGAGGCGCAAAAAGAAATCAATAAATATATTACAGGGCAATAAAAAAGTTAGTAAAAATAAAAAAACACGGCAAAATTGTATCAATTGCAATAGAATAATCTGATACAATAATAAAATACACGATTTGCGACACAGTAAGGCGCAAAGCAACCGGAAAAAAAATTAAACCCTTTTAAAACGCCATTTATGAACTATAATTGAAATAGGGGAACTGCATTACGAAATCTTGACGCAACACGTGTGAGTGAGCAAAGCGACCGAGCTTTACATAGAAAATTTCGCAACTTTAACCCCCCAAAACTCTATTTCTAATACAACTTACTCTTCATATTGAAGGGGGAACGCATAAGCCTATTATAATGATCATGAATTCTCCTCCTTTTCTACTCTTCCTCTTTCCATTTTACTACCGAAATTGATACCCGTACTATTGGCCATTTAACCCACTCCAATGTTAATCATCTTAAGCCATAGTGGTACAGTATGGTCTCTTGTGTCAAAGGCCTTTGCAAAATCAGAAGAAGAAAAAAGCTCCCTTATCAGTGAATTGCGTTCAAATGATGTATCAAATTTAGAAATGAATGTTTGTTGATATAACCATTTCAGAAACCCTAATGTTTACCAAGAATTGTGTTTGCATTCAGAAACTTGTTCATTTTGTGCTTTTTTCACACCGGACGTTTTTCAATTATTTTGATCGACATCGAAATAGTCTCACGAAATTTCGCCTAAATTGGACATTCGTTAAAGCATAAAGGATTGGATTTATCCCAGAGTTAGCCCATTGAATATTCTCAGTTATATCCCAAACCAGGTTACTGATGCATGTTTCTTCGCAGAAAGCATTCGCAATGATGCAGATTCCATATGGAAGACAACACACGCCAAACACCACGACAACGAGGGCTAGCTTCTGGGCAATTATTGTATTCTTTTGAAGTCTCACGCTGGTAAACTGATCTAGTTTGGTATTTGGTGTCGCGTTCATGTGGATTGCTTGTGAAACAGTTGGGATGCTCATAGATTTATTGGCTCGCTTTAAAGTAGAAGACAGACAAAACAAATTTGTCTGATGATTATTACCATCCTTGACTCCTTTTACAGCATACATGTTTGTACGACATTCTTGATTAACACGGTATTCTGTTGTTTCATCAAAATTTCGGTTGATTGTGATCACTTGAAATTTATCTAACTGCCTCTTGATGTTAACAAAAATAAGAGCATTTAAAACAGCAACACTCGAAAATTGGATGAAGAATCCAATAAAACTAAGAGTCAATGTTACGAACGGATACACAAGGAACTCTATGAAACACTCGTGCGAATAATCCAACGTCTCCTTTCGTCCGCCAAAAGTCGTCCATCCGAAAGAAAGTAGGACAAACACTGTGAAGGAGATTATCCAAGCTGATATGATTGCATATCGAACACGTTTTCGTGTCACGAATGATCGGTGTTTGATGGGCTTCGTAACTAACAAATATCTATCGATACTGATGAACACGATCATCACGCACGTCACGAAGATGGCTACAGAGTCGATAACGCCGTATAATCTACAGACGTACTCGCCGAACAACCAACGCCCACTTACAATGTTCGTCAAATTGACCGTTAACGACACGAGTCCGACGATCAAATCGGCAAAAGCAAGATTGAGAATGATTAGATTAGCCGGTCGCTGACGTAACTTTCTGTCTTGAAAGTATGAAATGATGACGAGAAGATTTCCAATAACAGTGGTCGCAATGAGAATACCGTAGATAGCTACGACTGGAATCAATGCCAGGTTATTATCTTCTGAAGATAAGACATGTGTCCTGTTGTTGTTGAATTGTGTAGAATGTTCAGGATCCATAATCTGCAGGCAGGTCATGCGAATTTTTATAGATTAGAATGACATCTCAATTTGGTATAGGCTACAAGAAAAACAGTAACACAAAGATCCCGAACTATTCCCCGTGAATGAGACAAAGGATCCAAATATTTGCGCCCAGGAGGGAAGCGCATAATATTATCTTTAAAATTCCGAACATAGAAGAAAGAAAAGAGGTGGGCTGGGAGAGGTAATCGAACTTCTTCTTCTTCTTCTTCTTCTTTGGGTTAAGTCTACCTCCTTCACAGTTAAAGATTCGACAAGCCTTGTTAGTCTAAATATCTCTCAGTATGACAAGGGACTGATCTGTCTATCAACCCCCCCCCTTTCTGGGTGGGGTCCAGGAGTCGAGCCCTTGGCGTCGAATGGAGAAAACTCCAACTGAAGATGGGGATTGCTGCAGGGTCCTCGCTCGCTATCTACAGACAAACGTGTAGTCTGTTCTGTAGTCTGCTGGAACAACGTTATCTCAAGTCCGGATATGGTCTAAGAATTGCTTGTGAAAGCTGGTGGTATATCTAAGGAGAGCCCCAGTATCAAAAGTCGGCAGACCTGCTTGGATACAAGTCGGGAAACTGTCTGGAAACCATTAGAAACCGATTGGTAAACGGTCGGCTAGAAGGAAATATAAACATCGAAACATAAGTAAAATATCGTGGCACAATCTTGTCTCAAATGCAGGAATAATTACCTTCCTCAAAACTTAGCATTTATCATTAACTATAAGAGAAGCATGACAATTCTCTTTCATAAGACAAGTCTTGACAATATACAGGAATATTAATAAGAATTTACATCACTGACTTAAAGCAAATGACAGGGAGATAATGCTTATATCTTTATAATTATCACATTGACTGTTTATAAGCAAAAATGGGAGAACATTCCTTTCTCTATTTTTATAATCAACTATAGGATTTCTCGGTCAATTTCGTAAGTTGGCCACACAAATTCATTTTATGTTCATTCAATTTCGCCGATTCTGTCAACGCAGCTGTTATTTTTCGTTCAAATTCGTTTTTTAGCATTTAAATTCATGAAACGATCATTCAAAAACATTTTATTTTCATTCGAATTAAAACGCGTTTCTTTTCGTAAAATGTTTGTAGCGACTCATACATTCGCCTTACTTTTATTCGTACATTCATGTCTCCAGTATTTTTCCATCATGCTACTTATTTATATTCAGTTATTCGGACCACGTGTGTTTTTCCCTCCATTCGCGCATCTTGGTTCCGCGCAGGGGCGTCGCCAAAGGGGGGGTGTGGGGGGGTGCGACACCCCCCCACCTGTCAGGATATTGTCGGTAAAATTGCGCTGCCGTCGGGAAAAAGAGAAAAGGGGGAGGGAAAAAAAGAGAGGGGAAAAAAAGAGAGGGAAAAAAAGAGAGGGAAAAAAAGAGAGGGAAAAAAGAGAGGGAAAGGGAAAGAAAAGAAAAAAAAGAAAAGGAAAAGAAAAGAAAGAAAGGAAAAGAAAAGAAAAGAAAGAAAGGAAAGAAAGGAAAAGAAAGAAAAGAAAAAAAAAGAAGAAAAAAGAGTGAAAGGGAAACAAAAAAAACGGGGGGTGACAGAGAGGAGAGAAAAAGGAGGTAAGAGTCTAAAGGAGGAGGAGTGGGAGTAAAAAAGAGAAGGGGGTTGTTGAGTGGAGTCGTCTCGTCGAGGGAGCAAGAAAGACACGGGTAAATATGTTGCTGTGTCGGGTCAGCTGTGTCGGTATTCTTGCAGAAGTTTGAAGTCGGTGAGATGTATATTGTCGGTCGGCCGACAAGTTTTTTTCCCTACGAACTGTGACTTCTTATCCGCTGTGACGACTTCGAGAGTGACTACAACTACAATATTTGTATTTTCTCGAAGTTTCACTTTCCTATGATATCAGCTAAAGAAATCAGAGGTTTAAAAATTTTCGGGGAAACTAAATTCTAACAAGGTTTAAGAGTCAACAACGGTACGACGAATCGTCTTCCTTTCTTTATATTGTAACGAAACGCCAAAAATTCCGCGCTAAAGGGGAAACTTCATTTAGACGAGTCGAGAACGGTACAACGAATCGTCTTCCTTCTCTAATAATTTAAGGAAACGTCAAAGCTTCCGCGCTTCGCGCGAGAATGGGAAACTGAATTCAGACAAATAGGGCTTATTAAAAATCGAAAACGGTACAACGAATCGTGTTCTTTCTCTAATAATTTGAGGAAACGTCAAAGCTTTCGCGCTTCGCGCGTGAGGGGGAAACTAAATTCAGATAAATAGGGCTTAATAAGATTCGAAAACGGTACGATGAATCGTCTTCCTTTCTCTATATTGTGATGAAACGACAAAAATTATTGTGATGAAACGCCAAAAATTCCGCGCTATGCGCGGAAGGGGAAAACTTCATTTAGACGAGTCGAGAACGGTACAACGAATCGTCTTCTTTCTCTAGTAATTTAAGGAAACGTCAAAGCTTCCGCGCTTCGCGCGAGAGGGAAAAACTTAATTGAGACAAAATTAATAGGGCTTATTTAGAATCGAAAACGGTACGACGAAACGTCTTCTTTCTCTAATAATTTAATGAAACGTCAAAGCTTCCGCGCTTCGCGCGAGAATGGGAAACTGAATCCAGACAAATAGGGCTTATTTAAAGTCAGAAACGGTACAACGAATAGCGTTCTTTCTCTAATAATTTGAGGAAACGTCAAACCTTTCGCGCTTCGCGCGTGAGGGGGAAACTAAATTCAGATAAATAGGGCTTAATAAGATTCGAAAACGGTACGATGAATCGTCTTCCTTTCTCTACATTGTGATGAAACGACAACAATTATTGTGATGAAACGCCAAAAATTCCGCGCTATGCGCGGAAGGGGAAAACTTCATTTAGACGAGTCGAGAACGGTACAACGAATCGTCTTCTTTCTCTAGTAATTTAAGGAAACGTCAAAGCTTCCGCGCTTCGCGCGAGAGGGAAAAACTTAATTGAGACAAAATTAATAGGGCTTATTTAGAGTCGAAATCGGTACGACGAAACGTCTTCTTTCTCTAATAATTTAACGAAACGTCAAAGCTTCCGCGCTTCGCGCGAGAATGGGAAACTGAATCCAGACAAATAGGGCTTATTTAAAGTCAGAAACGGTACAACGAATAGCGTTCTTTCTCTAATAATTTGAGGAAACGTCAAAGCTTTCGCGCTTCGCGCGAGAGGGGGAAAACTTCATTTAGATCATTAATAAGATTCGAAAACGGTATGAGGAATCGTCTTCCTTTCTCTATATTGTGATGAATCGCCAAAAATTTCGCGCTTCGCGCGGAAGGGGAAAACTTAATTTAGCTAGTCGAGAACGGTACAACGAATCGTCTTCTTTCTCTAGTAATTTAAGGAAACGTCAAAGCTTCCGCGCTTCGCGCGAGAGGGAAAAACTTAATTGAGACAAAATTAATAGGGCTTATTTAGAGTCGAAAACGGTACGACGAAACGACTTCTTTCTCTAATAATTTAATGAAACGTCAAAGCTTCCGCGCTTCGCGCGAGAATGGGAAACTGAATCCAGACAAATAGGGCTTATTTAAAGTCAGAAACGGTACAACGAATAGCGTTCTTTCTCTAATAATTTGAGGAAACGTCAAAGCTTTCGCGCTTCGCGCGAGAGGGGGAAAACTTCATTTAGATCATTAATAAGATTCGAAAACGGTATGAGGAATCGTCTTCCTTTCTCTATATTGTGATGAAACGCCAAAAATTTCGCGCTTCGCGCGGAAGGGGAAAACTTCATTTAGACGAGCCGAGAACGGTTCGACGAATCGTCTTCCTTTTTCTAATAATTTAATGAAACGTCAAAACTTCCGCGCTTTGCGCGGGAGGGGGTAGCTTCATTCAGATAAGGATTAAGAGTCGAGAACGGTACAGCAAATCGTCTGCTTTGTCTCTTAATTTAATGAAACGTCAAAGCTTCCGCGCTTTGCGCGGGAGGGGGAGGGGAAACTGAATTCAGACAAGGATAAACAGTCGAGAACGGTACAGCAAATCGTCTTCTTTTTTATAATAATTTAATGAAACGTCATAGCTTTCGCGCTCCGCGCGGGAGGGGGGGGGGGGGGAGACTTCATTCAGCCAAGGATTACCAGTCGAAAACGGTACAATTAATCGTCTTCTTTTCCTTATAATTTAAGGAAACGTCTAAGCTATGATCAGGGGCGGATCCACGTAGCGATTTTCCGGTCCGGCCCGGCCCCCCCCCCCACCCCTAGCCCCCCAAAACGGTAAAAAATAGGATAATAACGTAAATTTAGCCTTTTTAAAACAAAAAACAAAAGCGGCCCCCCGAAAAAACAATATGTATTATAATCTTAACACCCCAACACCCCCCCCCCCCCCCTTCACTCGTCCGGCCGCTGAGTCGGCGCTGAATTTTGCATGAAAAACTGGACCGTCCCCCCCCCCGGTGCTAAATTGTTTCTCACCCCCCTCCTGCCTTTGGCCCCAAGTTTATAGGGTTGAATTTGTAGATATTGGACATTTAATTTTGTCGGTAATTGGTGGCTAGTTTTGTCGGTAATCGTTGGCCTCTACACCCCCCCACTGAAAAAGGTCTAGCGACGCCCCTGGTTCCGCGCATCGTGTTTCCGCGCATTCCTTCACCCGCGTATTTTCACCGCGCGCCACGAGGTTTTTACTTCACTCCCGCTCTCACCTCGGTCGAGTCCACACGTCTCTGTGATCCTCTCTCTACACTCGAGATTCTTCTGTGCCTTTACCCTATCCTACGGCACATCTACTCTTTCTCTGCCGTGTTCATCGGGCTGCAGTCTCCCAGTGGAACGTTATAGTCAGCACCGACATGGCGCCTGACTCTCCGCTGGGAGCTGCCAGTTTTCTTCGTTCCGGCAGTGGCGGATCCAGGGGGGGGGGGGGGGGGGGGGGGGCCCGGGGGGCCCGGGGCCCCCCCCCCCCTTGAGAAAAAAATCATGTAAAATCACGTGATTTTTACCTTTTTGTGCTCACTACCCCCCCCCCCCCCACTGAGCGACTTTTCGGCCGGCGCGATTTTCCAATTTTCGGGAGCAAACAAAAATGAAGAAAGTTGGGCCCCCTCCCCTAAGAAATCCTGGATCCGCGCCTGGTTCCGGTAGCTCTTTCCACTCACGAGCTCATCAACCCACCGCCGCTCATCTAAACATTTCTTCATCAAAGTCCTGGTCATTCATCGAGCGACTCACTGCTTTTCTTAACTACCGGCTTTGCATGTCTACATTTCTACTCTTCACCCCACACGAGCACGACTCACATAGCTCGTCTGAACAGTTCATCAACGAGTTCGATTCACCGCAGCTCTGATGAATTTCACATCAATCAAAGTTCGGATCATCCGACTCATCGAGCGACTCGCTGCTTCGCATCGGCACCGACTTTGTTTTCATCATTTCTTCCTTGGCCTCCGACATCGAGCGACTCACTGCTTTCGTCATCGAGCGCCACACATTTCTACTCTTCGTCTCCGACATCGAACGACCCACTGTTCCGTCGTCGAGCGCCACATCTCTTCTCTTCTCTTCTCGCCTGAGAGCTTCTTCACTATCTTCATCACGAGCGTCACCGTCGAGATTCTTCACGGCTCTTCAGCCACGACTACGAAGTTTCGTCTCCGCCTTCATGCCTCCGCAACATTCATCGCGTGAGCCCCTTCCTTCGTTCTTCTCAACTCTCTTAATCTTCATTGGACTTTCGACGTCATTTCATCTATTCATTCATTATGTAATCTCCGTGAGATATTCACATTTGCCATTTATGCATTTTTATTCTGAGTCATCGACTTCATCGACTTGTGCTTGGCTACACTTTGCAAGTGTACGGCCAGCTTCATCAGTACCCAATAAACATAACGAAAAGGGAATACTTTCTTTTATGTATTTTATTGTCAGTGCAACCTTGTTTCCTCGTAGCTTAAATAAAAAATAAGAGTTATGTTGTGTGACGAGTGAACACGCTAATACAATTTCAATTCACATACCCCACACACGCGTTTACTAAATGTTCATTCAATTTAAAGCGAGAAGATTCGCGATTACGTAATAGCGTCTTCCGTGAATTCAAATTCGTTTCTTTGCATACAATTTCACACGTTTTGCAGACAAATTAAACAGGTAAATCTTACCCAGTATTATACAGAACCCCGCAAGCTTAGTTCAATGCTAAATCCATTTCAAATTGTATGGGTTAGTAAGCAACAAACATGTTATTTGTCCTCACTAGGGGTGTATACCCACTAAATCATCACTATTTAGCAACTGAACGACCATGTGTTAAGTAGATATAACCTAGCCACGTCAATATAGAATTAGCATGGAATTAAGCAAGAGTGTCTTTTTATGAATATGCAATGATATAAGTGCATGCACAGTGTGTGTTTATAGACTACGGTTGTATTTATTGGAGTGGCGTACCATAATTGGGGGGGGGGGGGTATCAATACGCTATACATTGATTTATTTTGTATGTTTTGTTTTGTTTTGTTTTTGATAATTTATTCGATGTTTGTAATCTCTTTGAAGCCATTCATATTTGTGTAAATTATATTTAGTCTGTATTGAACATGTTTAGAACAACCTATGAGTATCAGTTCAATCACAATCATAATCACATCAAAATCTGAATCACCATCACACTAAATCACAATCACGATCGTGATCACAGTCACAATTACCATCTCAGTCACAATCGTAATCACCATCTCAATTTTTTTTTTTTTTTTTTTTTTTTTCTTGTGGCTCTGAAAAGAGCCGTTTGTGTATGCGGTGCATGGGCTACATGCTGTACCGTTTACAATCACGATCACGATCACATACAGTAACAAGCACAATCAAGCTACACAACCATTAATGAGTTTGATACATTGTTTTTCTCACTGCGCGCACACCCCAATAACTCATGTCATGTGGACATAAACTAAAGAATACACGTATACAATCTGAAATCTTGTTTTGGTTATATTTAAATGATCATAATTACATCATGTATGAGATTATCATGTTCGTCTACGTAATATCACTTCCAAAAGATGACCGAGTACGTGATGAGAACATCAGTAAGATTATGTCCAATCTTATATCTAGATATATCTTATATCTAACCCATGACCCTTAGTTGGTATGCAAGGAATTATTTCTAAAAACACATCACCGGATATTGACCAAGAACGACAATATATGTTATATAACTAATTTGTTTAATTTAGATGATAAACATGTGCATATACCATGTATACCATAGGTTTGTAAAGATAGGCGAATATGAATAAAAACTTTGTTATTTAGAATGACCCAAAGTGAAATTGAATGGTACGGACGTCCGATTTGCCATTGTTGACGAAAATGAATGCAAACTGCGCATTTGTAAGCGGTCGTTAAATTGAATGAAACAAGTGCTAAATCCATTGACCGAATAATTAAATCGAATGAAAAAAGTGTTATTTTGAATGAAATTTACACGCCGGCAGCTTTTTTTCGTGAATTTGAATGAACTTTGTATCAAAACAAATGAAAAGCTTACGAAATTGACCGAGAAATCCTACAATTTCACATCAGTTGGACGTCGAATATAATCTTCAAAATACACAATAAGAAACTGAAACAACCAGGTTTACTATCAAAATATCTAATAACAAACTTACTATCTAATCTGCAGGCGCGTAGCCAGAGTTCGATGTTTGGGGGGGGGGGGGCAGCTTACATGTAATCGATCGAGGTCAAAAAAAAGGGGTCTACAAAAAATCAACCGATCTTGGACATTTTAGGGGGGGCACGTGCCCCCCCACCCCCCCCCCCCCGTGCCCCCCCCCCCCCCGTGGCTACGCGCCTGCTAATCTGAAGATGGAAACCTCCTATGTAAAGGAACTGGCTTTGACATTGCCAATAATAACGGACGCTGCTGCTTCATACCCGATATGCATGAGCTATATAGGCAAAACCTGTCTTTGCTCTTTGGAGGCTAGCTGCAATCTGCCGAAACATGGCTGAACTGCACTGCATGCATGGCACTAAAACATATTTATGCAAAGGCTGCTCTAAAAAAAGAAAAGCAAGCTTCTCTGCCACACACAGTAAAATAATTAATTCAGACACAAGCATTGTTAATCTTAATGAATTTAGGACTCTGGAGTTAACGTATTGAAAATTTACCAGAGTATGAAAAAGCTTTCGACATAAAAATATGCTACACTTAATGGACCAAGCAAATTTTTAATAAGATTGACCTATATAGATCTTAATGAAAAAGGAAAAAAAAATGTTTAATGTAACATTTTTCACCTCACTAAAAAACTCTCTTTCTTTCTCTCTCGCTTTCTTTCTTTTTCTACGTCTATCATTTCGATTATAGACCATACAAATTTTTATTATTTCATAAAATCTAGATATTTGTTTTTAATATTGTATTACGGTCGACATTTTATACAATGTGGAAACCGATGAATAAAAGAAAATTTATTATGAGATCGTCGATCAGCATGTGAAAGACATGACTGAAAAACTCGAATCTCCTGTAATGGATAACTGTTGATAGAAATATTTGAGGGTTTGTTTGAAGGAACGGAATGATCCAGAATCAAGACAAAATCAGTGCATTTAGTGACCTTGGGTAAAGTATGCATCCTCAAAGCAAATGTTATCTAATGAGACTAAAAGTAGTTGCATATTTTAATTTAAAATAAAGCGATTAATTGAGAAGAAAAGGGAGAAAAAAGAGAAATTTAAAAGAACGGGGAAAAAAGAAAAAAGAAGAAGAAAATACAAGGGAACAGGAAAGAAAATATATTTAAATATACCTTAAAGAATTTACTTCAAGTAGATTCTTTTTCATCGTCCATTGTTCATCAATGTTTTATTTGTATTAACATGACTAAAGCATTGATGGATGCTTTCAATTGGAATGGTACAATAACTTGAGGTAATGATTTGAGGTTTGTTTGATGGTCTATATAAGGAACGGAATGATCCAGGATCAAGACGAATCAGTGCACTTAGTGACCTTGCTGGGTAAAGTTTCATCCTCAAAGCAAATATTATCCAATGGGGCTAAACGTAGTATAATATTTTAATTTAAAATAAAACGATAACAATTGAAAAAAAAAGGGAGTAAAAAGGGAAATTTAAAAGAACGGAAAAGAAAGAAAAAACGAAGAAGAAAAGACAACGGAACAAGAAAGAAAAAAAGTATTAAAATATACCTTAAAGAATTAACCTTCAGGTAGTTTCTTTTCCAAATTCCATCGCTCATCAATGCTTTATTTTTATCAACATGATTAAAGCATTGATGACAGCTTTCAATTGGAAATGATACAATAACTTTCTTTTGCCTTTTAAGCATTTGGTTTATATTCAATTTAAATGTATGCGATACTTGTGCCACGGTATCATTTTGAAGAAGAAATCTACATAACAAAGAAAAATCAACATCAAACATTTTCACACAAACACATTGGATGTGTATACTCCTCGATCATTATTAACGGTATAAGTTCTGATGTCAGTTTAATGATATTCTCGAATACAATAATTCGGAATGACAAATAATAACTAACTCAGGCGTTGCTCTCTAATTCCATATTTATCCTATAAAGTGAGTTAAACAATCTATGAATGACGTAATTTCGATCTGGAATTTAATCACATTTAGTATAAATATAGGCCTACAATGAATATACACATTTAGTTCAAAGGACTAACGGCAAGAGAAATGTTTAAATGTAGGTTAACCCCGATTTACTTCACGTTCACGGATACTAATATATATATACGTACGTCTATGAAAAATGTGAACATTAAACTTGCATATCACATCAATATTATAGATATTTTTACAATTGAACAACCAATTTGGGGAAAAAATAAGCTGATGAATAACTTGTTTCTTCTTCTGAAGGTATATAAAAAATGTTGTCTTAATTTACTGTAATGTTGATAATTAGTGTCTAAATGAAACGTCGTCGATTCGTCTACAGGTTTTTTTTTTATTTGGGGGGGGGGGGGAGAGGGGCAAACGCATTAATATGATTTTTTGAAAGCCTCGCAATGAAGGAATAACAATTATTGCTCTTTTGAGGTTATCTGTTCAATTATCTCACGCAAACCATTTTTGTCATTAATTTTGTTTGTTCATTCATTCATTAACCTAAATCATGTTACATTGTTTTTTTTAGCATGAAAATAATTATACAGTTGGTAAAGCTATGGTCACAACTCAGAGCGGCGACCCACCGAGTTGTAGCCTGCTCGGTCGCGTTGGAATTTAGGCATCGCCCAACGATTTTTGGAGAAGTTGAGCGGGTTGTTGAGCCAAAGCGATGCCCTGTCGATTTCCCGTCGGTTGCCGATCGATTTTAGGTTAAAAAATGGGCGAAATCGGGAAGCTTATTCGCGAGGCGTTCCGGCAGTGACCGACTGATGACTCACTGATTCCCGGGCGGTCTCCCATCGGTCACCGGCTGATTTAAAAAAAATTGCCCAGCGGCCGGTCGGTGATAGCCGGGGCACCAAAATACGCCCGGTGCCCGGGCGAACGCCGCCCGGGCACCCATCTAATCGAGCGTTCGCCGTCGAGCGATTTAGGTCAAAAATCGAAGCCGCTAGGTCAACGACTGCCGACCTATTTT
The DNA here is from genome assembly GCA_035222895.1 of Strongylocentrotus droebachiensis. Taxonomy (NCBI): domain Eukaryota; kingdom Metazoa; phylum Echinodermata; class Echinoidea; order Camarodonta; family Strongylocentrotidae; genus Strongylocentrotus; species Strongylocentrotus droebachiensis. The sequence continues at coordinate 111,819 of JAVYIG010003321.1, forward strand.
GAACTCGCCGCCCAGTGACCGATTGATCTCCCAGCGGCGAAAGGGCGGCGAACGGGCGGCGACCGCTCGCCAGCCTTTGACCTAGCGGCTTCGATTTTTGACCTAAATCGCTCGACGGCGAACGCTCGATAAGGTAGGTGCCCGGGCGGCGACCGCCCGATCACCGAGCGTAGTTTGGAAGGCGAGTGAAAAGTGAGCAGGCGCCGCCGAATTTTAACTCCGCGCTAAAACTTCAGCGGCGATCGAGCGAAGCCCTAAAAACAAGCGGTGCCCGAGCGGCCCACGCTCGACGCCCGGGCGAAATTGGCCCTAAACTCGCCGCCCGGCTGCCGAGCAGGCTACTTTTTGAGGGTTGTGACCATAGCTTAAGCGGAGCTAACAAAGAGCAAGTCAAGCTTGGCCCCGTTCAATACACCATAATTTGATATTGAATCAACATAAAGAATTAACGGTTTGCACTAACATTAAAACAATTTTGTTGTTTTGAAATATATACACGAAACAATAATCTCACGCAAACATATATGTACACTAATATAGATTTTAGATATTTTCACAATATCGTCGAAATATTTCATGGTAATTCTTTTCGTATTGTACAATATTTACATTAAATGTGCCAATAAGAAATAATTTTATTTTATTCTTCAAATTGGTTTGTTTTGAATATTTGTCCATAGCGTTTTCGCGATAAATATTTTTCTAATTTCATTGGACAGAGCATTTCAAATACATGCACCAAAATATGATACAGACTGTTTTCCTTTGTTTGTTGATTGATAGTATGATATTCATAGTTTCTTGTTTCATCAGCATGTTGTACAAAATGAATGTAAACTTATCAATAAAACAACATAGTATTTTGAACTCATAAAACAGAGGAGCTGAATGGTGGTTGTAACATTATTTTAAATGAGATAAAATGTGTGATTGTTTTTTTTTTTTATCATCAAAGTGAAAACGTCATCACTAGCTTACGTACAGAAGAAATCGTATAAATATAATAATATTCAGGCACTCAAATATGAGGATATCCGGGCATGTCGCTGCCAGAACGTGAGTTCACCAGGTCATGGTTGCTCGAATATTGGATCTCTAAAACTGCTCGTGGAGCACCCAGCCCCTCTCCGCCCCGTTCGTCTATAATTGTAACAGAGCAGAGGTGTTGCGAATTTCGAACATAATCGACTTTCTATTCATTTCCTCTTCAAATGGGACTTAAAATTAACGAACTTTCTAGAGTCAAAGAATTTACAAAGTAACAGAAGCTAAAATTTCTTTTAAATGCTGAACCTCCCCAAATATCATTTTAACACTGAAGTAAAATGAGTAGAATGGCACCGAGGCGCAAAAAGAAATTAACAAATATATTACAAGAACATACAAAAGTTCGTAAAAAAGAAAACCCGGTAAAATTATAACAATGGCAATAAAATAATCTGATAGAATAAATTCAGATAAAATAAACAAATACAAAATTTGCGACACAGTGAGGAGCAAAGCAATGAGAATTATACATTTTTCAACCATTTTAAAGCGTCATCTATGAACTATAATTGAAATTAGGGCACTGAATTAAGAAATCCTGACGCAACACGTGTGAGTGAGCAAGGCGACCGAGCTTTAGAAAATTTCGCAACTTTAACCCTCCCCCCAAACTCTATTTCTAATACAAATCACCCTTCATATTGAAGGGGGAACGCATAATCCTTAAAGATCATGACTTCTCTTCCTCTTATCCGCTTCCCCTTTCCCTTTACCCCCTTAAAGTGCCGCCTGGGGCATGTGCCCCCTGCCCCTGCCCCCTAGATAGCCACTGATTTACTTCTCCTAGGTGTGTTCTTTTTCACCCCTTTGTTAAATGTGCAAAACTAGCTTAGAATCGTCAGTGATAGACGATATCATGAAAAGTTCGGTGAATCATTGATATATCAGGAAAAGGTTTGGTCCTAAAACGGATCCATGGGTTACCCCGCAGGTCAATTTTGTTTTCTTCTTCAGATGTGCTACCAAAATTGGTACATGTTCCATAGGTCATTTTAACCCAGTCCAATGCTAATCTTCTTAAGCCATAGTGGTACAGCATGGTCACTTGTATCAAAGGCCTTTGCAAAATCTGGAGAAAAAATTCCGACAGTGATTCTACCCTCATCAGTCTATTGTGTTTATTGATTTATCAAATCTAGTAATGTAAGATTCGTGATATAGCCATGTCTGAAACCTTAATGTTCACCAAGAAATTGTTTGCATTCAAAAACTTGTTCGCTTGAATATTTTTCAATCATTTTGATTGACATCGAAATAGTCTCACAAAATTTCGCGTAAATTGGACATTCGTGAAAGCATAAAGGATTGGATTTATCCCAGAATTTAACCATACAGTATTCTCAGTTATATCCCAAACCAGGTTACTGATGCATGTTTCTTTGCAGAAAGCATTCGCAATGGTGCAGATTTCATATGGAAGACAACACACGCCAAATACCATGACAACGAGGGCTAGCTTCTTAGCAATTATTGTATTCTTTCGAAGTCTCACGCTGGTAAACTGATCAAATTTGGTATTTGGTATCGCGTTCATGTGGATTGCTTTTGAAACAGTTTGGATGCTCATAGATGTATTGGCTCGCTGTATAGTAGAAGAAGGTCGAAAAGATTTCGTTTTATGATTATTACCATCCTTCACTACTTTTACAGCATCCATGTTTGTACGACATTCTTGATTCACACGGTATTCTGTTGTTTCATCGAAGTTTCGGTTGATTGTGATAACTTGAAATTTTTCAAACTGCCTCTTAATGTTAACAAAAATAAGAACATTTAATAAAACAACACTCGAAAATGGAACGAAGAATCCAATAAGACTAAGAGTCAATGTTACGAACGGATTCACAATGAACTCCATGAAACACTCGTGCGAATAATCCAACGTCTCCTTTCGTCCACCAAAAGTCGTCCAACCGAAAGAAAGTAGGACAAAAATTGTCAAGTAGATTATCCAAGCTGATATGATTGCATATCGAACACGTTTTCGTGTCACGAGTAATCGGTGTTTGATTGGCTTCGTAACTAACAAATATCTATCGATACTGATGAACACGATCATCACGCACGATACGTAGACGGCTACGTAGTCGATAACGCTGTATAATTTACAGACGTACTCGCCAAACAACCAGCGCCCACTTACAATGGTCGTCAGATTGACCGTTAACGACACGAGTCCGACGATCAAATCGGCAAAGGCAAGATTAAGAATAATCAGATTAGCCGGTCGTTGACGTAACTTTCTGTCTTGAAAGTATGAAATGATGACGAGAAGATTTCCGATGACAGTGGTCGCAATGAAGAAACCGTATATAGCTACGACTGGAATCAATGCCGATAGTCGTAGGTTGCTATCCTCTGAAGATAAGACAGGTGTCCTGTTGTTGTTGTTGAATCGGGTAGACTCTTCAGGATCCATAATCTGCAGACAGGTCATGAGAATTTGTATAGATTAGAATGACATCTCAATTTGTTAAAAAAGACAAAAGTAACAAAAAGATCCCGAACTGTTCCCCGTGACACATAATATTACCTTTTAAATTCCGAACATAGAAGAACAAAAGGAGGTAGGGCGGGAGAGATAATCAAACTTCCACTAGCGTTGTCAGTCTAAAAATCTCCATAGTATGACACGGGACCGATCCGTCTGTCACACACACCCTACTCTTCCTGGGTGGGGTCCAGGAGTGGAGCCTTTGGCGTCGAATGGAGAAAGCTCCCACTGAAGATGAGGATTGCTGCAGGGTCCTCGCTCGCTGTCTACGGAAAAACGTGTAATCTATTCCGTAGTCTCCTGGAACAACGTTATCTCAAGTCCAGATATTAGGCTAAGAACATCAGCTAACATGGACATTGCTCATAACAAGCTGATTTTTCAGGTTAGGTCCGGGAATATATGAGCGTTTTCCGCAATCCAAGATGGCGTCCAAAATGGCCGCCATTTCCTGAATTTCTTATTACTTAGGAACTAGATAATCTAAATACCAAATTTAAATGTCTAAATACATGTTTTTTAGCATAAGGAACTCATTAAAATCCTTTTAATACATTTTTAAACACACAAGTAGCAGTTAACCCAAATCCAAAAAGGCCACCATTTCCAATTTTATCTCATTGTTTTAAAGTAGATACGTTATGAATGTAATCAAATGAAATCGCTTAATCATTTCATACATCATGACTGTAGATAGGTGCGATATGAATGTTGCTTTGCTGCAGCAATAGTTTGAGGTAGTCTTTCTAGCTGAAAGGATGAACTCAGAGAACTGCGACCGATTGCCCGTTTGTATGCAATGTGACGGTAGTCATCAAGAGATTCAAAACTGCTGGCCCATGAAGCTTTAGAATGAAGGCTTCCTCAGCTCTTTTTACCTCGTCATGGGTGCTTCCACTGTCTCTGAAGGTATCAAGCAAGTCATAGTCCTGTTTCTTGTGGACCATATTGAAAGCATTACACTTGCCCTGACGGTAGATTGCAGAGACCGTATCACATCTTGTCATAGCATGAAGAGACATCAGGTGAATTTTAGTGTCCCCTATGGCATGCCGCATTTCATGAATGTTGAACACCGTGACAGGATAACTGCGGCATAGCATGTGCATATCTGTGGAAGGGGTTACCCGAGCAACTAGCATGACCAGTAAGTCTACGTCCGTACCAACGACAACAACTTGCACCTGTTCTGACTCTGCTACTGCTAGTGCTGTGGAGACAATCAAGGTGTCGGCATCTGCTTCTGCCTGCTTGGTACGTATACCAGCCATGAACATTTTGTCACATAGAGTTTGTATAAGTTTCATCTTATTGTTACTGTACGTTGGCTAGAAAAGCTGATTGGGTTGTGGTTGTTGGCATATTACCATCAAATAAGATGTCATTAGAGGTACATTTCTTGGCTATTCGTCTTTGCTCAGCTACCTCTGTTGAAGTTGCACTTCCGTATCCCACGAACACCACCGTCGAATGAGCTCCACAATGCTTAAGGATGTATGAAATATGACTGATCAACATCAGCATATGTTAACGGTTGTGGCCAAACAACTGATTGCAGTAGGTGACCACCATCTAAAACAAAGAGACCATTTTCTGGCAGGTTGGATTACTTGGTGAACGACTTCAGCAGGAGACCCAGAGAACTCTTTGTTGGCTTCCGCATCACCACAACTTTGAAAGGGAAAATTGGGTGGGAGAGAAAGTTCAGAAGCAAAGAACGATTCCATCTCAGTGCTGTTATTCAGAACACATGTTATTCTGTTGAACAGTAGCGTTGGGTTGACCTCTGTGATTTGTCCCCTGATTTTCACCGTCTTACTCTTGGCACCAATGGTATTCACCTTGGCATTACGATGCAGCTTGATATCTGTGGACTACCTACCATTCATTTCGGATGCCGCTACTAGGCAGATTTCTACAGGTTTACCACAATTGACAGACGAGTCAGCGACGATGCCAGTTGACAAGGAGACCAGGCATTAAGTTTCATATCCAGGGAATGGCGATGTGCCTGCAGCCATCCAACAAAGTTGTATCTATATGTATTGTCTTTTGACCTGGTGATTTGCCGTATGTCTTTATATTGCTCTGATGTACCAGTAAGTACTCCTGTGAACTTTTCCAGTTCATCACAGATATGAACACAGCTAGGAAGGGCATGACCTCAATTTGCCAATGTACTGTCTGTGTTTCCACGGCCACGAGTCATTCCTCGAGATGTTTTCAGCTGTCGCATCAGGAACTGTTCAATGGTCTGAACAGAGAAGTTTCTACCCCAGAATGAATCCACACGGCGCATGGTGAAGTGTCCCTTTTCTGCGAATTGTGTATATTTCCTGGCATTGTTTGCTCTAGGGCTTCCCTCTGTTGTAAATACAACCTGGCAGATTTTCCTCACACAGCTGAGATGGAGCTTCCAGTCCCCTGTCCTTTCAGCTCGAATGAAACATTGCAGAAGAGACACTTAATTGTCGGATATACTGCAACTAAAGGTTTCCTGTCCAACTTTTCCTGCTGCCCGGTCAAGGAGTTAATTGTGAAATGATCTGACTCAACTGTTTGACACACTCCTCCTCAGCTACATCAGAAGTGCTCCATACAGATTCGTTAAGTGGTCCTTATCTATGCCGTCTTACATGCCAGGTTTATCCATCAATATGCCAATGAGGGCGGCTACTGTAAGAATGTGAGTATGCACGAAGAGAACGGGAAAATACATGACCAGATTGCATATGTATGACAGACCCTTTGGCATACATTGTCTTCCATAGCTCTGAAAGCCTACTTCCGTCCATGATGTGGCCTATGCTGCCGAGATATGACATGAGGACGCTGCCTTGATGTACAAGGGCTGGTCAAATGTTACTACACGTATTCTCAAGTTATGCTTTTCACATTATGACTATGCAAAGCATAGTGCTGTGTAGATGGTACTCAGATTGGAGGGGTCCAAATTGGTGAAGGGCAGAATTTCAATTCACGTCCTCTCGTACTAGCCACTTTGCATGGCCACTTTCATGAAACCACTCCGTGAAGGACACAAGTCTAGTTCTACAACATAATCAGGTTTCTTGAGGGGATCTATTAGAACAGAACGCAAGCAAGGAACAGCAGGTTTGCTGTTTGTCTTTATCGGAATATGTCCAAATGCTCTGACTTTGTCAGCCGATTGCAATTTCACTCAACGTTTAATGGGTAAGTATTCACAACCCCAGGCGGAGTAACACAAGCGATTCCTCCCATGTTGTGGAAAGTGTTGTGACCAGAATAATGTCGCTACGTTGAAGTCGGCATTGTCAAACACAAATTGGTTAAAGTTGATACTCTAAGACAATCCCAAATACTGAGATAATTACATAAATAGAAAGCTTTTAACCCCCATAATAACACCAAATGGTGTCCACCCGACAAAACAAGTTTAGAATAATGAATTTATTCGAGTAAACTCTACCAAAATATCTAAGTCTGAAACCCGGAAGTGCACGTAGAGTCGGGCCTCTATCCGTGACGTCACGAACGGGAGTCATGGGCTCAGTGAGAGTGAATGGCAGTGATATCCCTACGTAAATGCTATCCTGTCAGAGCTTAGATTTGTTGTTGTTAAGGAGTATATTTGATGGATTGTCTGTTTTCATTTGAATGAAGAATAACGAAGCAACATTTTCCAGTCGCTGATTTCTTTTTATATCCTCATATTCACCTATTTGGTAGAGATTTAAGACGAGTTTACTGCTTAGGAATTAAAGTTAAATCGTGCACTTATGAATAGGCGGATGCATTATATTGTCAGATGTACATGAGCAGTTTTGTAAAACGAATAGGTCTAGAACTATGATAGCACTTATCATAGATGTGTGTGACTGCCTCAAAAAAGGATACAGTACCAGTTAAACATTTTATGTTGTAAAATATCAAACTTGAACGAGATCATGCAACGGCGCGCTTCCTCTATAATATTTTGGCGAGTGATGCGGCTCTTGCATGAACGTTCGTGGAGCGAGCAGAATCGAAAGGTAAGACCAAGCCGCTGCTCTAGGCGCTGCTTGCTTGTGATGGAACGTACGTGCGCTAGTTATAATGTTTATCGGCAATTGCAAGAGAATGAAAGCGACGTTGCCAGCTAAGAAAAACAACTAACAAAGACTTGCTCCTGACTACCGGTGTCAGAATTGGTAGATGAAGGATGTTCAGGGCCAAGGAAGGCGAAAGACATGGGAAAAAGGAAGAAGAAACCATCGGGAGATCGCTGTAGTGTATGGTAATGAACTGTGCATGGGTAGACAGCTACTGTTCACTCCGTGCCTGGGCCGATTTCAACACCAAAACAAAAATTACATGGTGAAAATATCGACTAATAGCACATCGTTGGCATGTATATGTCATAATTTTTAAAAGGGGAATTGATATTAATACTATGAAGTACTAGGGGAAGGTAAAGAATTGTACATAGAATTATGATTTATTAGACTTTTCAGCCTTTGAAACAAAAATATGCAGAAAATCGTATCACTCTGCACATGTTTGCTATGGAACATCCGGGTACGTGAATATACTCTCTCCCGGACGTGAGGTCATAAATACTAGACCAGCGTCGTGACTGATTTTCTATGCAAAGAGACGCGGATATTTTAGACATTTCAATTGAGGATTTCGAGTAGACAGATTTTGTTTGTGATATACTAAGTAATTGAAAAACTTAAAAATAACATATACTTGCCGTAGGTAACAAATTAAGGGACATTTATTTGCTTAGAGTATCAACTTTAAAACCGCCCAGGTGATAGGATGGTTCAATATTTGACATGAACGCTTGTTCAAACCGCTGTACTTCTTTATAATCATCAGCAAAGCTCATGCTGCTCAATATGTCTTATATATTCACGTGAGCCATAATACTCCTGTTGTATATACACAGCTATTCCCAACAATATTGGCGACACAAATGACCTGGGTCTACTAGCAGAGTTGATGGCATGTGCTTTGCTGTCCACTAAATTATGTATGAAACGCTTTAACGACCTCGGTACTAACGCGTCTCCATTTTCAGTTCCATCTAAATGTTTAGTACTCTTCACGGTTGTACACTGTCAGTCTCATATCGTTGAGGATGATAGAAGCAGCCATATGTGTGTGTGTGTGGATGGTATTTTTTTGTATGATTTTTTTTTGGTATTGATGTGTATTTCAATGGTGCTATTCTAGTCTAGACATTTGATTATATTCATAACGCATCTACTTAAATAGAAACAATTGCCATTTTGGATTCAGGAAGGCCTCAAGTGGTTGTATTGCTACTTGTGTGTTTTTAAAAATGTATTACTAAGTATTTTGTTGAGTTCCTAATGCAAAAATAACATATATTTAGACATTTAAATTTTGTATTTGGGTTATCTAGTTGTAAATTTATAAGAAATTCAGGTTATGGCGGCAATTTTTGACACCATCTTGGAATGCAGAAAACGCTCAAGGAGCATTCATGAGGACTTTTAGTATGTTATTCTAGACATATTCCTGGACCTATTCTGAAAAAAAATCAGCTTGTTATGAAAAATGTCCAGGTTTAAGCCTATTTTGACCTAATGCTCTTGGCCTATATGGTCTACGAGTTGCTTTTGAAAGCCGGTAGTATATCTGGGGAGAGCCCCAGTATCAAAAGTCGGTAGACCCGCTTGGAAACAAGTCGGGAAATTGTATGGAAACCATTAGAAAACCAATTGGTAAACGGTCGGCTAGGAGGAAATATAAATATCCAAAAAATAATTATAAACAATAACTGCATATAAATATTTATATAAGTATAATATCATGGCACAAACTTGTCTCACATGCAGAAATAATTACCTTTCTCAAGACTTAGCATTTGTCATTAACTATAAGAGAAGCATGGTAATTCTCTTTTAATAAGACAAGTCTTCACAATAGATAGGAATATTAATAAGAATTTACATCACCGACTTAAATCCAAGGACAAGGAGATAATGCCAATACATCTTTAATAATTATCTCCATGACTGTTTATGAGCAAAAGTGGGGAGAACATTCCTTTCTCTCATTTTATAATCAACTATTACAAAGCAATTTCACTTCAGTTGAAGGTCGAATATAAAATTCAATATACAACAAAAAGAAACTGAAAAAGCCAGGTTTACTATCAAAATATCAAAAAAAATACTTACTTTTTATTCTGAAGATGGAAACCTTCTGTGTAAAGGAACTGGCTATGACATTGCCAATAATAACGGGCGCGGCTGCTTCATACCTGAAATGCATGAGCTATAGGCAAAACTGGTCTTTGATCTTTGGAGGCTAGCTGCAATCTGCCTGAATATGGCTGAACTGCACTGCATGCATGGCACTAAAACATAATTATGCAAAGGCTGCTCTAAAGGAAAGAAATAGGGACTTTTAGATTTGCCGAACGACAACGTGAATTGCTACGACCGACGTCCTTTTAATGCACTGCCTTGAATAGACGTCACACGTATCAGTCTACGCAAATCTATAAGTCCCTAATATAGGCTTTACTGCTACACACAGTAATGAATTCAGACACAACCATTGTTAACCTTAATAAATTCAGGACTTTGGAGTTAACACATGGAAAATTTATCAGATTGTAAAAAGCTTTCCGAGTGACGTAAAAATTTGCTACACTAAATAGACCAAGCAATTTTTTTTAAATACTGAGATCGACCTATAGATCTTTATAAAAAAAAGGAGATAAATGTGTTTACTTTAAAATTTTAACCTCACTTAAAGACTCTCCTTCTTTTTCTCTCGCTTTTCCTCTTTCTCTATTTCTCAGTCTATCATTCAGATTGTAGACCATACGATTTTTTTCTTCTGAAATCTAGATAAAACTTTTCATATTCTATTACGGTCGATATTTTATGCAATGTGGAAAACCAAAGAATAGAAAGAAAATTTATTATGAGATCGTCAATAAGCATGGGGAAAGTCCTTCACAACTGAAAAATCCAAATCTCCTATACAGTGCGTCCCAGAAAATTGAAACCGAGAATTATCGATGTTTTATCATAACTTAATCACAATAATAATTGATAAATGACAAATATTTCTAAAGCTTAGATCCTCCTCTTTCATTTGATGCAACTCATATGATGTATATTGCACGCATGAGTGATTCAAATTAATCTGAAGAAATGTGATTGCATTGCGAAAAAAACCTGTCTAGAAATTGATATTGAAATGATCAGAATCATTAGAAAGATTTAAAAGAAATGTCACAATCTCGCTGGAAATCCCATACACCGAAAATCAATGCACACAAATGTGGGAATTCTGAACTTAATCTATTCATGTGGCAAGTTATTTCTAATCATACATGAAATAAGAAGTTATTACAAAAAAAAAAAAAAAATTCTACTGTATCATTCTTTCGCATAATAACAGACGAAAAAGCTCACATTTCCCAAAAAACTCAACCTCCTCTTTAATCTAATACAAATTGATTGACGGTGTAGTAATATGACATATTCTGTATTTTCTACATCGTGACTGTAATATGATGACGGACTTACGTAGGAACTTCTGCAAGAGATTGACTTGTGTTTGCGTATTAGATTTTGTGTTTGAGACGAAATGTTTGATGAATCTAACTACGGTTTGTCATTTGTAGATCTGCTCGATATAGGCCTAAAGTGCAGGAAATTAACGGTTTCATAAAAAGGTTCATTGTATGAGAAGGCTTATTGTCCAAAGATAAAAGGTCTCGAAATTGACACATTTGTTGTCACCGTGATGGGTAGATATAAAGATTCATGTTACGATTTTTCATGTGTATTGTCCTCCTTCGGGGGAGATTGCATTTCGAAAGCAGAAGGAGGCTTGAAACTTATGTCACTTTTTTTGGTTATTAGTTTTCTCCTTCCTCTCAAATATTAACATCAATCATTATTTCGACATCGTGACAATAATACGATAACAGTGTTTACCCTAGAACAGTGAAACCCACTCTGGAAGATCTAAAATTGGGAAAGAACATTTGACTACAATTCATATCGCGTAACCTACTTTGCTATGCTGATTCAATAGGCAAGGGTGGGCAAGTGGGGCAGCAGCAAAAAATTACTTTACAAAAGTCCTATCGCAGGGAGATAGTACTTATCTATCATTAATCATGTGACCTCGTGTAGACCAATCAGATTGCAAGATTCTTAGTATGCGGGATATAATTGTTTTTATACGCTCAAGGGGAGGTTACAATCGAGCTATTGACCGAGGCTTGCCAAAGGGCAATAGCTCGATTGTAACCTTCCCGAGAGCGTATAAAAACAACTTTGTCTCGAAAATTAAAGCAGTCATTACTTTTATATACCAAAAAGGGTCATGGAATAGATGTGCGACTTACCAATCACGGTAATCAAGTTTGTTTACGCTATCGAGACCTAGTCTAGGGTGTCTGATCGCGCACCACTCGAGTTTGTGTGCTAAAATTCTTCCCATTGAGATTGCACGCATATATATGCAGACTAGATCTACATGCATTAACAACATTATTTCCAAATCGAGATGCAAACCTTTAATGATTGTGATCCTGAACTTGAAGGTGATACTAAACAAATTAGGTGTCATATGAAAGAGCAGGTTTATCTCCATATTTCCAAAGGGTTATAGAATACGTAATCAAGTTTGTTTAATACGCTATCGAGACCTAGTCTTAATAGGGTGTCTGATCGCGCACCACTCGAGTTTGTGTGCTAAAATCGTTCCCATTGAGAATGCACGCATAAATATGCAGTCTAGATCTACGTGCATTAACAAAATTATTTCTAAACCGAGATGCAAACCTTTATTACTTGTGATCCTGAACTTGAAGGTGATACTAAAAAAAATGAGGTGTCATATAAAAGAGCAAGTTTATCTCCATATTTCCAAAGGGGCGTCATCTCGTCATTACATGTAGATCTAGGCCTACGATTGAGATCGACGGTCGTCTGCACTGTGTGCAAATGTAGCAACCAAATTAATTGCACAAAAACTGTGTGGTAGCCGCGCTGCGCATTCCACAAAGAACTTTAACACGTAAACCAATGCGCATTCCACAAAGAAATTTTAACACGTGAACCAATGGGTATTTCAGCAAGACTGACCTATTTTCCCGGTAACTGGAATTTTGCCGGGATTTTACTGATTTACTCTAGAACTATTACTAGGGTGATCACAATGCCTGTGCACACAGTCTGCCCCATGCACACACACACACACAACAGCAGTCAGTAGGTAGGAATAGCAATTGTTGTAAATTTATTTAAATTAAACTAAACAATATTTTAAAAAAAATATTTCACATATATTTCAAGCATACCTTTAGCTACAATTCTGTTTAGTTTCATTGTTATAGGCATGTGGGAAATATGTTAAATAATTTAATTAGAATATTGTCTTTTCAGCCATGTGTGACATGGCCAGCTGATCGCTCATTGACTCGCATTGTTATTCTGCGTGGTGAAAATGCACCTCAATGTATAAAACTTCCCTACAAAAATGCATTATCCTCATATGTTTCACTCATTGAATCAAATTGTTGTTTACACTCAAGGTAGCCACAACTGTACTGGGGTCACTAAACTTTTTGTTACTCTGAAATTCAGTTCCTGTGGAATGTTATGGTCTATTGAATGGTTTCTCGGAAAATCATCATAAATCCTCAAATCAGACATTTTTAAAAAATACAAACATATTGTGATTTAGCTGAAAGTCTGCAAATTCTTATTATACGATCGGTTTTTCTGAACAATTTGTGAAACACATGAGGAAATAGCTGTGACAGTGATCCAAGTAATTTCCATCGCCACATTTTATTGGCATTGCAAAAATATTTGGAATTTAAGGTTAATATTTGGTGTAAATATGATCTATGAATATATGATTTAAAAAATGCCCCCAAAATGAACGGTTTGACTTTCCTTATTTGCATAATGAGTGCGCGAATATATAATTAGCTGAAATGACCTAATTTGATGAAAATTCATGATTTTTTAATATTTCAATTGAAATATATTTCCATACTTGTCTGATATACACAGGTTTCACTGATGTATCATGTTAGGTTTTGATTTGATTACATATGCGCATATTAATTAGGCGGACTTAGTTATTTTCACAACTTTTTCATATCTGCAGATTCGCACAAATGGCAAAAATGACTTATTTTGTTGGCTTCTGTTTTCAAAACGGCAATAGGTATATGAATTTTCTTTTTTGTATTTTTTACCACAGAGATGATATTTTAGTGTCTGATAATTTAATTTATTATTTGTGTCCAAGAAAGTGATGAACTAAGTTGTCAACTTTGTCGAATTTTGCCATTTTTTGCCAATTTGACCATTTCTGGCAGGTTTTTCGGTAATTTTTCGGTATAAAAAAAATGGTATAAAATCACAACGCATTGACCGATTTCAATTCTGTTTTTTGTTTTTTGAAGCTTTCATAAAGCTTGATCATTTGCAATCATCAGATAACATGTGTTTGTTGTACTTATTTTTGGTGTGCTATACCTACTATTACATGGGTTTGGCATTTTTCGTTTATTTACGGGAATGGCTAAAACCACGACTGCAATTTCGACCAATCAGATGGCTGGATTTCTTAAGTGAGGTATATAATTTGTACCATTACCCTCGTAGTCGATTAATGTTTGCTTACTATCCTCACCCGATCTAGCTCTTATTTCCAGAGCTTAAACGGTAATTGGCTCATCGCGTAACTCGGATTTTGATTTTGATTTTGAGTTTTTTTTTTATTTTTAACAGAAGCGTGTTAACCTAAACCTTATTAGTAATTTAATGAAAGCAGGAATAACACAATATTCAAACCAAACCATATCATGGAACAGGTTCTGGGGAATGTTTCACAAAACTTAACTCTAAGTTCGACTTAACAATTATGAAAATCTGTTGGCATCCGATGAACATTTTTTGTCAAAGTCATTTTGAAAGGCATGAAATGTTGATTTAAATCATTCATATTTTCTATTATAAAGGTGATTTCATGTTCTTGATGTGGATCTGGAATTTATAACAAGTTTTAAATACTTGTTTTTTCGCTTTTGAACATATTTCATTTTTAGGCTACAAATGGCTTTCCATAATTTTAAAGTCAAACTTAGAGTTAAGTTCGACTAATGATCTGTGAACCCCCCCCCCCCCTTGATCAGCTTACTTTCCCCTTGTATGCATGATCTGAACTAAAACGTGCTACACTGTTAGACTATAATCTACGCCTTTTGCAACGGGGAAGGAGAACGGAAACTTGCGCCCAATCCAAGTGAATGGAAAATTTTAATTAATAAAAAGCGCCATTGATAAACGTCCATACATTTATTTGAAAGAAAGGGGCACATTAATCATTTAAAAGTATAGCTTTTGGCAATTTGACACACATACTAGGAATGTAAAAAAAAGGTGATCACAACAATGCGGTGCACCTCCTCACACACACATACAAACACACACACGCACACATAAATTCTCTCCCCTCCCTCTCCCTATCACTCCCCTCTCTCTCTCTCTCCCTCTGTCACTCTCCACCCGACTCTCTCTTGCTCTCTCTCTCTTTCCTTAAGTGCAATTTTATAGAAAACAAACGTTTCGGGTGGGGTTTCCATCCCACCCAATAGGTTTTCTGTCCCTTTTTCTTTTTGACTTCTTTTCTCTTTCTTTCCCCCTATTTCGGTCCCCAACTTGAATGCAATCCACTTTACACCACAAGATTGATGTAGGGGAACACTTTTCATCAAACAAAACGATTTAAAAGCGGTCGTACAGTACGTGCTGCTACACTAAGCTTGTTCACGACACACGAAACTGTAGCATATTTGTCTTTACCCTCTTGCTTTGTTATATTTTCTAAGAAAGTGTGTTATGTTGTCATTAGTCTTCCCTTCCTCTTTACAAACACTAATGTCGCCATTTCCTTCAATTTGCTACTCTCCTTGTTCGGATGAGAGATGCCCATCTAGAGTATAGAGAGTGACGCACATTAAGTATCTAAAAGACCAGGGGTCAGAAAATGTTATCTATAGCAAAATCAGAAAGGAATTACAAGAAACCATGTGAGAAAAGTCCTCAATCAGAACAGTAATTTTTTAATTGTAAAGTGCATCAGTTACAGCGGCGTATCCAGCTTGGGTGGGCCCCTCAGTCTCCCCCTCTCCAAAAAGGAATATACATGATATGATAGATAAATAAGCAGTATTTGACCAATAAATTATTGTTGGCGACGGGAGCCCCACAATTCGGTAAAGATTTGATGGAAAAATTACACTTAAATTTTATATTAATGTGAAAGAAGATAGCATTTAAAAGACACTTCTGCAGACATTTTCCCCCTAAATGTGTTTGAAGACACTAATACATGTATTGATAAAAGAATGCTGAATTTGGGTTTTGTGTTGTACGCGGAAATGTTGGTGTACGCATGCAGAAGAATAATATGTTGTATTCTTCTATCAATATTCGACTTTAAACTTTACTGTTTGGAAAAAAAAATGCAGAAATGTGTCTGAAATTACATCGCCTTTAACATTATGATACAATTTAAGTGAAAAAAGAGGAGAGAGAGAGAAGGAAAAGAAGGAAAGGAAAAGAGGAGAGAAAGGGAAAAAAAGAAGAGGAAGAAGAAAAGAAAAGAGGGAAGAAGGAGATCGGGGGGGGGGGCAAAGGACTTGCCTCCCAGGCTGTTGCCTCCCCCCCTTTCCCCCAATCAAAAAATAAAAGAGAAGGAATAACGGTGGTTTACAAATAATGCTGAAATGAGATAATTTTCCGAGATTTTTCCTCACTTTATGCGTTTGTTGGAAAATGACAAATTCCTAAATTTACAGCCAGGCAAGAAAATGCTTTTGAGATGCCTACATATCAGGGCCCGCGGAACGGCGGGGATCGGGATCCTCGAGCCCCCCATACTTTCCTTGAAAAAGTATAATCAAGAGAAATAGAAAGAAAGAGAGCGAGAAAGAAAAAATAGTTAACTGCCAGTGTCACATAATGGGGGTATCAAAATATGCTCATCTGACCATGATTAAATTCCTAAAACCCCAAGGGCTCTGCCCCCTGGATTCCATCTAGGGCCCTAAGGCGGGCCCTTAGATGCTCATCTGACGGTCATTTAATGCCTAAAACCCCTGATTTCTGGGGGCTCTGCCCCCTGGACCCCACGCCAAATAGTGTCCTGCCAGTGTCACAAATAATAAGGTATCAAAAATGCTCATCTGACCGTAATTAAACGCCTAAAACCCCTGAGCTTCCAGGGGCTCTGCCCCCTGGACCCAACCAAGAGCCCTTAGGCGGGCCCCTTGATACTCATCTGACCGTAATTGAGTGCCTAAAACCCTTGAGATTCCGGGGCTCCGCCCCCTGAACCCCAAGCCAATTAGTGACCTGCCACGGTAACGATGAGGTATCAAAATAATGCTCATCTGACCGTAATTAAATACCCAAAACTCCTGAACTTCCGGGGCTCTGCCCCCTGGACCCCGCCTAGGGCCCTAAGGCGGACCCCTGAATGCTAATCTGACCGTAAATTATAACCTTAAACCCCTGAGCTTCCGGGGCGGACAAGGTATCAACATATGTTCATCTGACCGCAGGCGCGTAGCCAGGGGGGCGGTGGGGTGGTCCACCCACAAACGCCGGCCAAAAAAGAGAGGAGTGAAAAGGAAGAGGACGTAGGAAGAAAAGGGAATAGACAAAGAACATTTTTGAAATTCAGACAAGGATTAAGAGTCGAGAACGGTACAACGAATCGTCTTCTTTCTCTAATGAATTAATGAAACGTCAAAGCTTCCGCGCTTTGCGCGGGGGAGGGGAGGGGGAACTGAATTCAGACGAGGATAATTTTCGAGAACGGTCCAACGAATCGTCTTCTTTCTATAATAATTTAATGAAACGTCGAAGCTTCCGCGCTTCGCGCGGAAGGGGGGGGGGGAGAATTAATTTAGACAAGGATTAAAAGTCGAGAACGGTACGACGAATCGTCTTCTTTCTCTAATGATTTAATGAAACGTAAAAGCGGGAGGGGGGAAACTGAATTTAGACGAGGATTAAAAATCATAACGGTATACAACGAATCGTCTTCTTTCGCTAATGATTTAATGAAACGTAAAAGCTTCCGCGCTTCGCACGGGTGGGGGAAACTAAATTATTTTCGAGAGCGGAACAACGAATCGTCTTCATTCTCTAAATATTTAATAAAACGTCGAAGCGGGGGAAAAACTGAATTTAGACAAGGATTAAGAGTCGAGAACGGTACAACGAATCGTCTTCTTTCTCTAATAATTTAATGAAACGTAAAAGCTTCCGCGCTTCGCATGAGAGGGGGGGGGGGGGAACTGAATTCAGACAAGGATTAAAAGTCATAACGGTACAACGAATCGTCTTCTTTCGCTAATGATTTAATGAAACGTGAAAGCTTCCGAGTTTCGCGCGGAAGGGGGAAACTAATTTTTTTTCGAGAGCGGTACAACAAATCTTCTTCTTTCTCTAATAATTTAATGAAACGTCTAAGCTTCCGCGCTTCGCGCGGGAGGGGGGGGGGGGGGAACTGAATTTAGACAAGGATTAAAAGTCGAGAACGGTACAACGAATCGTCTTCTATCTCTAATGATTTAATGAAACGTAAAAGCTTCCGCGCTTCGCGCGTGGGGGGAGGAAACTGAAGTTAGACGAGGATGAAAAAGTCATAACGTTTAATACAACGAATCGTCTTCTTTCTCTAATGATTTAATGAAACGTAAAAGCTTCCGCGCTTCGCACGGGTGGGGGGAAACTGAAAATAGACGAGGATTAAAAGTCATAACGGTACAACGAATCGTCTTCTTTCGCTAATGATTTAATGAAACGTAAAAGCTTCCGCGCTTCACGCGGTGAGGGGGGGGGGGAACTGAATTTAGACGAGGATTAAAAGTCATAACGGTACAACGAATCGTCTTCTTTCGCTAGTGATTTAATGAAACGTCGAAGCTTCCGCGCTTCGCGCGGGAGGGGGGGGGGGGGAAAACTGAATTTAGACAAAGATTAAGAGTCGACAACGGTACAATGAATCGTCTTCTTTCTCTAATATTTTAATGAAACGTCGAAGCTTCCGTGCTTCGCGCGGGATTCGGGGGGGGGGGCTGAATTAAGACAAGGATTAAGAGTCGAGAACGGTACAACGAATCGTCTTCTTTCTCTAATGATTAATTGAAACGTAAAAGCTTGGGGAAACTGAATTTAGACGAAGATTAAGAGTCGATAACGACACAACGAATCGTCTTCTTTCTCTAATAATTTAATGAAACGTCGAAGCTTTCGCGCTTCTCGCGGGATGGTGGGAAACATAATTCAGACGAGGATTAAGAGTCGAGAACGGTACAACGAATCGTCTTCTTTCTCTAATGATTTAATGAAACGTAAAAGCTTTCGCGCTTCTCGCGGGATGGGGGGAAACATAATTCAAACGAGGATTATTTTTGGGAATGGTACAACGAATCGTCTTCTTTCTCTAATAATTTAATGAAACGTCGAAGCTTTCGCGCTTCTCGCGGGATGGGGGGAAACATAATTCAGACGAGGATTAAGAGTCGAGAACGGTACAACGAATCGTCTTCTTTCTCTAATGATTTAATGAAACGTAAAAGCTTTCGCGCTTCTCGCGGGATGGGGGGAAACATAATTCAGACGAGGATTATTTTTGGGAATGGTACAACGAATCGTCTTCTTTCTCTAATAATTTATTGAAATGTCAAAGCTTCCGCGCTTCGCGGAGGAGGGAGGGGAAAACTTGCCCCTCCCTGCACCCACCCACCCCTAATTACGTCACTGCTGGTCACCATTACGTACCAATATTTGGCTCGCATAATTTCAAATTTGGGCCTCCCCCCCTAAGAAATCCTGGATCCGCGCCTGACTTCAAATCATTTTGATTGATGGAGTCTGCGCCTTTGAATGTTTTTAAAAGAAATATGGCGTCAAACAAGTTATGTGAATCATCACTAACATTATCATCGTCATCAAATAACTCCTATTATAGATTCAAATCCCTGATCTTCGAACACTGAAGTATAGTCTTTTAATCAGGTGGCATAAAACATGAGTATTACTAGGAGGCTTCAATACTCTTTTAAATAATTGGAAGGAACTCTGAAGTTTCGTTTTTTTTTAATATAAAGATAAGGAAACACCGTTGTCAATAGGTTAGTTTCTTCATTCAAAGAAGGTTTCCATTATGTATCTTCAGGTTCACCGATAGTTTATTCGGGTGTAGATGGGCCTTACTATTCATTGGCGAAATGATGATACATATCATACGTTAAGAAATAGAGTTGTTCTCAAATTCACATTTTTTTCAAACAAATACAACTCACAAAACTATCAACTAAAAATGCAACTTAATCAACTTACCAATTTAATATAGACGTGATTGTTGATTTATGAAAATAAAGACGCGCGATAGAGACGGAATCAAGCTTTAGTGGACATTAAAGTAAGTGAGAAAGGAATTACAAGAAACCATGTGGGAAAAGTGTTAACAATGTGACAGCCCTCAATCAGAACAGTAATTTTTTAATTGTAAAGTGCATCAGTTACAGCGGCGTATCCAGCTTGGATGTGCTCCTCATTCTCCCCCTTTCCAAAAAGGATTAGACATGATATGATATATAAATAAGCAGTATTTGAAAAGAATAACTTGCCTTAATTGCAAAAAAATTGGCTGTAATAATTCGAAAAGTTCTACTTCAAATCATTTGATTGATTGATGGAGTCTGCGCCTTTGAATGTTTTTAAAAGAAATATGGCGTCATACAAGTTATGTGAATCATCACCAACATCATCATCACCAGCATCATCATCACTAATATTATCATCGTCATCAAATAATTTTTGTTATAAATTCAAACCTTTATCTCATAGCACTGCAGTAGTCTTTTTGTGGCATAAAACATAATACTCGGAGGCTTTACTTTTTCAGATACATGAAATTGGAAAGTAATCTCAAGTTTCGGAGTTTTTGGTCAAATATAAAGATAAGGAACACCTTTGTTAGTAGGTTAGTTTCTTCATTCAAAGAAGCTTTCCATTATGTATCGTCAGTTGCGGGGGAGACTGACAAACGAATTTCGCCAATAGTGGATTCGGGTGTACATGGCCTTTGCTTAGGCGAAATGATAATTATATACGTTTAATAATAAAGTTATTCTCGAATTCAGATCTTTTCAAAAAAATACAACTCACAAACTATTAACTGAGAATACATCTAATTAACTTACCAAAATATGAAGCTTGATGCGAGTGTTAATTTATACAAATAAAGACGGGCGATGGAGACGGGATGCGTCACAATGTCGGAGGTTTACTACAGCTATGCCTTCGATCTGACTTCGACCTCACACCTTTATTATGAGAATTTTTTTTTACTCGAGCCGTGGTCTGCTCGCTATTTATAACAGATCGCTATTCATTTTGTTCCGTGTTATGAATAGCGGTCCTTACGAATAATGGTCCTTATGAAAGCGGTCCTTATGGAAAGTGAGCTTGCCCTCTAGTAGTATCGTAATCACCTTCATCAACATCATTATTATCATCATCACTGCTACCAGTACGTGTATTATTTGTTCTTTTCATTCTTACTTTCCTATCACTGTTTTTGCTATCATGAGCAAAATTGGCTATCCAGATCTTCCTGTGCGAACAAGATAAATCTACAAAGTGTTCATGTCATGGAAGGAGCAACCCCACCCCCTCCCGCCATGTTCACAACCCCACAATGCATAACCTAACATCTCTGCAGTAGTGGTTGCATTGGGAAACTGAAATTAAAAATGTAAAGCATTTACTCTTCAGGAGTCAAGTCATTGTACATTATTCAATGCCTGTTCATGAAGAGAGAGAGAGAGAGAGAGAGAGAGAGATAGTAAAGGAGAGAGAAAATCAAGGGGGAAATAAACAAGCAAATGTAGCAACAAATGTACAGTATTAACAGATTTTAATATTATTCTTTTCATGAAAGTACAATTTTTTTTTAAACGTTAAAGATTACAAATACTCCAATTCATGGCAACGCCTAATATAAGGACAATACAAGTCATGTACACAAAAGCAGATCAGTAACATTGGAAAGTGCTTTCCCGTTTAAAAATCATTTTGCAACCTTAATTCTGTCAAGGAATGGCACAACGTTCGGTTTTCAACAGAGACAAACATATTTCAAGCGTAATTATGAAAAGAATGAATGAAATGCAATTAAATTTCATATCTCTATCAATCTGGCTGAGTATTAGAAGATCAAAACCATAAAAAAATAAATACAAGTTACAGTATGGTAAAACAAGAATTTCAGGGGATATGAACTTGTACGGAAACTTTTAAAATTCACAATGGTAATTCAATCATTTAAAGAAATGAAACTCTCATGGAATTTGTGAAAGTTTCTAGTTTTACAATACCTTCTGTGAATCTGTGTATATTGAAGATTACATTCACCTTATCTGTCTGTATATCTACTCCTATAATAATGACTAAAGGCTATGATTATTTTAACACAAGTACGGGCCTCCTGACGAAGATTTTTTTTTGTATTTATTTTTTTAATTTTTAATTTACTCCGAATGTGTCTTAGTTTCAGACTCGACTTCTTGCTTTTCTCATTTCTGAAAGTACGCCATCTTGAGTCTATGAACATCTCATTTCTCAAACTCTGGCTGTTACTGAGAAAAATAAAGGTAGACAAATAAAGAAAAAATAAGTACATAAAATGACGCAGTGCCATCGGTTAGAGGGGAATAAAGAGTATACAAGGGAACAGTCAGAGGCGGCGGAGCCGGGGGGGGGCAGGGGGGGGGGGGGCACAGTGCCCCCCACTTTTTCAAGTACCCAAAAAGTGCCCCTTTTTCCATAGGAAAAGTGCCCCTTTAACTTTGTAAGAAGCGCCCCTTTTTATATAAAGTGCCCCTACTACTTTGATATGTGCCCCTATTAATTTTTAAAAGTGCCCCCTCCCCTTTCCACCTCTGATATGTGCCCATTTTATTTTGACACGTACCTCTTTTCCCTGACAAGTTCCCAGTTTCCTTTGCAATAAGTGTCTATTTTTCATTCTCATAAGTGCCCTTTTTAATCTCTAGTAGGTGCCCCTTTTCGAGTACGAGAAGCGCCCCTTTTCACTTTTGTTAAGCGCCTCCTTCACCTCTGATAATTGCCCTATTTAAATCTTAGAGGTGCCCCTTTTACTTTGACAATTGCCCTTTTTCCTTTGTAAGAAGTGCCCCTGTCACTTTTAATAACTACCTCTTTTTAACTCGGATAAGCACACCTTATATTTTCACATGTGCCCCCTCTCCTTTCTAATAAGTGCCCCTTTTCCTTAAGATAATTGCCCCCATTTAACAAATAGCTCTTCGCCTTTTCATAAATGCCCCTTTTCACCTATGAAAATAGTCCTTTTTCATTCTCCTACTAGTGCCCCTTTTCATGTCTGGTAAATGGCCTTATTCAATTCTGAGAGATACTCGTTTTATTTTGACAAGTGCCCCCATTTCCTCCTGATAAGTGCTCTTTTCATCTCTAATAACACCCCCTTTTATTTTGACACGTGCCCCTTTTCCTTCCTAATAAATGCTCTTTTTCCTTCATAATATTCGCTTTTCATAAAAGCCCCCTTTCACCTCGAATAAATGCCCCTATCAAAATCTGATTGGTGCTCCTTTTCTTTCAACAAATGCACATTTCCATTTATTATTAGTGCCCCTTTTTCATTCTCATAAGTGCCTCTTTCATATATGGTGTGTGCCCCTTTTCAGGTGCGATACGTGCCCCTTTTCCTTTCTTATGAGGAACCTTTCCCTTTTTCAGAAATGCCCCTATCAAAATCTGATGGTTGCGCTCTGTTGAAGTAATATGAACTCAACAAATTACGTGATTTCGATTGGCTGAAAGCGATGGCTGTTCCAAGTTGTGTTTAATCGCAAAATTTCTATTGAACGAAGCTCCAGAATCTCAGTGAGGAATAAGGTTCATTTTTCCTTTTTGCGTTGAACTTTTCAAAAGTTTATTAAATTGATATCCGATTTTACTACTTCCCCGACACTGGATTTGAGACTAAGCCTACTTGTAGCGAGGCCCCAGCAGCAGATCCAGGATTCTTTTGCAGGATGGGAGGGTTTTCATTTTCGGTGGATAGTATTCACAGGTACAGTCGAACGTGTCTATAGCGACTGCCCAAGGGAAAAGCAAAAAAAATGAGGTCTTTGTAGACAGGTGGTCAGGTTTGACTGTATATGCCAATTTTTGGTTTCATGGCGGGGGGGGGGGGGGTACGTGCCCTGTGCCCCCTATACCTGGTTCACCCACTTGCTTTTACTTTGAGTATAGCGTCATACAATTCTGACTTTTTACTTTAACGTTTTTCCCTTCATCCGCCCGTTCTTTCGTCATTTTCTCTCATTCTGAATGTGGTAAACCTTCTCTTCCCCCTCACTTTCTCTGCTCCATTCATTCACGCAATTTTAAAAATTTCTTCAAAATTATCATCTTCTCTCAAAGTCGGATTGTTTGCTAAATGCCTTTTTCATTGTATGTTTCTGAGACGAATTTCTATGCAACTGAGCAATGTATACCGGGCTGCAAAAAAAAAAAATTACCGGTAGAAACATTCAATGCATAGAAAATTTACCAGAGTATATGAAAAAGCTTTCCGACATAGAAATCTTCTACACTTAATGGATCAAGCAATTTGACTGAGCTTGACGTATAGTTCTTTATATAAAGAAAGGAATTAGGTTCACTTTAAAATATTAACCTCACTAAAAGACTCTCCCTCTCCTTTTCCCTCTCTTTCTCTTTTTCTCAGTCTATCATTTCGATTATAGACCTCAAATAATTCATTTTCTTTAAATCTAGATAACAGTTTCATATTCTATTACAATCGATGTTTATATGCAATGTGGAAAACCGAAGGATAGTGAGAAAATGTTATTATGAGATCGTCGATCAGCGTGGTGAAAGTCCTACAAAACTGAAAAACCCAAATCTCCTGTAATGGATCAGTTGACAAAAGAGTTTGTTTGATGGTCTATATAAAGGAACGGAATGATCCAGGATCATAACAAAATAAGAGCACTTAGTGACCTTGGGTAAAGTATGCATCGTCAAAGCAAATGTTATTTAAAGGGGATAAAATTAGTAGCATATTTCAATTAAAAAAATAAAAAGATTAATTACAAAGAAAAGAAAAAATGAGAACATTTATTTTACCTTTTAAGCATTTTGTTTAGGTTCAATTTAGATTGATGCGATACTTGTGCCAGGGGATCATTTTGAACGACAATTCTGTCATAAACAAGCAAAACAGTATAAACAATTTTCACATAAACCCGTTGGATGTGTATACTCTTTGATCATTATTAACGGTAGGTTATTTTTAACGATATTCTAAAATACAATAATTCGAATGACAAATAATAATTAACTCAGGCTTTGCTCTTTTATTCCAGATTTATCATGTAAAAGTGCATTAATGTATGAATGACGAAATTTCGATCAGGAATTTAATCACATTTAGTAATATAGGCATACAATGAATATACACATTTGGTTCAAAAGACTAACGAAAAGAGAAAAATGGTAATTTTGGTAGGCCTCGATTTACTTGACATTCACGCGTTTTAATATATTTATACGTATATGTCTATGAAGAAGTTCAACATTAAATTTGCATATCACATCAATATCACAGATATTTGAGGGAGAACAAAATTACCAGATGAATAACGTTTTTCTAATTTAAAGGTATATAATTATACAATTCAAAGTAAGTTGAGGGAAAAAAATTAGCTGATGTATAACGTTTTTTTTCTTCTAAAGGTATATACAAATTATTGTCGTAATTTACTGTAATTTTGATCATTAGAGTTGACATGCAAAGTCGTCGATTCCTCTACAGGTTTGTTTGGGTATTTGTTAAATATTTTGTTTAGTGGAGAGGGGGAGGGGGGGGGGGGGGGGGTAAACGCATTAATATCATAATATTATTTTCCGTAGTAAGCCCTCGCTAAGAAAGAATAACAATTAATGCTCTTCTGATTTTGTCTGTTCAATTATCTCATTCAAACCATTTTTCATTATTTTATTTATTTATAACCTAATTTCAAGTTACATTGTTTGTAATATTGTTTGTAATATTGTCAGCTGACATTAATTATACAATTGGTAAATGGAGCCAACAAATAGAAATAGCTAGTCTAGGTTGGCCCCATTCAATCATCATCAATAGTGATCTGTCAGTTTATGACAGGTTCAGTGACCCATTCAAAATTCTATATCAAGTGTCTCTCCAAGTTTCTCTCCAAGTTCCTCGGTCTTGAGCCAACCGTTTCATCGTTTCATACCCTGTTGCTCCGCATTGTGTGATTACATCGTCTAGAAAGCCTTTATGAGGTCTTCCCCTCTTCTTCTTTCCATGAATACGACCTTCTATGACTCTGAGCATCAAGCCCTCATCATGCCGCATTATGTGTCCAAGCCATTTCTTCTGTCTCTCTCTAATCGTTTGAATCAGCACCCGCCTTTCTTGAGCTCGATGCAACACCTCTTCATTCGAAACTCTGTCCCTCCAAGACACACCTAGTAATTTGCACCAGCACCACATTTCGACCGCCTCAAATCGCTGCATGTCCTTTTTAGTGAGTCCATTCAATACACTATCATTTATGACAAGCAATTAAGAATAAACGTTGAATCATAAAGAAGAAACGGTTTGCACTAACATTAAAACAATTTTGTTGATTTGAAATATATACACGAAATAATAATATCACTCAAAAATATATGTACAGTAATATAGATTTTAAATATTTACACAATATCGTTGAAATATTTCAAGATAATTCTTTTCGTATTGTACAATATGAGGCTATTATTATTATTATTATTATTATTATATTTCCATTAAATATGCCAATAAGAATAAATTAATTTCATTTTTCAAGAAGGTCTGTTTTGAATATTTTGTCCAAAGCGTTTTCGCGATGAACATTTTTCTAATTTCAAATACATGCTCTAAAATATGATACATACATTTTTCCTTTGTTTGTTTTGACTTTTATAAGATTGATATTATGATATTCATAGGTTCTTGTTTCATCAGCATGTTGTACACAATTAATGAAAAATAATCTATACAAAAATATAATATTGTTATTTCATAAAAACAGAGGAGCTGAATAGTGATTGTAACATTTGAATGAGATAAAAATGTGTGATTGTTTTTTTGTATCATTAAAGTGAAAACGTCATCACTAGACTAGCTTATGTAAACAAGAAAAAATTGTATAAATATATTAATATTCAGGCACTCAAATATGAGGATATCCGGGCATGTCGCTGCCCGAATGTGAGTTCATCAGGTCATGGTTGCTCGAATATTGGATCTCTAAAAATGCTCGGGGAGCACCCAGCCCCTCCCCCGCCCCGTATGTCTTATTTCTCCCTCTCTCTTTCTCTCTCTCTCTATCTCTCTCGCTCTCCCTTTCCCTCTCCCCTCTCCTTCTCTTTCTTTCTTTCTTTCTCTCTTTCCTTCTTTACTTTCTACCAATTTCTTTATATCTTTCCACCTATTCTATTCTTTTTGGTAATATTTTAATGCCTTTTATTAAAGTGATTTGATGTTTTTCCGCTGTTAATTTCAATTATTACATTGTCGTTTTTTGTTTTTTGTGTTGTGCTTTTTACTACTTCTAATGCGTATAGTTCTTATATGGTATTTTTATGCTATTCTTACCTTTGCTTGTGAGCTTTGGTGATATTCATTATTTTATAGTTCCGTGTACTACATTTTTAATCTGTTCAGGACCATGATGTAAAACAGATTTTGTATCTACAATGTATATCTGATTCTTGTTATCCTGAATAAATATATTTCAATAGACAACAATACTGCAATAGAGCAGTGGTGTTCCGAATTTTGAACACAATCGACCTCTATTCAATTCTTCTTCACATGGGGCGCAAAATTAACGAACTTTCTAGAGTCAAAGAATTTAGCAAGGTAACAGAAAGCTATGATTTCTTTGAAATGCTGAACCTCCCCAAATATCACTTTAAAGGTACTATGTCCCATTTGCAGGCCCAAAAAATGAAAAAGTTAAATTTCAACGGCATTTAAAAGATAATGCTAATTTAGAACTTCCCTAAAAAAAGGGGGGGGGCTTGAAAATGTTTTTAAGTGGGAAAATAACGACTATTAGTTGTCGAATCGACTTAAGAACTATAGAGCAAATGTACGAAATGGTCGTACGTTTTATGCTGCGCAAAGATTCAATCAGTTTAATTTTGGCCATTACAAGAAGTGGGTTATTGATGTAAACAAATGCTCATGTATACCCTTTACATCTCATTTTATGTATGTTATTATCAAAGAAGAAAAAAGCTAGTCAGTCGCTCAATAGTGTCTGACAGTGAAGTCTAGCAAGTAAACGGGTTTCCTTAGGACGCTGCTAGCGTTTGAATTTCACAGATAGGACATACATGACATATTCATAATTCCTGCAAAGTTCTACAGATGTTGATGTTGGCTGCAAAAGGGACATAGTATCTTTAACACTGCAGTAAAATAAGAAATAATGTTAGACTTGTATAGCGCACATATCTGTCTAGAATGGCACCCGAGGCCAAAAAGAAATCAATAAATATATTACATTATATTACTATAATAAATTACAAAGTTTGCGACACAATATGGAGCAAAGCAACGAGAATTATACATTTTCCAACCCCTTTTAAAACGTCATTTATGAACTATAATTGAAATAAGGGCACTGAATTACGAAATCTTGACGCAACACGTGAGAGTGAGCAAAGCGACCGAGTTTTAGAAAATTTCGCAACTTTAACCCCAAAAAACTCTATTTCTTATACAACTTACTCTTCATATTGAAGGGGGAACGCATAAGCCTATAATGATCATGAATTCTCTTCCCTTTCTACTCTTCCTCTTTCCATTTTTGGCCCCGTTAAAGTGCCGCCTGGGGCACGTGGCCCCCTGCCCGCTCAGATGGCCACTTACTTACTTCTCCTAGGCGTATTATGTTTCCCCCTTCGTTAATATGCAAAACAGGCTTGAATCGTCAGCAATAGACGATATTTGAAATATTATGAAAAGGTCGGTGTACCATTGATATAATATATCAGGAACGGTCTTAATACGGATTCCTGGAGTACCCCACAGTTCAATTGTTTTCTTTTTCAGATTCACTGCCGAAATTGAAACCCGTTCTATGGGCCATTTTAACCTAGTCCAATGATAATCCTCTTACGCCACAGTGGTACAGTATGGTCACTTGTGTCAAAGGACTTTGCAAAGTCTGAAGAAAAACAATTCCGACAGTGACTCTATACCCTCAACAGTGAAATGCGTTAATTAATGTACCAAATTTAGATATGAACATGTGGTGCTATAGCCATGTCAGAAACCTTAACTTACACCAAGAATGTTGTTTGCATTCAGAAACTTGTTCAATGTAATGACCGTTAGTTTTCGGGCTTTTTTCACTCCAGACATTTTGCAATTATTTTGATCGACATCGAAATAGTCTCACGAAATTTCGCCTAAATTGGACATTCGTGAAAGCATAAAGGATTGGATTTATCCCAGAATTAGCCCATTGAATATTCTCAGTTATATCCCAAACCAGGTTACTGATGCATGTTTCTTCGCAGAAAGCATTCGCAATGGTGCAGATTCCAAATGGAAAACAACACACGCCAAACACCACGACAACGATGGCTAGCTTCTTGGCAATTATTATATTCTTTTGAAGTCTCACGCTGGTAAACTGATCAAGTTTGTTATTTGGTGTCGCGTTCATGTAGATTGCTTGTGAAACAGTTTGGATGCTCATAGATGTATTGACTCGCTGTAAAGTACAAGATAGGCGAAACAAATTTGTCTGATGATTATTACCATCCTTGACTCCTTTTACAGCATCCACGTTTGTACGACATTCTTGATTCACACGATATTCTGTTGTTTCATCAAAGTTTCGGTTGATTGTGATCACTTGAAATTTATCAAACTGCCTCATTATGTTAACAAAAATAAGAGCATTTAAAACAGCAACACTCGAAAATGGTATGAAGAATCCAATAAAACTAAGAGTCAATGTTACGAACGAATTCACAAGGAACTCCATGAGACACTCGTGCGAATAATCCAACGTCTCCTTTCGTCCGCCAAAAGTCGTCCATCCAAAAGAAAGTAGGAACAAAACTGTGAAGCAGATTATCCAAGCTGTTATGATTGCATATCGAACACGTTTTCTTGTCACGAATGATCGGTGTTTGATGGGCTTTGTAACTAACAAATATATATCGATACTGATGAACACGATCATCACGCCCGATACGTAGACGGCTACAAAGTCGATAACGCCGTTATTTACAGACGTACTCGCCGAACAACCAACGCCCACTTACAATGGTCGTCAGATTGACCGTTAACGACACGAGTCCGACGACCAAATCGGCAAAGGCAAGATTGAGAATGATCAGGTTAGCTGGTCGTTGACGTAACTTTCTGTCTTGGACGTATGAAATGATGACAAAAAGATTTCCAATGACAGTGGTCGCAATGAGGATACCGTAGATAGCTACGACTGGAATCAATGCCGAAAGTAGTAGGTTACTATTTTCTGAGGATAAGACAGGGGTCCTGTTGTTGTTGTGTTGGGTAGACTCTTCAGGATCCATAATCTGCAGGCAGGACATGAGAATTTGTATAGATATAAAGAAAGACATCTCACTTCGGTATAAAAGGACAAATGTAACACAAAGATTCCGAACTATTCCCCGTGAATTAGAGCGGATCCAAATTCTTGCGCCCAGGAGGGGTCACATATTCATCTTTAAAATTCCGAACATAATTATATAGAAGATAGAAAGGAGGTGGGGTGGGAGAGATAATCAAATTTCCACAAGCTTTGTCAGTCTAAAAATCATATTTAGGGAGAGCCCCAGTATCAAAAGTCGGAAGACCCGTTTGGATACAAGTCGGGAAACTGTCTAGAAATCATTGGAAAACCGATTGGTTAACGGTCGGCTAGGAGGAAATATACATTTAAAAAAAAAAATTATAAACAAAAACTGCCTATGAATACTAGTATAGGATCATGGCACAATCTTATCTCACAGGAAAAATTACCTTCATCAAAACTTCGCACATATCATTAAATATAAGAGAATAATTATATTTGCTTATATAGCGCCTAACACTTACTTTATCAGAAGTCTCTTAGCACTCTACAATAATGCAGCATAATTACCCTGGCTTTAGCAGTGCAGGTGTTACGCGCGCTGCGTTTTAAGGAATAAATTCCTACCAGGTACCCATTTACTTCACCTGGGTGGAGTGTGGCAAATGTAGATCAATGTCTTCACAATATATAGGAATATTTAATAAGAATTTACATCACTGACTTAAATCCAATGACAAGGAGATAATGATGATGATGATGATGATGATTCACAGCATTTGTATGGCGCCATATATCTGTTTCAAAAAACATTCAAATGCTTAAATCTTTGATAATTTTTCTATAAGCACAAATGTGAAGAACCTGCCTTTCTCTCAATTTATCATCAACTATCAAAAGGCAATTTTTACTTCAGTTGAATGTCGAATATAATCGTCAAAATACTGAATTACTAGGTTTACTATCAAAATATCAAATAACGAACTTACTTTCTAGTCTGAAGATGGAAACCTCCTGTGTAGAGGAACAGGCTATGACATTGACAGTAATAACGAGCGCGGCTGCTTCATACCCGGAGATGAAGGGGATAGGCAAAACCTGTCTTTGCTCTTTGGAGGCTAGCTGCAATCTTCCTCAACATGGCTGAACTGCACTGTATGCATGGCACTAAAACATAATTCATGCAAAGGCTGCTCTAAAAAAAGGGCAAGCTTCACTACCACACACAGTAATGAATTCAGACACAATCATTGTTAGCCTTGATGAATTCAGGACTCTGGAGTTAACGTATTCAGGGAATTTCTCGATTAATTCCAATGAAACCGCTCGCGAAGAGTATAGACTGGATCGGAAAGCTCCCTAGCGCTGGTGTGAAACACTCTTATGGTTATGGAATCTTCAAATATTGATATTATTCTGCATCAAATAAAAAATATTGATTTTTACTGTTTTAATGTTATATTTGCTTCATGCATCACGTTAATTTTTATTGACTGAAGGGCGCTCTGCAAAAGAAGTGTTGAAGTAATATGAACTCAACAAATTACGTTATTCCGATTGGCTGAAAGCAATGGCTGTTCCAAGTTTTGTTTATGGCAAACTTTCTATTGAACCAAGCTCCAGAAACTGAGGTTAGGATTTGTGTTCCTTTGCCCTTTTTGCGTTGAATTTGTCAAAAGTTTATTAAATTGATATCCGATTTTACTCCTTCCCCGACACCGTGAGATTAAGCCTACTTGTAGCGAGGCCCCACTAGCAGATCCAGGATTCTTTTGCAGGATGGGAGGGAAAGAAAAGTGTTACAATCGTTGACAAGCAGCATTTAAACAAACAAACAAACAAGCAAACATATAAACAAAAAATTAAAACAAACAAATTTCTGGGAATCCTCCCCTTTTCATTTTGGGTGGAGACTATTCACAGGTATAGTACAGTCAAACCTGTCTATAGCGACTGCCCAAGGGAAACACAAAAAATGGTCTTTGTTGGCAGATTCCTTTAGTACATGTTTCAATGAAAAACCATTTTCAAGGGGAAAAATTGTGGTTTTTGTAAACAGGTGATCACTGAAGCAGGTTTGACTGTATATGCCAAATTTTGGTTTTATGGGGGGGGGGGGGGGGTGGGGATACGTGCCCACTATAACTGGTTCAGCCACTGGGCTTAAGCTTTTAGTTAAATGAATTTGCTTTTACTTTGAGTATAGCGTCATACAATTATGACTTTTTACTTTAACATTTCTCCCTTCATCCGCCCTTTCTTTCGTCATTTTTCTCATTCTGAATGTGTTTAACCTTCTCTTCCCCCTCACTTTCTCAGCTTCATTCATTCACGCAATTTTAAAAATTTCTTAAAAATTATCATCTTCTCTCAAAGTCGGATTGTTTGCTAAATGCCTTTTTCATTGTATGTTTCTGAGACGAATTTCTATGCAACTGAGCAATGTATACCGGGCTGCAAAAAAAAATATTTACCGGTAGTAACATTCAATGCATAGAAAATTTACCAGAGTATATGAAAAAGCTTTCCGACGTAGAAATCTTCTACACTTAATGGATCAAGCAATTTGACTGAGCTTGACTTATAGATCTTTATATAAAGAAAGGAATTAGGTTCACTTTAAAATATTAACCTCACTAAAAGACTCTCCCTCTCTTTTTACCTCTCTTTCACTTTTTCTCAGTCTATCATTTCGATTGTAGACCACAAATAATTCATTTTCTTTCAATCTAGATAACAGTTTCATATTCTATTACGATCGATGTTTTTATGCAATGTGGAAAACCGAAGAATAGTGAGAAAATGTTATTATGAGATCGTCGATCAGCATGGTGAAAGACCTACAAAACTGAAAAACCCAAATCTCCTGTAATGGATCAGTTGATAAAAATAAGATGCATCCTCAAAGCAAATGTTATTTAAAGGGGATAAAATTTGTAGCATATTTCAATTAAAAAAATTAAACGATTAATTAAAAAGAAAAGGGAAACATGAGAAAAATTATTTTACCTTTTAAGCATTTGGTTTATGTTCAATTTGATTTATGCGATACTTGTGCCAGGGGATCATTTTGAACAACAATTCTCACATAAACAAGTTGGTGTGTATACTCTTAGATCATTAGTATGCTATATAATTCATTGAAACGTTGATTATAACCTTCCATTACCTGGTATGAATAAACGTATGAATAAAGAGTGACCTACTTGGGATACTGACTAAACACTGGTTTGTATACAAACATTTCAAGGCTCCGACTCGCAGGCCCAGGTTTAAAACCAGCTCGCTGATCTCACATTCACATTTATATTGTCCGAACCTCGCGAGTCTTCTCATTTTATTATATCCCAAGATGGCCACTCAATATTCAAATTTGCATCTTCTTTTTTATCTTTATATATCAAATTGAAATCCAACTACCACATACATCTGTGAATCTTGATGGGCATCCCCTCTTTCTTCTTTTCTTTCTTTTTTTTTCTGTCTTTTTCCCCTTTTACCAATATTTTTTCCTCCACATTTGTATTAATATGTATCCTTTGAGGGCAGTCATGCTATCAAGCTTTGCTTACCGTGCTTTGTCAACCCTCCTGTTTGATGTTTTCGATTAGTTACAGACAGCCTTACTTTATTCTAAATAATATATCCTTTTGTCATATGTAAATTTGCAATATTTGTTTGTTATATATTTGTAAATATGCAAAAGAAAAAGAAAATCAAACAGAAATAAATAAATCAAATCAAATCAACTTATTAACGGTAGGTTTTGATATCAGTTTAATGATGTTCTAGAATACAATAATTCGGAATGACAAATAATAATTATCTCAGGCGTTGCTCTTTTATTCCAGATTTATCATATGAAGTGCATGAATGTATGAATGACGAAATTTAGATCAGGAATTTAATCACATTTAGTAATATAATCATGCCTACAATGAATATACACATTTGGTTCAAAATACTAACGGCAAGAGAAAAATGGTAATTTTGGTAGGCCTCGATTTACTTGACGTCCACGCGTTTTAATATATTTATACGTCTATGAAGAACTTTGAGTTCAACATTAAACTTGCAAATCACATCAATATGACAGATATCGCTTAATTTGAGGGAGAAAAAAATTACCTGATGAATAACGTTTTTTTAATTTAAAGGTATATAATTATGAGGGAAAAAAATTAGCTGATGTATAACTTTTTTTTCTTCTTAAGGTATACACAAATTATTGTCATAATTTACTGTAATTTTGATCATTAGAGTTTACATGCAAAGTCGTCGATTCCTCTACAGGTTTGTTTGGGTATTTTTTAAATATTTTTTTTTAGTGGAGAGGGGGGGGGGGGGGGGGAGGGGCAAACGCATATATATCATAATATTATTTTCTGTAGTAAGCCCTCGCTAAGAAAGAATAACAATTAATGCTCTTCTGATTTTGTCTGTTCAATTATCTCATTCAAACCATTTTTCTTTAATTTATTTATTTATAACCTAAATTCAAGTTACATTGTTTGTCAGCTGACATTAATTATACAATTGGTAAATGGAGGCAACAAATAGAAATAGCTAGTCTAGGTTGGCCCCATTCAATACACTATCATTTATGACAAGCAATTAAGAATAAACGTTGAATCATAAAGAAGTAACGGTTTGCACTAACATTAAAACAATTTTGTTGATTTTAAATATATGCACGAAATAATAATATCACTCAAAAATATATGTACACTTATATAGATTTCAAATATTTACACAAAATCGTTGAAATATTTCATGGTAATTCTTTTCGTATTGTTCAATATTTACATTAAATGTGCCAATAAGAATTAATCAAATTTCATTCTTCAAGAAGGTCTGTTTTGAATATTTGTCCAAAGCGTTTTCGCGATGAACATTTTTCTAATTTCATTGGACAGAGCATTTTAAATACATGCACCAAAATATCATACTGACTGTTTTCCTTTGTTTGTTTTTACTTTCAAAAGATTTTATAAGATTATGATATTCATAGGTTCTTATTTCATCAGCATGTTGTACACAATTAATGTAAAATAATCTATAAAACAATATAATATTTTAAACTCATAAAAACAAGGGAGATAAATGGTGATTGTAATATTATTTTAAATGAGATAACATGTTTGATTTTTGTTTGTTTCATCAAAGTGAAAACTTCATCACTAGCCCGGATGTGAGGATATTCGGGCATGTCGTTGCCCGGATGTGAGGATATTCGGGCATGTCGCTGCCCGGATGTGAGGATATTCGGGAATGTCGCTGCCCGGATGTGAGGATATTCGGGCATGTCGCTGCCCGGATGTGAGGATATTCGGGCATGTCGCTGCCCGAATGTGTGTTCATCTGGTCATGGTTGCTCGAATAAATGGATCTCTGAAAATGCTCGGGGAGCTAGCACCCAGCCCCTCCCCCGCCCCGTACGTCTATGACTGCAACAGGGCAGTGGTGTTGCGAATTTTGAACACAATCGACTCTTTATTCAATTCCTCTTCGAATGGGGCTTGAAATTAACGGACTTTCTAGAGTCAAAGAATTTAGCAAGGTAACAGAAAGCTAAGATTTCTTTAAATTGCTGAACGTCCCCAAATATAATTTTTACACTGCAGTAAAATGATAATAATTTTAGAATTGTAGCGGAGATATCTGTCTAAAATGGCACTTGAGGCGCAAAAAGAAATCAATAAATATATTACAGGGCAATAAAAAAGTTAGTAAAAATAAAAAAACACGGCAGAATTGTATCAATTCAGTGCAATTGAATAATCTGATACAATAATAAATACAACATTTGCGACACAGTAAGGAGCAAAGCAACCGGAAAATAAATAAATTAAACCCTTTTAAAACGCCATTTATGAACTATAATTGAAATAGGGGCACTGAATTACGAAATCTTGACGGAACACGTGTGAGTGAGCAAAGCGACCGAGCTTTAGAAAAATTCGCAACTTTAACACCCCAAAACTCTATTTCTAATACAACTTACTCTTCATATTGAAGGGGAACGCATAAGCCTATATAATGATCATGAATTCTCTTCCTTTTCTACTCTTCCTCTTTCCATTTCACTACCGAAATTGATACCCTTACTATTGGCCATTTAACCCACTCCAATCCTAATCCTCTTAAGCCATAGTGGTAGAGTATGGTCTCTTGTGTCAAGAACTTTGCAAAATCATAAGAAAAAAAATCTCCCTTATCAGTGAATTGCGTTAAATGATGTATCAAATTTAGAAATGAACGTTTGGTGATAAAGCCATGTCAGAAACCTACATGTCCGACAAGAATTGTGTTTGCACTCAAAAACATGTTCAATTGAATTGATACTTAATGTCTTGCTTTTTCACACCGGACATTTTTCAATTATTTTGATCGACATCGAAATAGTCTCACGAAATTTCGCTTAAACTGGACATTCGTGAAAGCATAAAGAATTGGATTTATCCCAGAGTTAGCCCATTGAATATTCTCAGTTATATCCCAAACCAGGTGTCTGATGCATGTTTCTTCGCAGAAAGCATTCGCAATGGTGCAGATTTCATATGGAAGACAACACACGCCAAACACCATGACAACGAGAGCTAGCTTCTTGGCAATTATTGTATTCTTTTGCAGTCTCACGCTGGTAAACTGATCAAATCTGGTATTTGGTATCGCGTTCATGGAGATTGCTTGTGAAATAGTTTGGATACTCATAGATGTATTTGCTCGTTGTGAATTGGAAGACAGACGAAAAGATTTCCTTTGATGATTATTACCATCCTTGTCTCCTTGTACAGCATACATGTTTGTACGACATTCTTGATTCACACGGTGTTCTGTCGTTCATCAATGTTTCGGTTAATTGTGATCACTTGAAATTTATCAAACTGCCTCTTGATGTTAACAAAAATGAGAGCATTTAAAAAAGCAACACTCGAAAATGGTATAAAGAATCCAATAAGACTAAGAGTCAATGTTGCGAACGGATTCACAAGAAACTCCATGAAACACTCGTGCGAATAATCCAACGTCTCCTTTCGTCCACCAAAAGTCGACCATCCGAAAGAAAGTAGGACAAAAACTGTCAAGTAGATTATCCAAGCTGATATGATTGCATATCGAACACGATTTCGTGTCACGAATGATCGGTGTTTTATCGGCTTCGTAACTAACAAATATCTATCGATACTGATGAACACGAGCATCACGCATGATACGAAGACGGCTACAGAGTCGATAACGCTATATAATCTACAGACGTACTCGCCGAACAACCATCGCCCACTTACAATGTTCGTCAGATTGACCGTTAACGACACGAGTCCGACGGTCAAATCGGCAAAGACAAGATTGAGAATGATCAGGTTAGCCGGTCGTTGACGTAACTTTCCGTCTTGAAAGTATGAAATGATGACGAGGAGATTTCCAATAACAGTGGTCGCAATGAGAATAC
This sequence comes from Strongylocentrotus droebachiensis, assembly GCA_035222895.1. Taxonomy (NCBI): domain Eukaryota; kingdom Metazoa; phylum Echinodermata; class Echinoidea; order Camarodonta; family Strongylocentrotidae; genus Strongylocentrotus; species Strongylocentrotus droebachiensis. The sequence goes on from JAVYIG010003321.1 coordinate 149,556, forward strand.
CGTAGATAGCTACGACTGGAATCGATGCCGAAAGTCGTAGGTTACTATCTTCTGAAGATAAGACAGGGGTTCTGTTGTTGAATTGGGTAGACTGTTCAGGATCCATAATCTGCAGGCAGGTCATGGGAATCTTTATAGATTAGAATGACATATCAATTTGGTATAAATGACCAAAGTTTCACAGAGATCCCGAACTATTACCTGTAAAATAGAACGGCTCGAAATACTTGTGCCCATGAGGGGGCACATAATATTATCTTAAAATACCGAACATAGAAGAAAAAAGGAGGTGGGGTGGGAGAGATAATCAAACTTCCACAAGCGTTGTCAGTCTAAAATCTCCATAGTACGACACGGGACTGATCCGTCTATCCCTCCTCCCTTCTGGGTGGTGTCCAGGAGTGGAGCCCTTGGCGTCGAAAGGAGAAACACCCACTGAAGATGAGGATTGCTGCAGGGTCCTCGCTCGCTGTCTACGGAAAAACGTGTAGTCTATTCCTTTATCTCAAGTCTGGATATGGTCTAATAGTTGCTTGTAAAAGCCGGTACTATATCTGGGGAGAGCCCAAGTATCAAAAGGCGGTATAGACCCGGTTGGATACAAGTCGGGAAACTGTCGGGAAAGCATTAGAAAACCGATTGGTAAACGGTCGGCTAGGAAGAACTATAAATATCCAAAACATAATTATAAAAAATAACTGCCTATGAATATTTATTTAAAGGGATCGTTTAACAATGTTAAATCTGAGATGCACGGCCGTACGTGTTATCAGTGTCTGTGATATGCTGTTATAATGAAGCCCTAAAAAATGATCACGAAGTGCCTCAAAAAAGTAAAAACCTATGAGTGACCGGTTTTACCATACTCGTTTTCCCGCAATAGACTGTATTGTTATGAAAACCGTTTGGCAAACGCAAAATTTGATTTCGATTTTCAATCATAAATATCTTGATAATCAGACAGGCGATCAGCTTGTAAAAGTCATGGTGTTCTGATTGACTTAAATGTTTATAATTATCATTGCAGCATGAGCTAATTAAAGGGTGTTTTCAAAGGATCTAAGACAAAGCTACCGGATCTCTTTAAGTATAATATGGCACAAATTTCTCTCAAATGCAGGAATAATGACCTTTCTCAAAACTTAGCATTTATCATTAACTATAAAAGAAACATGACAATTCTCTTTTATAAGACAAGTCTGCACAATATATAGGAAAATTAATAAGATGATTACATCTCTCATTTTATAATCAACTATTAAAAAGCAATTTCACTTCAGTTGAAGGCCGAATATAAACTTCAAAACACACAATAAGTAACTGAAATAACCGGGTTTACTCTCAAAATATCAAATAACAAACTTACTGTCTAATCTGAAGATGGAAACCTCCTGGGAAAAGGGACAGGCAATGACATTGCCAAAAATAACGGACGCGGCTGCTTCATACCCGAGATGCATGAGCTATAGGCAAAACCGGTCTTTGCTCTTTGGAAGCTAGCTGCAATCTGCCTAAACGTGGCTGAATTGCACTGCATGCATGGCACTAAAACATATTTATGCAAAGGCTGCTCTAAAAAAAGAAAAAGCAAGCTTCCCTGCCACACACAGTAAAATAATGAATTCAGACCCAACCATTGTTAATCTTAATGAATTCAGGACTCTAGAGTTAACGTATGGACAATTTACCAGAGTATGAAAAAGCTTTCCTACATGAAAATTTGCTACACTTAATGGACCAAGCAAGATTGACCTATATAGATCGATATGAAAAAGGGAAAAAATATGTTTAATGTAAAATTTTAACCTCACTAACAGACTGTCTTCCTTTCTCTCTCGCTTTCTTTCTTTCTCTATTTCTCCGTCTATCATTTCGATTGTAGACCATATGAATTTTTATTATTTCATAAAATATAGATAATTTTTTTAAATTTGTATTACGGTCGATATTTTGTGGAATGTGGAAAACCGAAGAAAAGCAAGAAAATTTATTATGAGATCGTCGATGCAGCATGGTGAAAGTCCTACATGACTGAAAAACTCGAATCTCCTGTAATGGATCACTGTTGATAGAAATATTTGAGGGTTTGTTTGAAGGAACGGAATGATCCAGGATCAAGACAAAATCAGTGCATTTAGTGACCTTGGGTAAAGTATGCATCCTCAAAGCAAATGTTATCTAATGAGAATTAAAGTAGTTGCATATTTTAATTTGAAATAAAACGATTAATCGAGAAGAAAAGGGAGAAAAAGAGAAATTTAAAAGAACGGGGAAAAAAGAAAAAAGAAGAAGAAAAGGCAAGTTAACAGGAAAAAACAATGTATTAAAATATACCTTAAAGATTTTACCTTCAGGTAGATTCTTTTTCATCGTCCATTGTTCATCAATATTTTATTTGTATTAACATGACTAAAGCATTGATGGATGCTTTCAATTGGAATGGTACAATAACTTGAGGTAATGATTTGAGGTTTGTTTGATGGTCTATAAGGAACGGAATGATCCAGGATGTAGACAAAATCAGTGCACTTAGTGACCTTGCTGGGTAAACTTTCATCCTCAAAGCAAATATTATATAATGGGGCTAAAAGTAGTATAATATTTTAATTTAAAATAAAACAACAATTAAGTAAAAAGGGAAATTCAAAAGAACGGAAAAGAAAGAAAAAAAGAAGAAGAAAAGACAAGGGAACAAGAAAGAAAAAATGTATTAAAATATACCTTAAAGAATTTACCATCAGGTATAGTTTCTTTTCCAAATTCCATTGTTCATCAATGCTTTATTTTTATCAACATGATTAAAGCATTGATGACAGCTTTCAATTGGAATGATACAATAACTTTCTTTTGCCTTTTAAGCATTTGGTTTATATTCAATTTAAATGTATGCGATACTTGTGCCACGGTATCATTTTGAAGAAGAAATCTACCATAACCAAGTAAAATCAACATCAAATATTTTCACACAAACACATTGGATGTGTATACTCCTCGATCATTATTAACGGTATAAGTTCTGATGACAGTTTAATGATATTCTCGAATACAATAATTCGGAATGACAAATAATAATTAACTCAGGCGTTGCTCTCTAATTCCATATTTATCCTAAAAAGTGAGTTAAACAATCTATGAATGACGTAATTTCGATCTGGAATTTAATCACATTTAGTATAAATATAGGCCTACAATGAATATACACATTTAGTTCAAAGGACTAACGGCAAGATAAATGTTTAAATGTAGGTTAACCCCGATTTACTTGACGTTCACGGGTGCAAATATATATATACGTATGTCTATGAAAAATGTGAACATTAAACCTGCATATCACATCAATATTATAGATATTTTTACAATTGAACAACCAATTTTGAGGTAAAAATAAGCTGATGAATAACTTGTTTTTTCTTCTGAAGGTATGTAACAAATATTGTCTTAATTTACTGTAATGTTGATAATTAGAGTCTAAATGAAACGTCCTCGATTCGTCTACAGGTTTTTATGTTTTATTTAGGGGGGGGGGGGGGGAGGGGCAAACGCATTAATGTGATTTTTTTTTTAAAGCCTCGCAATGAAGGAATAACAATTATTGCTCTTTTGATGTTATCTGGTCACTTATCTCACGCAAACCATTTTTTCATTTGTTTGTTCATTCATTCATTAACCTAAATCATATTACATTGTTTTTTAGCATGAAAATAATTATACAGTTGGTAAAGCTATGGTCACAACTCAGAGCGGCGACCGACCGAGTTGTAGCCTGCTCGGTCGCGTTGGGCATCGCCCAACGAATTTTGGAGAAGTTGAGCAGGCTGTTGAGCCCAAGCGATGCCCTGTCGATTTCCCGGCGGTCGACGGTCGATTTTAAGTTAAATATGGGCGAAATCGGGAAGCTTATTCCCGCGGCGTTCCGGCAGTGACCGACTGATGACTCACCGATTCCCGGGCGGTCTCCCATCGGTCACCGGCTGATTTTAAAAAAATTGCCCAGCGGCCGGCCGGTGAAAGGCGGGGCACCAAAATACGCCCGGTGTCCGGGCGTTCTCCGCCCGGGCACCTACCTAATCGAGCGTTCGCCGTCGAGCGATTTAGGTCAAAAATCGAAGCTGCTAGGTCAAAGACTGCCGATCTATTTTGAACTCGCCGCTCAGTGACCGATTGATCTCCCAGCGGCGAAATGTTGGCGAACGGGCGGCGACCACTCGCCAGCCTTTGACCTAGCGGCTTCGATTTTTGACCTAAATCGCTCAACGGCGAACGCTCGATAAGGTAGGTGCCCGGGCGGCCACTGCCCGATCACCGAGCGTAGTTTGGGAGGCGAGTGAAAAGTGAGCAGGCGCCGCCGAATTTTAACTCCGCGCTAAAACTTCAGCGGCGATCGAGCGATGCCCTAAAAACAAGCGGTGCCCGGGCGGCCCCCGCTCGACGACCGGGCGAAATTGGCCAAAAATTTGCCGCCCGGCCGCTAATTTTTTTTTCCCAAACAGGTTTGCCAATGCTAATATTTACGGTCAGCTGATTGGCTGATATGTTACGTCATTAGCAATGACGTAACCGTTAGGGTGAGTGATAGGGCTATAGAAATCATGCAGAACCACTTTTCATCATCCCATCGTTGGCTCAATCGGTAAGGTCAGCGTAAGACAATCATAGAGTTGTGGGTTCAAGTCTCAGTTTATTCCGTATTTTTGCCTTTATAAATATGGAGGCAAAGCAATAAAAAATCAAAGTCTAATTGTTTGTGACCTCTTTCCAAGCTGCTAATGACGTATCAGCCATTGAGCAGAACGGAAATATAAAATTGCAAACCTGTTTGGGAATAAAAATTTCGCCGCCCGGCCGCCGAGGAGGCTACTTTTTGAGGGTTGTGACCATAGCTTAAGCGGAGCTAACAAAGAGCAGGTCAAGCTTGGCCCCGTTCAATACACCATAATTTGATATTGAATCATAAAGAATTAACGGTTTGCACTAACATTAATACAATTTTGTTGTTTTGAAATATATACAAGAATCAATAATCTCACGCAAACATATATGTACACTAATATAGATTTTAGATATTTTCACAATATCGTCGAAATATTTCATGGTAATTCTTTTCGTATTGTACAATATTTACATTAAATGTGCCAATAAGAAATAATTTTATTTTATTCTTCAAATTGGTCTGTTTTGAATATTTGTCCATAGCGTTTTCGCGATAAATATTTTTCTAATTTCATTGGACAGAGCATTTCAAATACATGCACCAAAATATGATACAGACTGTTTTCCTTTGTTTGTTGATTGATAGTATGATATTTATAGTTTCTTGTTTCATCAGCATGTTGTACAAAATGAATGTAAACTTATCAATAAAACAACATAATATTTTGAACTCATAAAACAGAGGAGCTGAATGGTGGTTGTAACATTATTTTAAATGAGATAAAATGTGTAATTGTTTTTTTTTATCATCAAAGTGAAAACGTCATCACTAGCTTACGTACATCACTGGAGCACCCAGCCCCTCTCCGCCCCGGTCGTCTATGACTGTAACAGAGCAGAGGTGTTGCGAATTTCGAACATAATCGACTTTCTATTCAATTCCTCTTCAAATGGGACTTAAAATTAACGAACTTTCTAGAGTCAAAGAATTTACAAAGTAACAGAAGCTAAAAAAATAAATAAATGCTGAACCTCCCCAAATATCATTTTTACACTGCAGTAAAATGATAATAGTTTTAGACTTGTAGCACACATATCTGTCTAGAATGGCACCCGAGGCGCAAAAAAAATCAACAAATATATAACAAGAAAATACAAAAGTTCGTAAAAAAAGAAAACCCGGTAAAATTATAACAATGGCAATAAAATAATCTGATAGAATAAATTCAGATAAAATAATCAAATACAAAATTGCGACACAGTGAGGAGCAAAGCAACGAGAATTATACATTTTTCAACCCTTTTAAAGCGTCACCTATGAACTATAATTGAAATTAGGGCACTGAATGAAGAAATCCTGACGCAACACGTGTGAGTGAGCAAAGCGACCGAGCTTTAGAAAAATTCGCAACTTTAACACCCCCTAACTCTATTTCTAATACAAATTACTCTTCATATTGAAGGGGGAACGCATAAGCCTATAATGATCATGAATTCTCTTCCTTTTCTACTCTTCCTCTTTCCATTTTTTTGCCCCCCAAAAAGTGCCGCATGGCGCACGGGCCCCCTGTCCCATGACGCACGTGCCCCCTGCCCCCTTAGATGGCCACTTACTTACTTCACCTAGGCGTAGTCTGTTTCCCCCCTTTGTTAAATGTGCAAAACAAGCTTGAATCGTCAGCAATAGACGATATTTGAAATATTATGAAAAGTTCGGTGAACCATTATATATATATATATCAGGAAAAGGATCGGTCCCAAAACGGATTCCTGGATAACCCCACAGTGTAATTTTTTCTTCTTCAGATTCACTACCGAAATTGATACCCGTTCTATGGGTCATTTTAACCCAGTCCAATGCTAATCCTCTTCAGCCATAGGGGTACATTATGGTCACTTATGTCAAAGGACTTTGCAAAATCTGAAGAAAAAAAATCCGACAGTGACTCTTTACCCTTATCCGTGTAATGCGTTAATTGATGTATTAAATTTAGATATGAAAATGTGGTGCTATAGTCATGTCAGAAACCTTAATGTACACCCAAAAATTTGTTTGCATTAAAAGACTTGTTTAATGTAATGACCGTTAATTTTCGGGCTTTTTTCGCTCCAGACATTTTTCAATTATTTTGATCGACATCGAAATAGTTTCACGAAATCTCGCCTAAATTGGACATTCGTGAAAGCATAAAGGATTGGATTTATTCCAGAATTAGCCCATTGAATATTCTCAGTTATATCCCAAACCAGGTTACTGATGCATGTTTCTTCGCAGAAAGCATTCGCAATGGTGCAGATTCCAAATGGAAAACAACACACGCCAAATACCACGACAACGATGGCTAGCTTCTTGGCAATTATTATATTCTTTTGAAGTCTCACGCTGGTAAACTGATGAAGATTAGTATTTGGTGTCGCGTTCATGTAGATTGCTTGTGAAATAGTTTGGATACTCATAGATGTATTGGCTCGCTGTGAATTGGAAAACAGACGAAAAGATTTCGTTTGATGATTATTACCATCCTTGTCTCCTTTTACAGCATCCACGTTTGTACGACATTCTTGATTCACACGATATTCTGTTGTTTCATCAAAGTTTCGGTTGATTGTGATCACTTGAAATTTATCAAACTGCCTCATGATGTTAACAAAAATAAGAGCATTTAAAACAGCAACACTCGAAAATGGTATGAAGAATCCAATAAAACTAAGAGTCAATGTTACGAACGGATTCACAAGGAACTCCATGGAACACTCGTGCGAATAATCCAACGTCTCCTTTCGTCCGCCAAAAGTCGTCCATCCAAAAGAAAGTAGGACAAACACTGTGAAGTAGGTTATCCAAGCTGATATGATTGCATATCGAACACGCTTTCGTGTCACGAATGATCGGTGTTTGATGGGCTTCGTAACTAACAAATATCTATCGATACTGATGAACACGATCATCACGCACGATACGAAGACGGCTACAGCGTCGATAACGCTATATAATCTACAGACGTACTCGCCGAACAACCAACGCCCACTTACAATGTTCGTCAGAGTGACCGTTAATGAGACGAGTCCGACGATCAAATCGGCAAAGGCAAGATTGAGAATGATTAGATTAGCCGGTCGTTGACGTAACTTTCTCTCTTGAAAGTATGAAACGATGACGAAAAGATTTCCAATAACAGTGGTCGCAATGAGAATACCGTAGATAGCTACGACTGGAATCAATGCCGATAGTCGTAGGTTATTATCTTCTGCAGATAAGACATGTGTCCTGTTGTTGTTAAATTGTGTAGACTCTTCAGGATCCATAATCTGCAGGCAGGTCATGAGAATTTGTATAGATTAGAATGACATCTCAATTCGGTATACAAGAAAAACAGTAACACAAAGATCCCGAACTATTCCCCGTGAATGAGAAAGGAACCAAATACTTGCGCCCAGGAGGTAAGCGCATAATATTATCTTTAAAATTTCGAACATAGAAGATGAAAGGAGGTGGGCTGGGAGAGGTAATCAAACTTCCACAAGCCTTATTAGTCTAAAAATCGCTCAGTACGACAAGGGGCTAATCCGTCTACCCCCTCCCCCCTTCTGGGTGGGGTCCAGGAGTCGAGCCCTTGGCGTCGAATGGAGAAAACTCCAACTGAAGATGGGTATTGCTGCAGGGCCTTAGCTCGCTGTCTACGGACAACCGTGTAGTCTATTATGTAGTCTGCTGGAACAACGTTATCTCAAGTCCGGATATGGCCTAAGAATTGCTTGTGAAAGCCGGTGGTATATCTGCGGAGAGCCCCAGTATCAAAAGTCGGCAGACCCGCTTGGATACAAATCGGGAAACTGTCTGGAAACCATTAGAAAACCGATTGGTAAACGGTCGGATAGAAGGAAATATAAATATCGAAATATAAATATCGAAACATAATTATGAAAAAAAACTGCCTGTGAATATGTTTAAAAGTATAATATCATGGCACAATCTTGTCTCAAATGCAGGAATAATTACCTTCCTCAAAACTTCTTATTTATTATTACCTATAAGAGAAGCATGACAATTCTCTTTCATAAGACAACTCTTGACAATATATAGGAATATCAATACGCATTTACATCACTGACTTAAAGCCAATGACAGGGAGATAATGCTCACATCTTTGATAATTATAACATTGAGTGTTTATAAGCAAAAATGGGAGTTCGAGTTCAAATATGATCTTCAAAATACACAATAAAAATGTGAAATAACCAGGTTTACTATCAAAATATCTAATAACAAACTTACTATCTAATCTGAAGATGGAAACCTCCTGTGTAAAGGAACTGGCCTTGACATTGCCAATAATAACGGGCGCGGCAGCTTCATACCCGAGATGCATCAGCTATATGTACAACCTGTCTTTGCTCTTTGGAAGCTAGCTGCAATCTGCCTGAAAATGGCTGAACTGCACTGCATGCATGGCACTAATACATAATTTATGCAAAGGCTGCTGTAAAAAAAAAAGGGCAGGCTTTACTGCTACACACAGTATCAATTCAGACCCAACTATTGTTAACCTTAATGAATTCAGGACTCTGGAGTTAACGCATGGACAATTTACCAGAGTATGAAAACAAATTCCAACATAAAAATTTGCTACACTTAATGCACCAAGCAATTTTTACCAATATTTACTTATATAGATCTTTTTGAAAAAGGGAAAAAATACGTTGACTATAACATTTTAACCTCACTAAAAGAATCTCCTTCTTTCTCTCTCACTTTCTCTCTTTCTCTATTTCTCAATCTATCATTTCGATTGTAGACTAAATGATTTTTTTATAAATTTCATTAAATCTAGATAAAACGTTTTATTTTCTATTACGGCGATATTTTATACAATGTGGAAAACCGAAGACTAGTAAGCAAACTTATTGTGAGATCGTCGATCAGCATGGGGAAAGTGCTACTCAACTGGAAACCAAAATCTCCTGTAATAGATCAGTTGATAAAAGGGTTTGTTTGATGGTCTATAAGGAACGGAATGATCCAGGATCATAACAAAATCAGTGTACTTTAGTGACCTTGGGTAAAGTATTCATCCTCAAAGTAAATTTTATCTAATGGGGCTAAAAGTAGAAGCATATTTTGATTTAAAATAAAATGATTAATTGAAAAGAAAAGAGAGAAAAAAGGGAAATCCAAAAGAACGGGAACGAAAGATAAAAGAAGAAGAGAAGAGAAGTGATCAGGAAAGAAAAAAGGTTAAACCTTAAAAAATTTACCTTCAGGTAGTTTCTTTTCCCAAGTCTATTGCTCATCAATGTTTCATTTGTATTAACATGATTAAAGCATTGATGAAAGCTTTCAATTGGAATGATACAAGGACTTTCTTTTGTCTTTGAAGCATTCGGTTTAGATTCAATTTAAATTTATGCGATACTTGTGCCATGGAATCATATTGAAGAATAAATCCATCATAACCAAGTAAAATCAAAATCAACATTTTTCACACAAACTCATTGGATGTGTATACTCCTCGATCATTATTAACGGGATAAGTTTTGATATCAGTTTAATAATATTCTCGAATACAATCATTCGGAATGACAAATAAAAATTAACTCAGGCTTTGCTCTCTAATTCCATATTTATCCCATGAAATGAGTTAAGCGATCTATGAATGACGAAATATCGATCAGGAATTGAATCCCATTTGGTATAAATATAGGCCTACAACGATTAAATTAAATTAAATTAAATTTATTTCCACTTAAAAAAAAAATGCAATAAATTTTCAATAATTCAGTGAATTTTACCCCGTTCCCCAACATTAAAAAAAAAAAATCCTCTGTACGACCATGCATTATGGCTCAAGGCATGGGCACACAGACGATTTTGTTATGTTGGGGACCGGGGGGAATTCAATGAATTAGTAAAGATTTATTGTATTTTTTACAAATAAATTTGTGGGAACTGCCCCCTACCATAGCCCCCGCTGCGTACAGTCATGGTTCAGTGGCAAAGCAATGGCCTCGCAACTGTGAGGCCCCAGGATAAAAAATGTGTCGCTGTGCTATATTAGTGCCCTATGTGGGGCATTAATCCTCATTACTTTCATTTATGACTTAAGGGCGTAGGTCCCCCAGCTGATAAGCATAGTACCATACACATGCTTTAGTAGTCACGCAAAACAAACACTGGCAAATTATTGTTCAATAAAATCTGAGAATGTATACTATTATCTAGATCTATTATGAATAAATCAGTGTCAAGATAATTCCATAAATTGGGATAAAACAAAATATTCCAACTATATGAGCGACAGTGTATATGTACACTAATATAGAATTTAAATATTTACACAATATCATTGAAATATTCCATTGTAATTCTATTCGCAATGTACAATATTTACAATAAATGTGCCAATAAGAAGTAATTAAAATCATTCTTCAAGAAGGTACGTTTTGAATATTTCTCTAAAACTTTTTCGCGATGAACTTTTTTTCTAATTTTATTAGCATTCCAAATATATGCACCCAAATATGATACAGACTGTTTTCCTATGTTTGTTTTTACTTTTATAACATTGATAATATGATGTTCATTGGTTCTTGTTCCATTAGCATGTCGTACAAAATTAATATAAAATAATCTATAAAAAAATAAAACATTTCGAACTCATAAAACAGAGGCGCTGAATGGTGATTGTAACATTTAAATGAGATCAAACGTGTGATAGTTTTTTGTATCATCAAAGTAAAATTTTCATCACTAGCTCACGTAAAAAGGAAATAGTATAGATATAATATTACTCAGGCACCAAAATATGAGGATATTAGGGCATTTTCCACCATAAATGCTCGGGGAACACATGGCCCCTCTCCTAGCCGTACGTATATGACTGCTACAGAGAAGTGGTGTTGTGAATTTTGAACATAATATAAGCGACTCTCTATTCAATTCTTCTTCAAATAAAGTGCGAAATTTACTAACTTTCTAGAGTCAAATAATTTAGATTTCTTAAAATAATTAACCTCCCTAAATACCCTTTTTATACTACAGTTAATGATAAAGATAATAACAAAAATTATAATAATTGTAGATTTGTAGCGCATAATATATCTGTCTATAGAATGGTACCCAAGGCGCAAAAAAAATAAAAAATTACAAGGTAACACAAAAGTTAGTTCACCCGGCAAAATGACAACAATGGCAACAAAATAAGCTGATACAATAAATTCAGATACAATAATCAAATACAAAAATATTGCGGCACAGTAAGGAGCAAGGCAATGAGATTTACACATTTTCCAACCATTAAAAAACGCTTTTTATAAACTATAATTTAAATTAGGGCACCAAATTTCGAGATCCTTAAACAACACATATGAATGAGCAAAGCGACCGAGCTAAAGAAAATTTCGCAACTTTAGCCCCCCAAAACTCTTTTTCTGATACAATTTACTCTTCATATATCGAAGGGGAACGCATAAGCCTTAAAGATCATGGCTTCCTCTTTCCCTTTACCCCCTTAAAGTGCCACCTGGGGCACGTGCCCCCTGCCCCCTAGATAGCCACGGATTTACTTTTCCTAGGTGTGTTCTTTTTCTACCCTTTGTTAAATGTGCAAAACTAGCTTAGAATCGTCAGCGATAGACGATATTATGAAAAGTTCGGTGAATCATTGTTATATCAGGAAAAGGTTTGGTCCTAAAACGGATCCCTGGGTTACCCCGCAGGTCAATTTTTTTCCTTCTTCAGATGTAGATTATCCAAACTGATATGATTGCATATCGAACACGTTTTTCGTGTCACGAGTAATCGGTGTTTGATTGGCTTCGTAACTAACAAATATATATCGATACTGATGAACACGATCATCACGCACGATACGTAGACGGCTACGTAGTCGATAACGCTGTATAATTACAGACGTACTCGCCAAACAACCAGCGCCCACTTACAATGGTCGTCAGATTGACCGTTAACGACACGAGTCCGACGATCAAATCGGCAAAGGCAAGATTAAGAATGATCACATTAGCCGGTCGTTGACGTAACTTTCTGTCTTGAAGGTATGAAATGATGACGAGAAGATTTCCGATGACAGTGGTCGCAATGAAGAAACCGTATATAGCTACGACTGGAATCAATGCCGATAGTCGTAGGTTATTATCTTCTGCAGATAAGACATGTGTCCTGTTGTTGTTAAATTGTGTAGACTCTTCAGGATCCATAATCTGCAGACAGGTCATGATAATTTTTATAGATTAGAATGACATCTCAATTTGTTATAAAAGACAAAAGTAACAAAAAGATCCCGAACTGTTCCCCGTGAATTAGAACGGATCCAAATTCTCGCGCACAGGAGGGGGACACATAATATGACCTTTTAAATTCCGAACATAGAAGAACAAAAGGAGGTAGGGTGGGAGAGATAATCAAACTTCCACTAGCGTTTTCAGTCTAAAAATCTCCATAGTATGACACGGGACTGATCCGTCTGTCACACACACCACACTCTTTCTGGGTGGGGTCCAGGAGTGGAGCCCTTTGGGCGTCGAATGGAGAAAGCTCCCACTGAAGATGAGGATTGCTGCAGGGTCCTCGCTCGCTGTCTACGGAAAAACGTGTAGTCTATTCCGTAGTCTCCTGGAACAACGTTATCTCAAGTCCAGATATTAGGCTAAGAACATCAGCTAACATGGACATTGCTCATAACAAGCTGATTTTTCAGGTTAGGTCCGGGAATATATGAGCGTTTTCCGCAATACAAGATGGCGTCCAAAATGGCCGCCATTTCCTGAATTTCTTATTACTTAGGAACTAGATAACCCAAATACAAAATTTAAATGTCTAAATACATGTTTTTTTTAGCATAAGGAACTCATTAAAATCCTTTTTTAATACATTTATTAACACACAAGTAGCAGTAAACCCAAATCCAAAAAGGCCACCATTTCCAATTTTATCTCATTGTTTTAAAGTAGATACGTTATGAATGTAATCAAATGAAATCGCTTAATCATTTCATACATCATGACTGTAGATAGGTGCGATATGAATGTTGCTTTGCTGCAGCAATAGTTTGAGGTAGTCTTTTTAGCTGAAAGGCTGAAGTCAGAGAACTGCGACCGATTGCCCGTTTGTATGCAATGTGACGGTAAGTCATCAAGAGATTAAAAACTGCTGGCCCATGAAGCTTTAGAATGAAGGCTTCCTCAGCTCTTTTTACCTCGTCATGGGTGCTTCCACTGTCTGCGAAGGTATCAAGCAAGTCATAGTCCTGTTTCTTGTGGACCATATTGAAAGCTTTACGCTTGCCCCGACGGTAGATTGCAGAGACCGTATCACATCTTGTCACAGCATGAAGAGACATCAGGTGAATTTTAGTGTCCCCTATGGCATTCCGAATTTCATGAATGTTGAACACCGTGACAGGATAACTGCGGCATAGCATGTGCATATCTGTGGAAGGGGTTACCCGAGCAAATAGCATGACCAGTAAGTCTACGTCCGTACCAACGACAACAACTTGCACCTGTTCTGACTCTGCTACTGCTAGTGATGTGGAGACAATTAAGGTGTCGGCATCTGCTTCTGCCTGCTTGGTACGTATACCAGCCATGAACATTTTGTCATATAGAGTTTGTATAAGTCTCATCTTATTGTTACTGTACGTTGGCTAGAAAAGCTGCTTGGGTTGTGGTTGTTGGCATATTACCATCAAATAAGATGTCATTAGAGGTACATTTCTGGGCTATTCGTCTCTGCTCAGCTACCTCTGTTGAACTTGCACTTCCGTATCCCACGAACTCCACCGTCGAATGAGCCCCACAATGCTTTTAAGGATATATAAAATATGACTGAACAACATCAGCATATGTTAACGGTTGTGGCCAAACAACTGATTGCAGCAGGTGACCACTATTTAAAACAAAGAGACCATTTTCTGGCAGGTTGGATTGCTTGGTGAACGACTTCAGCAGGAGACCCAGAGAACTCTTTGTTGGCTTCCGCATCACCACAACTTTGAAAGGGAAAATTGGCTGGGGAGAAAGTTCATAAGCAAAGAACGATTCCATCTCAGTGCTGTTATTCAGAACAGTTGTTATTCTGTTGAACAGTAGCGTTGGGGTTGACCTCTGTGATTTGTCCCCTGATTTTCACTGTCTTTACTCTTGGCACCAATGATATTCACCTTGGCATTACGGTGCAGCTTGATATCTGTGAACTTCTTACCATTCATTTCGGATGCCGCTGACAGGCAAATTTCTACAGGTTTACCACAATTGACAGACGAGTCAGCGACGATGCCAGTTGACAAGGAGACCAGGCATTCAGTTTCATATCCAGCGAATGGCGATGTGCCTGCAGCCATCCAACAAAGTTGTATATATCTGTATTGTCTCTTGACCTGGTGCTTTGCCGTTTGTCTTTATATTGCTCTGATGTACAAGTAAGTACTCCGGTGAACTGTTCCAGTTCATCACAGATAGGAACACAGCGAGGAAGGGCATGAACCTAATTTGCCAATATACTGTCTGTGTTTCCACGTCCACGAGTCATTCCTCGAGATGTTTTCAGCTGCCGCATCGGGAACTGTTCAATGGTCTGAACATAGAAGTTTCCACCCCAGAATGAATCCACACGGCGGATGGTGAAGTATCCCTTTTCTGCGAATTGTGTATATTTCTTGGCATGGTTTGCTCTAGAGCTTCCCTCTGTTGTAAATATAACCTGGCAGATTTTGCATAGGAAGTTGTCATGCAGCATGGAAAGGTGGTATCATTTCCCTTACACAGCTGAGATGGAGCTTCCAGTCCCCTGTCCTTTCAGCTCGAATGAAACATTGGAGAAGAGACACTCAATTGTCAGATATACTGCAACCAAAGCTTCCCTGTCCTTCTTCTTCCTGCTGCCCGGTCAAGGAGTTTAATTGTGAAATGATCTGACTCAACTGTTTGACACACTCCTTCTCAGCTACATCAGAAGTGCTCCATACAGATTCGCTTAGTGGTCCTTATCTATGCTGTCTAACATGCCGGGTTTATCCATCAATATGCCAATGATGGCGGCTACAGTAAGAATGTGAGTATGCACGAAGAGAACGGGAAAATACATGACCAGATTGCATATGTATGACAGGCCCTTTGGCGTACATTGTCTTCCATAGCTCTTAAAGCCTACTTCCGTCCATGATGTGGCCTATGCTGCCGAGAAATGACATGAGGAGGCTGCCTTGATGTACAAGGGCTGGTCAAATGTTACTACACGTATTCTCAAGTTATGCTTTTCACATTATGACTATGCAAAGCATAGTGCTGTAAAGATGGTACTCGGATTGGAGGGGGTCCAAATTGGTGAAAGGCAGAATTTCAATTCTCGTCCTCTCGTAATGGTCACTCTCTTTCACTTTTATGAAACCACTCCGTGAAGGACACAAGTCTAGTTCTAGAACATAGTCAGGTTTCTTGATGGGATCTATTACACCAGAACGCAAGCAAGGAACAGCAGGTTTGCTGTTTGTCTTTATCGGAATATGTCCAAATGCTCTGACTTTGTCAGTCGATTGCAATTTCACTCAACGTTTAATGGGTAAGTATCCACAACCCCAGGCGGAGTAACACAAGCGATTCCTCCCATGTTGTGGAAAGTGTTGTGTGACCAGTTAATGTCGCTACGTTGAAGTCGGGCATTGTCAAACACAAATTGGTTAAAACCGCCCTGGTGATAGGATGGTTCATCATTAGACATGAACGCTTGTTTAAACCGCTGTAGTTCTTGATAATCATCAGCAAAGCTCATGCTGCTCAATATGTCTTATCTATTCATGTGAGCCATAATACTTCCGTTGTATATACCCAATAAACAGAACACTAAAAAGTAACCTCTTTTGGCAGGCGATATGATCCGCGTTCTCAATGACGTATTGAGATATTGTGGAATAATTGCACAATGCATATCGTACTGCTTTTACAAAATATCCAACATGTGATAGGTATTGTATCAATAGCATTGAGTCGTAATTATATGTGTACACAAGGGTGTTAAATGTGGCCAATTTGACGTAAATCTAATATTTTTGTTTAGATATTGGTACACGTTTTAAATGTCGTACCCTTCAAAATACTGACATAAATACTGTTTGATAATATACATATCAATAACAATCTTTTGTTATTTATTGTTATAGATTCCTTGCTTATTCACAATCATCAAAGTACAATTATAAGTATGTTTTTAGAAAAGGCCAAGCTTTATGATGACGTAAGCCACATACGTATCTATTCTTTCTGCAGCAACCAGGCAAGTAGCCAATTTGAAGTTCATGTACAGGAATAAGGATATTTGTATTGGAAAAAACAAATTCCTTGGTTTGCTAATGTAATAATATATATTTTGTTGGTCTTAAATTATGATAATGCTTATTGTTGCTATTCAAGTGGAAAGTATATAATTGTGAAATGGCCTACACATGTATTGATAAATGGTACTAGTCTTGAAAACAGAAATAAATTAAATATTATATTAAGTCTCAATAATCTCTGATTGACTTAGCCCTCCGCAGGGCCTAGGGAGCATGAGGAATATTTGCGTGTGTCTAAAGATGTGGCAGTATATTTTGTCAGAGAGAGAAATTGACCACATACAACATCTCGTTTCAACATTCAACCATGTAACGTCGTAACCTGTTCATTATTAAAGACTACCTA